>LNAC01000025.1:5974955-6061508 GCA_002007465.1 Ailurus styani
CTGCCTCTCCCCCTGCTAGCTCTCTCTCCCTCCCCATCTCTCCCCCTGCTAGCTCTCTCTCTCTCTCCCCCTGCCTCTCTCCCTGCTAGCTCTCTCTTTCTCCCTCTGCCTCTCTCCCTGCTCACTCTCTCTCTCTCAAATAAATTAAGTCTGGGAAAAAAAAAGACCTCTTCCCTCCCCCGAAATACCACCTTCTGGAAAGATGGGCTCAGGGGAACAGAGACCTGGCATTATCTACCCAGGGCTCAGACACAAGCTCTGCCACTCACCAGTCAAATGACCTTGGGTTCTTTGCTGTATCTGAGCCTCAAATTTCTCATCTAGGAAATGGGAATAAAAACATCTTCATAAGATGCTCAGCTAATTAAAAGAGGAAGAACAGACTTACAACATAGCAGGTCATAATACATTGTACCTATTGTTTTTATTATAAAGCAAGTTTCCTCCCAGGCTCATCCTCTCCAGAACACAGGAAAATGGGCAGAATCACCCCACCAGTTTAGCAAAATGATGTCCCAGAAGGGCAAGGCCTCCTTCAACCGGATTTATCTTAAACTTAGTCATTCTGAAAACAGACTTCGCCTTTTGGGGCATCTGAGGTCAGGGCAGCCTCTGACCATCAGGAGAACTGTCCGAGGGGGGCATTATTTGCTGTAGTAGCCAATGTCAAGGCCATGTAACTTGCAGGCCTGGAGAAAAACCCTCTTCCTACCCGGGCAGGCCCCTAACCTGAGCAGGCCCGTGAGAGCTGATGCCCAGAGCTGGTGACTGGCAATGTGGGTGAGTCCTTTCCACTGGCACCGGCCAGCTTCCCCAGGTGACTTAGCTCAGAGAGGCTGCTGCAGGTCACACACGGCCTCAGGCCCCACAGACCGTGTCTCCCGGTGAGGGTCGCCCCCTCTCCGGCCACCACTCTACCACCCCCATGCTTTCCCTGGGCGTGCCTTTGCTCTCTGGAACTCAGGACCTGCTACATTATATTCTTCCTTCTTACAGGAGTGATATTCCAAAGTTTCTGGTATGTTGATAACCCGTCCTTGTTTTTCTGGCATGAGTTTTTCCCTCTCATCTCTGGTGTGCTACATAACATAGTTATTTAGTGGGGTTGACAATCTTCCGGGCATTATTTGTAATAGTCCCCAAACGGAAACAATCCAAATGTCCATCAACTGAAGAATGGATAAACACAATGCGGTCTATCCTGACAATGGAATACGGTTCAGGGGACAAACACGGATACAGGCTACAACATGGATAAGTGTACAGGCTACAACATGGATAAGCATTTGAAACATACCCTAAATGAGAGAAGCTAGGCACAAAAGGTCACAAATTATATTACCCCATTGATACAAAGTGTCCAGAATAGACCAATCTATAGGGAGAGAAAGCAGATAAGCAGTTCCCTGGGCCTGGAGGAGGTAGGACATGGGGAGTGACTGCTGATGGGCACAGGGTTTCTCTTGGGGGTGATGAAAATGTTCTAAAATTAGATAGTGCTGATGAACACACAGCTCTGAATAGACTAAAAGCCACTGGTTTGTAGGCCTTAAACGGGTAACTCTCATGGCATGTGAATTATATCTCAATAAGCCAGTTGTTAAAAAAAAAACCTTCAGGTACAGGAATTTCTGAAACCCCCTGAGAGTGTTTGCAAGCCAGAGATGACATGCCTTGTGGGATATGCTTTCTGGGACTCAAGCAGGGAAGAGGTGGGTGAAAGTGGCAGCGGGGGGAAGGTGGCCATTGGCCCTGAGAGGAGAGGACCGCCATGTTGCTCCCACCAATTGTTGCCCCTCGGGCCCAACATTGCTGGGTTTCCACAGTTTTCAGGAAAAGCCAAAATCCTTGAGTTTTCGTCAAAATTTCCCTATTTTGGTGTCTGTAACTAATTCAATTTTTTGAAAAAGCACAGACATGCCTTCTGCCTTTTACTGCTCAGTCAACGAACACTGCCTGAGAGCCTACTGTGTGCCAGGCACCATCCCGGTGACGCACAGAGTACGCTGAGCTCCCAAGAGCATGGCAAACTGTGGCCCGGAGTTGCCATGGGAACCAGCGTTGGCAAAGCGCACAGGTAGATGGGGCTGGCGGCCGGGAAGCTGGCACGGGAACCTCCCCGTGGTGTCTCAGTTCTTCCTAAGAGAGGCCCGAGCGTGCTCGGAGGTGGCCACGGGTCAGGCCAGGGCAGGACAAGCTCAGACTTCTGGAGCAGGGCTGATGCACAGAGGCCAACCTGCCCTAAGGGACAGAGGCCTCAGTCCATCACATTTTAACGAGAGCCTCATGCGCTTCACAAAGTGGGCCAACCTTGGGAAATGTCTGTTTTTCTTACCCTCTCTTGCTAAACAGAATGACACTATCTGGCTGTCGTGGTTCAAAGCAGCTCCTCCTGGAAAGGGCTCGAACTAGCCTGTTTTATTTAATTTCACAATGTTCATGGTTCCTGGGGAAAGCATTTTTTTACAAGGGTGGTTATTGTCTTAATGGGCTTGGGTATTTGTCCTGCGGTCGTGGTGACTTCCTCTTCTCCCGAAGTTCTGTTCTCAAGGAGAACATTCTCAGAAAGGCTCTCATGAAGACCAGTAAGTCAGGACCTCAGAACTGATATGCTGGTATCAGTTCCAAAGTGGGCACCTAAGTGGACTCTACTTGGCCTATGACAAGTTAGGTAGAATCTAAAATTACCATCATCTAAAATTTAATGGCTCAGTGGGAGAACTGACCATATTTGTGCTTTTCTAAAGCAAACATAAGTCTCTCTTTATTAATGGGTCCAATTCAATAAGCAATCTTTAAATTGTAAAAAAAAAAAAAAAGGGCTACTTTTTAATACATCATGTGGCAAATTAAATATGGCTGCAGATTCTTTGCTGCTCCTGCCACGGAGAGATTAAACCTAAGTGCCCTCCCCCTTGAGTCTGGGCTGGTCTTAGCGACTTGCCTGCCTGAGTAAATGTGATCCGAGTCCTGTTCTGGAATTTCTAAGGCTAGCTCCAAGAGGTCTTGCAGCTTCAGCCGTGGTTTCCTAGAACACCCAGGACCCCCATGCTGTGAGGAAGCCAGAGTTAGCCACACGGGAAGACGAGATGCTCAGTCAGCCTTCTTGGCTCCAGCCACCCTCACACGGGAACCACACACACGTGTGAAGAAGCCACGTCTCCCAGCCCGGTCAGCATTGCACCGTACCCCAGAACACCCTAACCCAAAACTGCCAGCTGAACCAAATCAACCCAAAGAACCACGTGATGATATGCCAAAATGTGTGTTGAGCCCTAAGTTTTGGGGTGGTTTCTTAAAGGAGAAACAGGCAGGAAAAGAGAATGTGATTATTTTTCATAATCCTTCATGTCCANATTTGTGCTTTTCTAAAGCAAACATAAGTCTCTCTTTATTAATGGGTCCAACTCAATAAGCAATCTTTAAATTGTAAAAAAAAAAAAAAGGCTACTTTTTAATACATCATGTGGCAAATTAAATATGGCTGCAGATTCTTTGCTGCTCCTGCCACGGAGAGATTAAACCTAAGTGCCCTCCCCCTTGAGTCTGGGCTGGTCTTAGCGACTTGCCTGCCTGAGTAAATGTGATCCGAGTCCTGTTCTGGAATTTCTAAGGCTAGCTCCAAGAGGTCTTGCAGCTTCAGCCGTGGTTTCCTAGAACACCCAGGACCCCCATGCTGTGAGGAAGCCAGAGTTAGCCACACGGGAAGACGAGATGCTCAGTCAGCCTTCTTGGCTCCAGCCACCCTCACACGGGAACCACACACACGTGTGAAGAAGCCACGTCTCCCAGCCCGGTCAGCATTGCACCGTACCCCAGAACACCCTAACCCAAAACTGCCAGCTGAACCAAATCAACCCAAAGAACCACGTGATGATATGCCAAAATGTGTGTTGAGCCCTAAGTTTTGGGGTGGTTTCTTAAAGGAGAAACAGGCAGGAAAAGAGAATGTGATTATTTTTCATAATCCTTCATGTCCAGTAATTTCATAATTACTTAATTTACAACAAAAGGAAAAAAAAGGTGAATTTGGACAAATCATAGTTTCCCATATTCACCCTAAAATCTACTTCGTAAGTTACAGACGTAATTTGAAGACTAGAAGTAACCATGAAATCAGTCAAGTGTTTATTGAACACCCGTTACATATAAAACTAAGAAGTAAAGTACCTAATCAGAAGAATGATTTAAAAATTCCTGGTCTGAATGAACTGTCTGCCATCAGAGGAGCAGAAAAGGGTACAGAAATGAATTATTTCAAAGTCTTACAGTGAAAGGAATTACTCAGCATATATAATGAAGAACAATGTTACAAAAGTACATGTACTAAAATAAACACACAACAGAATATTCCAGGTTGCAATCTTCTCAACAGCAGGTAACGATTCTAGGACTTCTGAACTTCCAGATTAAGGAAGGATTTTTCAATATGTATTTATGGCTATAGCAGTGAAATATTTAAGCATGGGCTGAATTTCTATTATTGGTTTTTTTAATTAATTCATTACTTTTTAGTTCTATTTTATTTTGTTTATTTTGTTTGTGGAGTCCAACGTGGGGCTTGAACTCACGACCCTGAGATCAAGACCTGAGCTGAGATCAAGAGTAGGATGCTTCCCTGAGTGAGCCACCCTGGTGCCTCTCTATTCTGATTTAAAAAACAAAACAAAAACAAACAACAACAACAAAAAGCCTTCGCTTACTATAATTTTTAAAATTTTATATTAGCATCATTTTTAAACCAATCAATCAAAGTTATGGGGAGTGGAGAGTGGAACAAACCTCAGCAACATCTCACTTTGAGGATTATTTTACATCAGAGATCAGTCAATGGCCATCTTCACCTAGACGGACCTTCCCGAGCGGGAGGGCTGGGTGGACCTGCTGGATTATTTTCCTCTGAAATGATTCTCCTTCTAGGCTCAGGGTTTCTTCTGGTAAGGTCCTGGGGGCCATGGGAGGTGCTTAGTAAAACATCACTGTCAATACACACAAGGGTAAGACCAAGGCTGTGGTCTTGAGAAACAATTTTCAGCTGCCAACATTCCTACTTTGGCCATCTTGCAAACACAGAAGAGACAACAGAAACAGCAGGCTGTGATGCTTTCCTCTTTTCTTACTTTCTTAGGTGTCTACTTTCCACACTAAGCACTTCCCACCAAAGGATCCAGTTTCCAGCCACCCCACAAGCCTCTGTGTGCGTCTGCATATCTAACGATGAATATTAGAAATGCTCCATCATATCATGGGCATTTACCCCCTGCAATTCAGCTCGCACAGAATCTGGACACTGCTCTCCACAAGCAATGGTCTTTACGGGCTTTCAGGAAATTTCATTAGTAATGAAATGAGACCATTTTCTTAATAATTGTGTGAGGGTCACAGTTCAACAACTGGAAACAGCACCAGCCGAATCCATTCTGTACGACACACAGTCAGCCGACTCCAGCTTGAAACCTCCAGGGGGTCGGGGGGAGAAGGGCGCTCCCCAAAGCAGGGCAGGGCTGGCGGGCCCCGAGCCAGGCACTGGAAACTGGTGCCTCATCTTCTCTTCCCATTTGTGAGGAGCAGATTCAGAGAACAGACACCCAGGGGTGACTTATAAACACACTCATTTCTGTTTCTGAGATTTGTAATGCCCAGCAACACAAGGCCATGCTTGATGCTGCAGAGAGGTTCTCGGAGAGATCTTCAGAAGCCAGAGGCTACGACATTCCTTCCCCTCACCAAAAAGAGCCAGACATTTATAAAAAGTCCTGATAATCTGCACCTGGTCAGCAAAAGCTGTGAGAACAAGAGGAGGCCAGGCTTTTTCCCCCTGCTGTGGTAGAACAGAGAGCAACAGCAACAAAGAAAAACGAAAATACAGCCTTTCTTGGAAGTCTGGATATAATACGGGCTTCTGGCTTTGAGGTAATTTTGCTGCTGAAGTTCTGAGAGGATCCACGACTGAACATGTAACCTCAGAGATCTTGAGGAAGCCTAGGGTGAACAGCGCCAGAAAACAGGTTAGGAAAAGCACAGAAAGGGCGCACAGGCCTGCCCATCTCCTCTGCCGTCACAGAGCTAAGGAGGCCACTTGGAGCTGAAGGAGGTACATTTAGAGAAATAGAGGGAAGAGCTCACTTCACATGGTGGCAGAAAAAACAAAAGACTCCTGCCAGAGGAGACAAAACAGGCAGAAAACCCAAGGAAGCTCAGAGAGGGTTTGAAGTCATGGCTTGACGGTGCATTGCATCTTTTTTTTTTTTTTTTTTGGAGTTTTGCTCTAATTTTTTTTTTTTAATTGTGGTAGGAACACTTAATATGAGATCTACCCGCTGAACAACTCTGCACAGTGGAATTCTAGAACTCATTCATCCTACAAGACTGAAACTTGATACAATGATTGACGACTCCCCATACGCTCTTCCTTCCAGCCCTGGCAACCACCATGCTCCTCTTTGCTTCTCAAAGTTCAACTATTTTTTTAGATTTTTCATATAAGCGGTATCAGGCAATACCTATTGGTCATGACCCACTTATTTCCCTTAACATAATGCCCTCCAATTTCATCTATGTTGTTGCCAGATGGCAGGATTTCTTTTTCAGGGCTGAATAATATTCCACTGCATGTATATACTACATTTTCTTGTTTATTCATTCATCCATCGATGGACACTTCAGTTGTGTCTACATCTTGGCTGTTGTGACCAGTGTTCCAATGAACATGCGACTTGTATCCAGGGAAATGAGGCTGCCCAATGCCCACCCACAAAGCCTCATTTGGTGCCATGCCACCTGCTGGACCAGGATCTGACGCAACAGGACTCTTTAAAAATTTTTCTAGAGCATGCAAATGATCCTAAATTAGTGTCAGGCTCCTCACACATGAGGCCCTCAAGATTCAGAATGCTCTACCTCTGACATGGGCTGGGTGCTCCAATGGATGGCTTCCAAAAGTGACAAATCGCTAATTCTGGAAGCCCTGATCATGGTAATACATACAATGGGTGGCTAGAAAGTGCTGGAACTGCACTGCCTGGCATCCTTTTTACAGAATGGAAGAGAGGATCACAGTAGTGCCCAGCGGAGTATCTGCTCACCCCACCCACCACTGCCCCTCTGTTCCTCCCCCTCTGCTCCTCTTATCCACCTTTCACAGAGGGGGAGGTGTCCATCCATGGCCAGTATCTCCCTGCTCTGCCCTTAGACCTTGGCTGAGTACCACCATTGGCGCCCACATTTTTATTTCATATCCAGAAGGACTTTGTGTCTGGAAGGGTAGGGATGGGGACTTCTAATGTAAAAACCTGAATCCAGAATATAGCTGCTGGGGTAAAAATAAGTAGGAACTAGGAGGCATGTCTAGGAAGCATGCTTGTTATCCATCCAAATGCCTTTGCCTTTGGGAATTATATGGGCAACAGGGCTTGGGCTGGTAATGACCTGCACGTATGAATTTGGGAAATCAAAGTCCCAAACTCTACAGAGATCTGCCTCATGCCTAGGACCTGCTATGCACTGCTGTATTCTGATGTCCCTCTGAAAGCTATTTTTAGTAACAGTCCTAATTTAAGGAGAAGAAAGAGAATGTCAAACGTATTCACAGAGGCACAGGAGAGTGCCCACAGGTGGACTGCCTTTCAAAGGCATCCTTCCCCATAGAGACCCCTTTGAACTATTCAAGGTTAGAAGCCTAGAACCTCTGCCACAATTTCATGAGATTCAATGAGATAACTTCTATGGCGATGGCCACCCGGGAAATTTCCCAGGCCCTTGGAATGTGTGTATTTCAGACTCCAAAACCCAAAGTACGCAACAAGGACATCAGGTGCTCCACGGCAAACTGCATCTGCATTTTAACCAGCTTTTAACTTTGCTTCTTCCTAAGCTGATCACTGGGGCTAGCAGGCAGGAAAAGGAGACTTTCTGAGCACACGGACATTGCATTCATTGTCCAAACAGGAAAAAGTAGATACAGGAATTATTTGCTTAGCTCCTGTGGTTACCAACTTGTGCTAGGGAGAAACACAATGGACCAGAAGACTGTAGTCAGATGTCACACGCAAGCACTCCACGCCTCTGCGTGCATTTCTGCTACCCCCTCCCCCGCCTTTGCAACCCTACCTCACTCCTTCCCCCTAATGCATCTGCACTCACTACCAAATGGGATGTTTATACACAGGCCCAGGTTAGCCATCTTATTTTCTGCCTCCATATAATTCAAGTGTGCCAGTAAGAGTTGGCCGGCACTCTTGATTCCAGGTGACCCGGAACTCTTTGATTCTGGACTCCTAGGAAGTTTCTCTATAGAAGGATTCTTGCACGGAGTGGGAAATTGGAATCGATGATGTCTAAGACATCTAATGATGTCTCCAATTCAGAGAGTTTATTTTTTCATTCCTCAGCAGCAAGCTTCTTCAAAATTCCTCATCATGGAAATTCAAGAATTGCTATGTGGGTATCAACAATGATCTTTGGAGAAGTAGACATAGGAAGACATTCCAGTTCCATGTGGATCCAGCAACTTAAAGGAAGGAAGTGGAGAATTTGTCCATCAACTGTGCCCCTTTCCCAGCTACACCCTCCAGGTTCTTCAGGTTTACTCATTCAGGAGATTCCGATTCTAAGGCTCTCTCTAAGTGCCTCTACTTGAGCTCCCCCAGAAACCCTAACCCTTCCCACATCAGCTGATGGGCAGCGTTCATCAGTGAGTGACACCTAGACATAGTGAAACCTTGGTCAAACTTCACCGTCACAAAATGGAAGGTGTCCTATTCCTCTGAAACTCATAGTGCCTCTCCAACAAAGTTCCCAAATTTCCAGCCAACACAGAAGCAAGAAATTCATCCCCCTCCTAACAGCTGGGGAACCTGTAAAGGCTAATAGGGGAGGGGATGGAGGGAGAAGCCAGGGAGAGGCTGACTTATTCTTTGGTAGGGTTGGTGCCGCCATCAAACAGTAATTTGGAGTGCTATCCCTGAGAAAGAGCAGAAGCTACAGGACACATTTCCTACATTGTCATGAATGTCAACCATCTGTTTTCCAGAAAGTTCTTTCATAGACACCTTTGGAGGAATACCGTTATCAACATAAATGTTGATATATGGATCAACACTACTCTGATAAATCGTTCAGAGCATTAGTCCTTGTCCATTTCAAAGACAGGAACTATTTTTTAATGTTAAAAAATTATGTGCTAATGAATCATTGAATATTATATCAAAAACTAATGGTGTACTTATACCTTGGCTAATTGAATTTAAATTAAAAAATTATGTGCATCCCTATATGGTAGTAGTTGTATTTTATATCTTTTGATTATTGAAAAATACTAATGATAGTATTTTGAAAATACAATGATAGAAGGCTATCATGAATTTTAAACGGAATTTATGTTTGATTAGACACAACAGGATCTACATGCACTTGAAAAACTGTAACAGCATACACATATACATAAGGTACGCTACGTATTGTTCACAGACAGTACTGGTTTCTTGACCCCTTGCTGTGACCCTTACCACTGCCACAGACTGGGAACCTCTGCAGTCTAACCACTTCTGTGAATTCTGAAAACCGTAATTTTACCAGGTAATTCCAAAGGAATATTGAGTTGATGTTTTCAAGAGGAAAAAAGGCAAAAGCATTTACTATTAATTTTTTTCCCCTTTCATGACGCCCTTATATTCCTGTTACAGTATCAAGCAATGAAACAGATATCAACATAATAGATTTTGCACCATTTTTTGTTGTCTAACTATCAACAAACATTAAACAAGAGAAGATACTAACGAATCACAACATTCTCTGCTCCTAGGGACTATTAGAGTCTAATTAAAACCCACAAGATCAATGCTACGCCAAATGAAAAAAAAAAATCACCATGGGAACTATGAAGAGTAAAAACAAAGACTTCTGTTAGCAATCACATAAAATTACCCTGAATAATCCTCCCTTGTCCTATCGCCGACAAAAACACTCCTGTAGGCTTAAATATAAATAAATGTCAATAACCTGACTCTCATAGATACTGACTGCAGAAAGAGAAGAAACAGCCTCAAGTGTGGGGGGTGGGGGAACAGCAGCTGTTTATTCATCTTCTCTGCAAAGTGTAATCCCATGTCCTCATGGCTGTTTTATGTGTTGGTTTCTTTGGTCTTGTGTTTTAATTTGTCCAAACTAGCTCATCTTTGTCACCGGGACAAAGACAATCCCAGGCCCACAGCTAAAAGCTCAGCTTGGCGGTGGAGGTTTCTTTGCTGGGGGGTCGGGGGGAGGAAGACTCTCAATGTTGCCTTTTGCTGAGAGGGGATGGGGGGGGAGCAGGCAGTGGCCACTGGATGAAACACCCCTCAGAACAACCAAAACCAAGAACACAGAATCTATGCCAAACCGACAGCTCAGATCTCAAAGAGATCCCCGTGCCAAGGGCAACTCACTTCCAGGAATCACCTCTGACACAGATATCACCTATTAGCAGTTGACAGAAAAAACACATTTCTGTAATTTCAGATTTGCGAAGAAAGCAAAGAACGTAACATTGAAGTGACTGGTGAAGCTTCCAGAGAACACTGGGATATCTCAATTTCCATGCGGGCATTATTGTCCATTTTAAGACATTATAGGTCAGTTCCCCTCTAGAATTCTTAGAGCAAATTGCCCATTTCATATTCCGGTTACAGAAAATACCATTCCCGAATGACCTCAAGCAACCCAATCCACAAAACCGTACCAACTAACATCCTTGCTCTGAGCGCCAGGAATGACTCTGGACCCCATCTGTTTGTTGTGGGCAAACAAACGAAGCTCCCTGGGGTCCGAGACTGAGTCACGATGAACACCTCACCACCAAATCCCGACCTGTTACCAGCTCAGGAGCCAGGTTAGTGTCCATGACAGCTCAGTCCTTTTACCAGCACATGTCACAGATTACTAACGGTAACATCATTTCACAGCAATTTAAGGTAGAAGGGGACTGCACCAAATGGTCAGGCAAACTGTCTGAATAATTGTAAAACTCATTTGAAACCTCTCCCTTCCTTGGCAAATTCCCAAACTTAAAAAAAAAAAAAGTGATTAAAAGCATAGCCTGATGGGGATCACGGCCTTTGTCGACCCACACCTGTACTCCGGAGAAGCACCAACTGCCAAGGGGAGGGGTGACACGGCTTTGCCTTTAATTCCTGACCGTTTTAAAAGTGCTCTCAAATAAATCATATCACAGCAGGCCTGGAACAGCTGGGCACAGCACCGGGCAGCTGGGGTCCTTCCCACTTCGCAAAGTTCAAGTTTCCACGGCTCTTCCAGCTGCAGGACAAGCCGGGAGAGGGCCACCTGGGCCACCTGGGCCACTGACTGCACAGTGCGGCCTGCGTTCGAACAACCGAGAACATCAAGAGTGTTTTTAGGTCCTTGAGACTGATGAGAACATCGGAAGGGTCCGAGGCCGGACACAACATCAGAAGGGTCTTTGCCGAGCCCTGACCCAGCCCCGCCGTCGGGCATGGGGCCCACAAGCCTGCCCGGTGTCCTCGGGGAGCAGGTGTCGGCGGAAGCCAGCAGCCGGTCTACCGCAAGCCGGGCCATGAGTCCTCACGTCGGTGGCAGCAATCTGCAAACATTGACCGGCTCCAACAAAACCAAGCCATTGCCAAAGAAAGCAAAACTCCCATTTCCTCTGTTCCGTCTCTGAGGCCGACGGCTCCTTCGCCTCTGTCCCCAAGTCAGATTAAGAGGGCGTGGCGGTACGTGGCAGCTGTCAGAGAATGTCACTTGACACTGAGATCAGTGCCGGGAGAGAGCTGCTCAGACGTACAATGGGCCAACGTGTTTCTCTAACTCCCCGTGGAAAACAAACTGCCTGCTCAGAGGGGAAACGCCGTGTCCCACAGTCATCTGCTTTCTAACAAGACCCGCTTGTGTCCCCAGCTGACTGTAAGCAAGATTCCACTCTGTGCCTCACAAAGAAAACCACAATGGTCCCTACGTGGCCTGAGTCCTGCAGAAAAGGGTGGCATCCCAGCCGGGAAGCCAGGGGCGCTTAGATCCCCCGCAGCCCGACCCCGCCAACTTCCCTGCCTCCAGGAGGTGGAGGACGAAACAGAAGCAAACAAAACCCGGCAGCACCATGGGGGCCTCCAGATTTAAGAAAAAGCCTCTGAGTCCTACCAACAGCCTGGAGCAGATCTCAGGTGTGATTTACCTGCTGCATCTGGGAGCAGGGCGGGACGAGAAGGGCCCCGGCTCACCAAGAGCCTTCCACGCCAACACAGCCCTTGGAGGCCTGCGGGCTTTCCTCCCTGACTTTTGTCTGTTTTTGTGCCAGAGCTCCTCTCCCCCAGGGCACGACGATCCATCACTCGGCCCTCTTCGGGTGTCTCTGGCACACGTTCCGCTGCCCATGTAGACGGCGCATCTTCGGAATGATCCAAACTGTCTGCATCAAGCAGCCACTGCTACCCCCGTGGTCCTCCTCTATCCGGCCACGCAGACTGGGAAATGCTTCGAGAACTTGGGGGAGAAATCATACTGCAGCGAATGCTTAGCTCAGCTGACTGCTAGAGGTTCACTGCTGGCTTTCAAAGAGGCCTGGCAGCACGTCCCAAGAAACGTTAGGCCACAGACGTGCAGCTGGAAAACAGCATGGACGAAGCTCTTCATGTGCAATAAGTAAGACTGTTAAAATGTGTGACACCTGAACGGAGGCCTGTTCTCTGCCCAAGGAACCCAACGGCATGGTTCCCGGGGCTGTCAAAGGCACTCACAGAGCGATGCTTCTGGTCCGACCGAAATCGATACTGTGCTTACATGGCAGCTTAGGGCACTTAGACGCTTAGGCAGCGTCATATACAGAATTAACAAGAGAGAGCGCTGGCTTGGCCCACAGGTGCCATCAAATACTCCTTCGTGAATATGGAGAAAACCATCAACGCTTTCAGAGGCTTTTTAATGTGCTGGAAGAAAAATGGGAGCATTTATCTTTATTTGCTTTTAATTTTGTGAGTTCATTTTTAAAGATGCATTAGAAGCATTTTTAAAATCAGTAATGTTGTGTTGTGCTTTTCCTCTTTCTTTTATGGATAAACACGTTTCACAGCCAGGGATCTTCTGGAATTAAAGAGCACAATCCATTACCATAAAGTATTTAGAGAGATGACAGAGAATTACTCTTTGATATTAGAAGAAAAGTGCATTCACAAGTAGCAAAGACTGAGCACGTGGCTAGAAAACTAAGTGCACAATGCTTAAAGAATATCTGATGCAAATCTTTTAACCTTATTTTGTTGTCCTTTGACCTTTTGGGGGGCCGAAATGCAGATATGATGGCTGGAGCTAGAGCAGCCATTTTGGACTAGGAGGTAATCTTGGAAATGTAGGCCAGCTACAGCTAGCGACAGAAAGGAGTCTGCAGCTTTGAGGACTCTGAGGAGAAATACTGCCACACCAGTCCTATCCTGTGAGAGAAAGAAACCTGTTTTGTCTAAGCAAAGGATAGCTTTTCCTATCGCTCCCCAAGAAACCTCGACCTAAGTTATACACCCCATATGTAAAGCCCTTGAAATAAGCATAAGGTTTGGAATGACAGCTGCCAACTAATAAGCAGGGCTATTTTCAGAGCCAGAATCGAAAGGAATTCACTTGCCACCAGAAGTAAGTATATATGTGGGGTCATACATGGTGCAAAACAAAAAGAGAACAAAAAACCAATGGCCTTAGAATGAATGAGATCTAATACAAGTTTAGGTGGACCAGCCAATCACCCAGCTGGTCTCTGGAGGAAAGATGCTGCATCTCTTGCCCCTCACATTGCATCTGGGTCACAGTAGATGCTCAATAAATACCAACCGAATGAATGAATGATGTTAAAATCAAGAAAGTTCAATAAACACCTATGAATAAATGAATTTAAGGTCCAGGATATCTGGTCAACCTATGTGCAGGGTCCAATTATTAGAGGATCCTTTTCAATACAGAACAAAATAATAAAATTTGAGACTCTCAAGTTTGTGTAAACAACGTGCCTTAGAATTAAGTCCCTTTGATGGTTCCAGTTTCACTGTAGAATGACACGAGAGAGAGGAAAAGGTAAGAGTTCATGAGAATTAAGGCTTTATTCTGCGGGATCTGAGAAGAGTGAATTTAGGATTCAGGATTGCTGGGTATTGATACCCTGTCACTCCAATTTCATTAAGCTTCAAAATAAAAGATCAGCGCACAGAACGTCTTTTGAATCTAAAGAACAGAGGAGAAAACTAGAGATCCCTTTGGAATTCCTGTCTGAAGAAAATGCCCCTGAGAATCTGGAAATACCAAGATCCGTAACACCTACAGTCGTCCTAAATCAATCCAGCTCAGAGCAGAAGTTTTGTAGGACAGGAAATTTCTATCAGGTAAAAGAGCTAAATATTAACAGGTAGTGGGGGATGGATGGAAAACAAGGATATTGTATTGAGTACAATACAACTAGAGGAGCAAACACAGTTTCTTGATTAAAAAGAACACTCCCCATGTCTTAGTGATCTTTAGATTTGTCAAACATCTTTTTAATTCAGGTTATAAAATCTAAGCCCAAATTTCCTTGATAGTACAGAAAATTAAGGAATCATAAGGTCTACTGAAGGCAAAGGCTGAAATTAAAGAATTGAGCAGAACATGGGGCCTACTGGATTTTAAAATTAGAATAAGGCTCTGAGTATTTTTTTTAAAATCCTGCAAATACACTGGGTATTTACCCCAAAGATATAAATATAGTGAAAAGAAGGGCCATATGGATCCCAATGTTCATAGCAGCAATGTCCACAATCGCCAAACTGTGGAAAGAGCCAAGATGCCCTTCAACAGACGAATGGATAAAGAAGATGTGGTCCATACATACAATGGAATATTGTGCAGCTATCAGAAAGGATGAATACCCAACTTTTTTTATCAACACGGACGGGTCTGGAGGAGATTATGCTGAGTGAAAAAAGTCAAGCAGAGAAAGTCAATTATCATATGGTGTCACTTACTTGTGGAACATAAGGAATAAAATGGAGGACTTAAGGAGAAGGAAAGGAAAAGTGAATTGGGGTAAATCGGAGGGGGAGATGAACCATGAGAAACTGTGGACTCTGAGAAACAAACTGAGGATTATGGAGGGGAGGGAGGTGGGGGGATGGGCGAGCCTGGTGGTGGGTATTGAGGAGGGCACGTATTGCATGGATCACTGGGTGTGGTGCATAAACAATGAATCTTGGAGCACTGAAAAAATAAAATAAAAAAATTCCTTAATTGTGTTAGACAATTTCATATCAAACACAACACACAGACACACACACACACACACACACATACACACACACACACACTCCCCCCTCCTTCACAAAAAATCCTACCTGAGCAATTTTACTGCTTGGAGACACAGGAGTATAAGCAAAGGTGATCTATTTCAGGCTATAAATGGATAAGCCAAGTGTCTCCCAAAGGGTGACTCAGAAACAGATGGTTTAAAAAGTTCATGGACAAACAAGTCCTTTCAAGTGAGTTCACCTGTAAAAAAAAATACTAAGCACATTAGGAAATTAGGAGTACAGGTGGTAGGCAGTTCGGAAATGTAAAACCTAAGTCAGAGACTGGAAATTTGTCCAGTCCAAGGTCAGGTTTGGGTGGAGGGAGGGGCTGGCAGGGCACCATGACCTCGGCCTCAGAACTCGCAGACCAGTATCAATGCAGCACTAAGTCAGGGCAGCACCCCAGGCCATCCCAACTTTCTGAACCTCTCCCCAGAGCTCACGGGACCACAAGACTGTCATCCCCCACAATCCTTGGGACTCGTGCATCCCTTGAGACCTCAGCAGGCTCTGTTCCCTTGCTTGCTTTTCTGCTTCCCCTCAAAAGTATATTCCATCTGCAATAAGTAATATTTAAGAAACAAGGCTTCCAGAAAATAATCCAAGTACGAGGGCTTTTTGTGTTTTAATTTCTATAAAATGCTTTTACCCCCCCCAAAATTGAATTTGGTTTATCAAACCAAATGCTCTCTTACGTTATTCTTTTTACTATAGTCCAAAAGTAGATTAACCTATTATTTCAGTATCCCATGAATTCATTTATTAGGAGATACTTATTGAAGGAATTCATATTTATTACCTAAATGTTTATTGAATACAGGGCCTACCATGTGCCAGATACTGTGCCAAGAACTGAGGCTACCCTGTCTTTTTGGAGCTCATAGTGCGACTCATAGTATGACTCTGCTCTGATCACTAAGGAGCAGGTCCAGACTTCACCTTTCTCCGTCCCAGACACCAACACATGACTCGGACAATGTGTAAGGTCATTGTTCTTCCATTTGACGTTTCTCCAAATACCTCAAAACTTATTATTTCTAATATTGATTTGTGCTAAATTTATCAAAGGAAGATGCAGTGAGGATTAGCATTTGTAAGCTCTGATGAAAGTCAAGATCATAGCAAAGGTTAATTGGTTTCTTTGGAAATCATAAGTATGGCGTCCTTGCATCTCAACCTTTCACCCCAACAGGAGTCAGATCTCACCTACCCAGAAGGACCCAACCAGCCTCTGCAAATGTGCATAAACACAAGACCAGATTTTTGACATCCAAACCTCTCCCACAGTTAGCAACAATTATTACTTAAAAACACCGACATGTTTCTGCTCACAGAGATCCATATTATTGTAAGAAGTTAAAATCGGGGCAAAATGCTAAATATGGACACATGCCTTGAGGAAATCTGACTTGGGAACCAACTTGTTAATACTTATGGGAAGCACACACTATCTTCTGCTTTATTGCCATTTGCAAACCTGCCTTAGCTAACTGGAGTCAAGTTTACAGATTCGAGGAGGGGAGTTAAAATCCAATTGTCAAAAGTCATAAACAGATATGCAGTAAAGATACAACCTTTTCAGAAACAGGTTTGGCTTTTTATTTATCTCTTGAAGTCATAAAATTGATCCATTCAAGGGCTGGTTAGTTCCAGGCCCTTCAGCTTGCAAAGAAAATATTCTACGCAGAAGTGAAAGAAGAATATTGAGTATTCAGGAATTCCTTAGTTCATGAAACAATTTGGTGATTTACGTCTCTTCAGTTCTGAACGCTGTGTATTTCACGGGCTTGGAACTATTCCTCTTCAAATACATTTATTTGCTAACATTTATAAATATTTACCGAAGTTGTTACCATGTGCCTCAAAAGCACCATCAGATAAGGCTCACCACAATCCGTTACGGAAAAGTCTGCAAAATTAGTTTGGCTTGAAAATACCATAAATGGGTAACGTCCTTCATCCTACTTCGTGGGTCCCTAGCACAGGCCTCCGATTAGACAGAAAGCAGAAGTAGGAGACATACCTCAAGAATCATCGTCTTTATGAATTCTCACGAAAGGTTAGATACAAGTCTGTTCCATGTAAAATCTCATTTGGCCCAAACGAGCCTTTGAGGAATATCCAGTTATTAACCCCCACTTCCGCGGTGAGAAAACCGGGGCCCAGAGAAAGTAAACCAGCTCAAGATCACATAGTTAGAAAGTGGAGAAGCTGCCGTTCAAGCCATCGGGTCGACATTAAAGCGCATCCATTTACAGGCGGGACATTTCAGAGCAGCGGTTTGCCCTGGGGTGCCCGAGTCTCGGAGTGAATTTCCCCATCAAGAGTCACAGGGGATTAGGGAACCATCTGATTTCACTTGGAGAGTAAAGCCCCATTCGTGTGCCCTGAGGACTGAAAGAGTAAAAGCAGAAAAAATTAAAAGTGGGCCCAAAGTGAATAAAAGAAGCCAGACACAGAAGACTACAAACGGTATGATTCCATTTATATGAAATACTAGGAAAAGCCGAACTATCACAACAGCAGATCTGTGGTTGCCAGAAGCCAGGAGAAGGGGCTAACATCAAAGGGGCACAGAGGACTGGAGAATTCTTTATTATGACTGCGGAGATGTTTTCACGACCGAACACATCTGTCCAACTCATCCAACTGCACAGTTAACATAGGTGAATTTTATTTTCTGTAAACTATACCTCAAAAAATCTGATTATTTTAAAGTGTCTTTAAAGGAAATTGAATAACGTTCATATAATATACAATGGATACTCTCTATTACTTTTCCTTTTAAGATTTTACTTATTTATTTGACAGAGAGAGAGCGAGAGATCACAAGCAGGCAGAGGGAGAGGAAGAAGCAGTCTCCCCGCTGAGCAAGGAGCCCCATGCGGGGCTCGATCCCAGGACCCTGAGATCATGACCTGAGCCCCAGGCAGATGCCCCATGGACTAAGCCACCCAGGCATCCCTCTCTACTCCCTTTTTATCTAACTTCCAGATAAACCTATATTCCGTGGGAAATTTGCATTTGAAGAACCAAAATCTTTCATGCTTTGAAGCGTCTCATTTCTTTACAAACCTTATCTCACCCCATAGGAAATGTATCTTGCTCTAAATGACAAATGTTTGTGACAGTCTGTGATAAGAACCTGGGTACCTGGGAGGGGCCAGGTGCGTAGAGCGGCCTGCTGTGAAAGCCAGTGTCTTTCACTCTTGGTCTGGCCCTTCTGGGTCACAGCAGTGTAGACTTGGGAAAGTCGCTAAACTTCTCTGAGCCTCATTTTCTCCTTCCTAAAATGGGAATAATCGTGTCTGCTTTTTAGCAAATTATGAGAACTAAAAGGGCTACTGATAAATGAAAGCACTTCCATTTTTATTATTTTAAAATGCCTAAAAGTTCTCATTTTTAAAAATAGGAAAATATTCTCTTCAAGACACCAACAGTCTACTATAGCACTTATGGTTAAAGCCATAAAATCTGAAGTTTTATTAAAGTTTCTTACTTGTCCTCTCTTTGTTCCAAGCATAGAATTTCAGTAGGGACCTTGTGTATTTTTCACTGTGTCTGGCCACACGCTCCGCACACTTAATAACGATTCCTGGACAATTAACAATAGAAGGGGAGAAAGGGAGGCTCGGGGTATGCAGGTAGGGGTGAATGCAATATGGATGAAAAAATTAGTCTTTGATGCCATTAACTGAATATTGAGCAAAATTATTTTTTACGATTATTGGTGGGGTTGCATATTCAACTTTAGTCACTTAGTAGATCAAGGGACTTTTATCCACTCCCACACACGTTATAGGGAGAAAAAATACTCATTTGGTGCAGGGATAGAGCAAGGTTTCAGTAATTAATCAAAATATATCCTCTCAGTTACTCAAAGTCAGACTTCAGCACCGCAGTTACAAAGAAATCAAACAAAAATATTTTTTAAACACCGCTGACAAGAACTGAATAGTTTTCCTGGGGAGAAAAGCCCCAACATTTCTGGCATGAGGGTTAGAAGACAAAAGAGGCCCATTGACCCTAAACCCAAATATGTAAACATCATGAATCAAGGTAAAAACGTAAATGAAATGGGTTTATCCCCCTTCCTTTTTTTAAAGAAGACTTTATTTTTAAGTAATCTCTACACGCAACATAGGGCTCGAACTCACAGCCCTGAGATCAAGAGTTGCATGCTCTCCAGACTGAATGAGCCAGGCAAGACCCCATCCTGGTTCCCTGACAAAATGTATTCCATAAGGACATGGGAGGCCAAGCTCTATTTAGGATTCTTGGACTCCCGGGCGGTCTGCACCCAGCCCTCAGCCCCGGCCTTTCCCTCCCCACCCCCTCCGCCCCCGCCTCAGTTCCCCATCCCTTCCCTCAGGCTGGAGTGCACAGCCCCACAAACACAGGAAGAGCCTGCACGGCCTCTGTAGGTGGGTTTAGGGTCATTTGGACAAGGAATTCTGAGTCCCGGGTGCCCGGAGCAAGGCCTTTGAGAAGGGGGAGGTGGGTCCATTTGGCCCCATGGGGAGAACCAGCGACGGAAGGACCTGAATGCGGCCCGGTGAAGTCCAGAGGAGACTCTCTTGCCCACACTGGAGACTAAATGTACAAATAAAACCTTCAGTGGATAAAACAGTATTACATTCAGACAACATGTATTTATAAATGCGTACACCTGTGTGTGTATATGCCCATATAAATACACACATACACAAGCACATCGGCATCTGCTTCTTCCATAGCAAGTTACTGATTATGTGATACAGAGAATGTGTCAAGGAGGCAGAAAAGGAAGAGATACAGACTAACTGGAGGGGCAAGGAGAGTGTTTGGGACAGGGTAGGAACCGAGCTGGCGTTTTCGGAACGGTGCATACGACTGCAAGGAGAGGGCTGGGAGGGAGCGTTGTGTGTGTGAAGCAATAAAAGATGACTTTCTGGAGGTGATATGCAGACGGGAGAATCTCCAGATCCAGGGAAGGACAGAGCTAGCCACCCAGTGTCCCTAACACAATAAATATCACCAAATACAGCTCTGATTGCAGGAAGGAAGAGGGAAGCACGGGCACTTGGAATTCTTTTTGGGAAAAGGTTATAAACAGAGAAGTATGATCAAATTAAAATCTCACGGGGGCGCCTGGGTGGCTCAGTCACTGAGCGTCTGCCTTTCGCTCAGGTCATGAACCCAGGGTTCTGGGATCAAGCCCCCTGTCGGGCTCCCTGCTCGGCGGGAAGCCTGTTTCTCCCTCTCCCACTCCCCCTGCTTGTGTTCCCTCTCTATCTCTCTCTCTTTATCAAAATAAATAAAATGTTTAAAAAAATTTAAAATCACATGGAATTGCTAAAACCTGCAATTGCCCCAGTGCCCTCCACACCACTAAGTGACTCACTCTTTTGGGCCGACACTCTGCGCAGTGCCTGAGCAGGTGGAAAGGCGTGGGCTCCCGACAGGGCTCCCTGCAGGGGCAACTGGGAGGCAAAGAATATTAACTCTGATGTCTTGGTTTTATAACGATTCAGCTCTTGGCATTTGGAAGCATTTAGTTGTACACCCTAACCTCCCACCCCCACACCACCTTTCTCTCTCTCAGGGTTTTTCCAAACTAAAACCATCTTCCTCCGTTGGGTGTTTTGTTTTGTTTCTGCATCTAAATATAGTTTAAAAAAAAAAGAAAAGAAACAGTATTAAAGGCCTGGAATGAAAAAACATGGAAGGGGGATGTTTCCCTTTCAGACCAGGTTCTCACAGATTTCCTGAATAACTTCTACAGAAGGTTAGAAGGACGTCTCCCCAGTCCTGCTCCTTCGTGGCCCCCGCACCATCCCAAGATGGCGGAGGAGGTTTGTGACTCAATGTGAGGAGCTGCTGGGCCAAAGTGAAGCTCACTAACACTGGCCTCTCTCACCCAAGCCTGAAAGCATCCTCTGTTGCTTTAAAAATAGACACTGTTTTGGCCAGACAACCATATGAAATGGAGATGTAACAGGAAGAAGACAGGGGCAGGACAAATGAACCAAGGTTCCATCTATTTCTAGCTCAACTTGGTTCTGTTTATTTTTAATAAACTAAGATGGCCCCTGTCTAATCAAAAATGCCATAAGCAGCAGGCAGAAGATAGAGACAAAATTAACTCCTAGAATCCTTCTATCCCTTTGGGTAACACTGATTTATCTCCAGTAATTCAGAGCTAGTATCTTCCATGGTTTCACAGATATACGAACTATGTATACAAACTGTGGGCGGGGGTGGCAATGCTAAAGCCCTTCCCTAGGAGTGTCCCCGGGACCCCCAGCCCAGCCCCCACCCCTGTCAGCAGGCTCAGAGCTGCCGCCCCCAACTCTGGCTTCCACAGAGACCCTCCCCACTGCGGTCCTTGTTCCCTCCATGTTGAATCCAACTTCGGGCCACGTGTTCACTTCAGACTTTGCCGTGGTCATTCCATGGGTCGTCCTGCCTCACCCTCCTCTGACCACGGCCTCTCCTCCACCTGCTTTGGTCTCATCCTTGATCGACTGACCAGACTCTGGCAGAGTCCTCTGCCCAGCCTCTCGCTGGGGGAAGAAATGGCCTGCGAATGACTTTTTATCAAAGGTTGCCCACAAAATGTCTCCCGCAACTGAGGTAGAAAAATCTTCACTGACTTTCCTAGATTTAGAAAGCAAAGAAATAGGTCGTCTTACTAGAGGGTTATCTTAGAGCTTCTTTTATTCTCAGAACTCCTTGACCAACAGTAGTTTCCCGGTGCCCACAAGCAAATATCAAACGCCGTGACACAAGAAGGAACTTGAACCTAGAGCCTGGGATTCTGTGCTTAGCCTCATTATGCTTACTAATGGTAGGTTTCACTGTGGATGTGTAGATTGTCCGTAAGAATATTCTGGAAGTCTGGAATTTGAAACCAGACAGACGAAAGTTAAAACTTTTACTCTGCCACTTATTAACTGACTTTGGACAAGTGCCTGGTCCTCATTTTCCTTACTTTTAAAAATATAAAGCTCACGAGATCATTGTGAGGAACAAATGAGATATCAGATAAAAACTTAGCACAAAGCTAGACATACAGAAGACATTTATAAATGTTAGCTGTCTATGAAAAATAATTCACTAACAACATTCATTCACTCATTCATTCAGGGCTTATAATACTTCAGGCGCTGTTCTAAAAGCTTTGCCTGTATTAAGACATTTCATCTCAAATATGACCTCAAAAGGCAGATATCTCCAGGTTAGAGAGGAAGAAAACTGAGGCCCAGAGAAGTCAAGGAACTATCCAAAGTCACACAGCTACTCAGAGGCAGAACTGGGATCTGAATGCTAGCAGTCTAGCCAGAGTATTATCAGACCAATAGGGGCCATAAATATCCACATACAAGCAATTCATCTTAGCTCCTTGTGCTAGAAAAGTCTCTCAATCGGTTTGTGGGGCAGCTGGACCTGTGCTAATCCCCTACGTGTTCACGGGCTTCACCCTCACGGACAGCAGCCACTGTGGGTCAGCGAAGAACAGTTTCGGTGGTTCTCTGGCTGTTTTGGGTCTTACTGGAAGTCCGCATCCTGGGGTCTTTCCTCGTCCTCCGACGAATGCCCAGGTTGAGGCACGAGGGACAGGAGCAGAGTGGAAGCAGCGGGGTCAGGGACAGCATCACCCGGGCACGGCCACCGCGCTCCCCTGTCTCTCTGGCAGGGGGCCCCCAACCCAAGGGACCTGTGGACACACTTACCTAAGTTGGCTTCAAACTACTAACAGGAAATGACTACCTCGCTTTTGCTAATGATGTTCTTTGAGCTCTGGACAAATCTCCCTGGAAAACGTCCTAGAATTGTCGCTTTAAAAAAAACCCCAAACCCCACCCGGAGCGCTGCCCGTGGCAGAGGACGCCTCCAAGGGCGCACCTGCTGCATAAAAGGCAGAAAGAGAGGGGGGACATGCCTTCGGGAGGCGTGCAGCCAGGGCTTCGGGCTCGGCCACCAGCTACCTCTGCAGGCAGCACAAGCATATCGTTCGGTGCCCACCGGGGACGCTTTCTGCTGCGGGAGAAAAAGAGCCCTGGGCAAACTCCCAGGCAAATGATGTATTGCAAACATTTTTTTTTTCTCTTTGGTTAATGGAAATAATATTTACTTAGCCACCGACAAACAGGCGCACTCAGAGAAAGGGGCTTAGATGCCTGGGAGGAGTTCTGAAAGCCGGGGTAAGAGGGCTCTTGTATTCTGTTACTGATCTACTCTGTTCTACCGACTCATTCTGTAAAAACAGCTGGGGCCGAAGTTTTCGGAGAGCCTTCTGAATATTAGGTGTACCTTCCACAGAGCATTGCTTCTACTATTCTGAGGCTGGATAGTAAGCATCCTTCTATCGGTTTTCTAATTAATAAAGCTGAAGCACCACGAGGATAAAAGATTTGCACCGTGAAGAAACGACAGGTGTAGGCGTGGATGCGGAGAAAGGGGAACGCTCGTGCACTGTTGGTGGGAATGCAAACTGGTGCAGCCACTCTGGAAAACGTATGGAGGGTCCTCAAAGAAATCACGCTACTGGGTATTTACACAAAACATACAAAACACTAATTCAGAAGAATACATGACCCCTATGTTTATTGCAGCATTATTTATAATAGCAAAACTATGGAAGTAGCCCAAGTCCACCGATAGATAAATGGATAAAGAAGATGTGGTAGGGGCGCCTGGGTGGCTCAGTGGGTTAAAGCCTCTGCCTTCGGCTCAGGTCATGATTTCAGGGTCCTGGGATCGAGCCCCGCATCAGGCTCTCTGCTCAGTGGGGAGCCTGCTTCCTCCTCTCTCTTTGCCTGTCTCTCTGTCTACTTGTGATCTGATCTCTCTTGCTCAGTGTCAAATAAATAAATAAAATCTTAAAAGAAATCTTAAAAGAAAAAAACTTAAAAGAAAGGGGATGTGGTCTAGAGATACACAATGGAATACTGTTCAGCCATTAAAAAGGAAGTCTTGCCACTTGCAACAACATGGATGGAGCTAGGGAGTATAATGCTAAGTGAACTAAGTCAGTCAGAGAAAGACAAACACCATATGATCTCTTTCATATGTGGAATTTAAGAAATAAAACAAATGAAGGAAAAAAAGAAGAGAGAGCGACAAACCAAGAAACAGACTGTGTTTTTTTTTCAAGTAGGTTCCACGCCCAGTGTGGAGCCCAGTGTGGGGCTTGAACTCATGACCCTGAGATCAAGACCTGAGCTGAGATTAAGAATCAGGTGTTTAACCGACTGAGCCTCCTGGACGTCCCAAGAAACAGACTCTTAACTATAGAGAACAAATTGATGGTCACCAGAGGGTGGCAGGTAGAGGGGATGGGGAAAATATGGGATGGGGACTAGGGAGTGTACTGTTGTGATGAAAAAAATAAAATGAGACAAAAATAAATTTAAAAGAAGTTCAATAGCAAAAAATGAAAAGATTTCTGTCATGAGTTAACTGTATTACTAATGCTAAATTTTAAAATACCCAGTACTTGACCTGTACTAACTCTTTTTTATAAACTTTCTCTTCTTACATTATTCAACTTGAGAAAAAAGACATTTATACTGACACAAAGTACTTTTCCTATAGTATACTGAGTAATAAAACCCTAAGTACTGAGGAACAAACATGTTCAAATGTAACATCTATTGGAAGATTCGAAATAAGTTTGTAGCACAATTAATTTTTTTTCTTTTTTATTTTTTTAGAGAGAGAGGAAGGGGAAAGAAGAGCAGAGAGAAAGGAAGAGAGAGAAGCTTAGGCAGGCTCCGTACCTGGCACAAGCCTGACTTGGGGCTGGATTCAGGACCCTGAGATCACAACCTGAGCCCAAATCAAGTCAGACACTTAACTGACTGAGCCACCCAGGCGCCCCTCCCCTAGCACATTTCTAATATAATTTTTGTTCTGTAGGAAGTTTTCCAAGTGTTCCAGCAACAAAGGATATGTCTTACGCTATGCGGGAAGGGTCTGTGGAAGGGAAGACCCTCAAGAAGCTAACAAAGGCCTTGTCAGCAGAACTGAAGGGAATTGTGAGACAGGGTGAGAAGGGAGATGTTTGCTGAAAACTTTTTTGTTCCTTTTGAATTTTGAACGTTGTGAATCAAGTACCTGTTGAATAAATGATGCTATTAACATTTTTTTTTTAAATAAGAAGGTGGCTCCAGGGCGCCTGGGTGGCTCAGTTGGTTAAGCAACTGCCTTCAGCTCAGGTCATGATCCTGGAGTCCTGGGATCGAGTCCCACTTTGGGCTCCCAGCTCCATGGGGAGTCTGCTTCTCCCTCTGACCTTCTCCCCTCTCATGCTCTCTCTCTCTCTCAAATAAATAAATAAAATCTTAAAAAAAAAAAGGTGGCCCCAAATAGCACTAAAAATTTATCTAAAGTTAAATAGAAATGAGCCTTGGGGCTTTATTCCCCCCAAAATTTGCATCAAAGATCCGCACACCAGAGTTGTGATTTCCAGGATGCCTTCACTTCCCACCCTCACTATTTAGTCCTGTGGCTACCAGTGACCTGATGAACTTCAGTACCATGGATGTGACATGGAGATCCTATGTCACAGCCACGGTCCCTGCTCAGGAGTGGCCTCCGTCCAGGCAGGTGCCCACAGAGATTCCCATCAACCCAGCCTCTGGCCTCTCTCTTAGCTCAGGGCCACGTGACGAGAGAGCATGCTTGTCCAAAAACACGAGCCCAACGACTCTGAAAGTCATGGTCACACTTCTCAAGGCAAAAAAGTTCTCAGAGCTTCTTACACAAGAGAATCAACCACTTTGCTGTTTCATATGGTTCCTAAAGCAGTCCCCAGAGATGGTTCAGATACTGAAAGTGAGAGGAAGGAATTCCAAAGTTGGTAGCACAGAGCCTATTTGCAAACTGAGGTCAAATACCTAACCCGTGGTTGTGATGTCACTGCAGACCTGGTCCTTCCTTATCCTTACGTGGCCCAAGACAGAGGGCAGACCTCCAGCTTCTCCAGGGGTAGATGCCCACCTCCCACCATGCCCGACCCCAAAAAGCCCACCCACCCTTCTTGCCCTTTGTCATGTGACCTGCAATGGGTCCTGGGAGCCTCAGTAGACCACAGGCCCCACTGGCCACAATGGCCATGGAACTGGCCGTGGCCCAAGAATGTGAACAGATGAGACGCCTGCCACATTAGAGAAGGTGTGCATTCAGCACTGCGGTTCAGCGCGGCATCTTGCCCCTGCCCTCTACCAGGAGAACAGCACGTCCACGCAACTGCTCCTCCGGGGAGGAGAAAGCCCATCCATGCACAGCGGAAAGAGCAGACCTGCACTGTATGAGCAAACCACTCGTTGTTGAAAGCCATGAAATGTTTGGAATTGCGTACTACAGTAGCAAACTTAATACCCTGCCCTTAGTCATCCGAGTTGCATAACTAGTGGGTTTGATCTTCGGCTTCTGTGCACAGCACAAATGGGGTGACCAGCAGTGACAGTCAACATGCTTGGGCTATTGTCAATCACACAGAAAACCGGACGGTCATCAGGACTTAATGATGGTCGACCACTGATGTATATTTGTGTTTAAGACATTCTTTGAGCAGGTGCACCGCTAGATTGCTGGGACCAATCTATGCAAAATCGAATTGAGTCATCTGAGTTCCTTTCTAGTTGAACCTAGACGTTCGGGTATCCAGCCACTGTGGAACCTCATTCCTGCAAAAGTTCATCCTGTAAGTATCTACGAGGCACCACCCATGTGCTAGGACCCATGTCGGGCCAACTGTGAACTATGTAAAATTTCACTACTTTCCAGGGTTATTTTCATTTTTATGCAGGGTAATTGGTATTATTACTATTTGCATTTAGGTATGCAGCAAGTAGAGGAGGCTGAGGAGGCAGAGGGAGAGATGTACATTTTTACCTCACTCAGCTCTGTCCTCTGTCTTCTGGACAGGCAGCTCAGTGCAGTAAAGTAAGAACCCAGCCTCTGAAATCAGACCGTGAGCTCTGAACACACGGCTCTACCGCTCAGTGGCTAGGGGGCTTTGAGCAAACACTCTCCAAGCCGCAGCGTCTGCATCTAAGAACATGGATCGCACTGGCTTGTCCTGAGGAAGAAGGGAGAAATGCACATAAGGCTTCAACGAGGATCCTGGCACCGAGTGAAAATCCAGTACTGCATTCTTGGTCTCACTAGGTCTGTGGCCGTGACCATCAATCAGGGAGAGCCGTTTCACCTGACTTTTAACAGTTTTACTTCTGCCAGTGTTCTCCATTCACAAATAAGCTACTGTAGTTGAGATGCGGCAGGACTTTCTCTCCCTAATTAAATCCTACATGGGAGGAAGAAGTATATGAAGACCATCCATGCTTTGAATATGGGTTTCCATGAAACATGGGATCTTTTCTGTATGAAAATCATACACACACACACACACATACACACACAAGAATGGAGACTTCTTCTTTTCCTTCTAACCTGTACTTTTTTATGCAAGAGGCTGTGTCTAGATTTGCTCATGGGCTTGTCAGAGAGAAATTAACATAGGAAATTTTCCTTCCTTACTCCCACGCAACGCATCTGCCAATCTAACACTTACAGACGCAGGGAGCCTCGAGGAGGCTACAGAACAAATAACCAAATTAACAGAACTTTGGAAGTAAGAACAAGTATTTGGTGTCTGCCTGGAAACAACCTGCAGCTAAAGAGCTCTCTTCTCCAAGATCAGAAACCTGCCGGGACAGAACGCAGGATTTGAAAAGTCTGGAAAGATCAGAGCCACAAGCGATCCTTCTGACAAATGTTACGTCCATTTGCCATCTCCGCCTTGACCTCCACCTCCTAAAAGGTGAATGAGGCCCCTCTTTCCAACTTCTCCTTGTGACTTCCTTGTAGACACAAAATTATTACAGATACAAAAAAAGAGGCAGAAAGAGAAATCGGGGGGACCATTAGGTTCAGTTCGTGTTAGCAGTGAAACGGCCGGAGACTCTAGAGTCAGAAAAGACCTAAATAGGTTACACAGCCACTTCTCTCCCTGCAAACAGTTCAACTTCCGAAACGAGAGATTCTCTGTCCTGTTTGTAGGTCGAGGATACCAAACATTTTACTGAGGACAGACTGTATGCTCTGCCTTCAGAGAACTTACACTGATTATAAGTAATATTACTCATCATTCATTCATTCAACAAATATTTATTAAGCACCTACTATACCTAGGCCCTATTCTTTTTTTTTAAGATTTTATTTATTTATTTGAGAGAGAGCACGAGCAGAGGGGAGGGTCAGAAGGAGAGGGAGAAGCAGGCTCCCCATTGAGTAGGGAGCCCAAAGTGGGGCTCGATTTGAGGACCCTGGGATCATGACCTAAGCTGAAGGTAGTGTAGTCACTTAACTGACCGAGTCACCCAGGCACCCCTACCTAGACCCTATTCTTGACCCTGAAGATTCCAGTAAAGAATAAAACATATTTTAAAATTCTGCTCTCAAGGGAAGCCTGGGTGGTTCAGTTGTTAAGCGTCTGCCTTTGGCTCAGGTCATGGTCCCAGGGTCCTGGGATCGAGTTTTGCAACTGACTCCCTGCTCAGCAGGGAGTCTGTTTTTCTCTCTCTCTCTGCCTGCTGCTCCCTCTGCTTGTGCTCTCTCTCTCTCTCTCTGACAGTTAAGTAAATAAAATCTTTAAAAAGAAATAAAAAATAAAATTCTGCCCTCAAGAACTTCCACTTAATGGAAAGAAAGAGCTTATAAGCAAGATTAAAAAGTAAAACATGTATTATAGTAGTCACAAGAAAGGACTAAGAACAAAGGAGGGTATGGCACCTGGGTAGTCGGTTAAGCATCTGACTCCTGGTTTCCAGCTCAGGTCATGCTCTCAGGGTCCTGAGACTGAGCCCCGTGTCGGGTTCCACGCTCAGCAGGAAGTCTGCTGGCCCCTCTCCCTCTGCCCTTCCCCCAGCTCACGCATGCTCTCTCTAACATAAGTAAATAAATCTTTAAAAAACAAAGTCGGGAAGGGGGCATACGAAGTATATGGGAATTTCCACTTTAGATAGGGCAGCCTTAGGAGTTGGGCGTAACCAGAAGGGGGCCTCCGACTCAACACCTGAGGGAAGAGAGGGAATAAGCCATCCGCGTGTACATCTGGGGGAAACGAATTCCCCACAAAGGGAACGGCAAGTGCCCAGACCACGTGGGAGAGTACCTGGTGCTGGAGGAGTAAAAGAACAAGGGGAGAGGGACGGGAGCTGCGGCCGACAGGGCAGGTCGGACAGCTGAGCTCACACAAGGCTTCCCAGCCCTCGGGGGCATGACCTGACTCCTGTCTGGAAAGATCACTTGGACTCGTCACTGTGTTGAGAACGGGGTTGGACGTGGGGTGGGGGAGCGGGGAGCCCATCAGGAGGCAGCGATGGTGCAGGCCTGGGGGCAGGGCGGCCGTGGACATGGGGAGTAACGTCCCACCGCGGACACGTGCGCGTTCTCTAACCCGGGGCGAAGTAGAACGCGTGCACTGGGGAACCAGTCACCACGGGCCATCACTCCCCAGAGCTGCGAACGGGGTGTGTGCCAGAGTTTAATCACGGGAAAGGCCGTACGGAGACGTGGAGACGTAGGGCACTTGGGAACCCCCTTCCTCGCGTCCAACACGGGCATTGCGAGCGTCATCGTGTTCAGACCTGGGCAGCCATGAACGCCGTGGAGGCTACTAGAAATGACCCCTGATCACAGCGCACGTTTGCAGATACGGCAGCCTGATAAAGAGCCCTGAGAAACAGGGAGGCTCTTTCTGAGGCCAAACTTCAAGATAACTACAACTCGAGGGGCAGGACTGCCAACAACACTAAGCTTTTGTTTTTTCTTTTCAAGGAAAGCTCAAGCCATGAACTGAAAAAGAAGTCATCACACCCCCAGAAGAAGAGCAGGCCCCGGGGGCCCCCCGCCGTGAGGACTAGCACAGCGGGCTCTTCTCCAGACAATTCCACGTTACCTCTGAAATGGAACAGCAAACGTGAACACAGTATTCTGATAAGCGTCTGATAAATGACAGCGAGAAGATAACTCCCTGGTCTGGCCACGTCCCACCACCATGAAAGCCCGCCTGTTTCAAGGAAATACCACAGTCGTACCCTCGGAATCCAGGGAGATGCCCAGATCGCCCCGGACACCTTTGTCTACGACTGTGGCTGTCTTGCCGCGTAGGATGTGTGTGCAGTCTCTGTCCAGCCTCTGCTCTTCTGATGGAAGTTTCTAATACATCGTTTTTAATGTTCGCATTGTTCGAGGTATTAACAAATCCACCAAATTCGGTGTTATCTGTAAATGTCACAAATAGGCTCCCCTTCAGGCATCCAGGTTACCCAAAATATATTAAATAACACTAGTCATTTAGGGCACAAATTCTAGGACATGGAGAAAGGCTCTCTTCCCCTTCGGGAATTACACAAATGAGGCACCAGGAGCCGCTGAAATGGAGGGCTCTAACATCACCAGGAGAGCTCACTGCTCTGAGCTCTCATTAGGAGAAGCACGCAGCACCATGCTCAAAGCATGGGCCTCTGCAGTAGACCACCAGCTCAGGCACTTACATGAGCCGGACTCTGGGTAAGTGGCTTACTCTCTCCCTGACTCAGATTCCCTATCTATAAAATGGGGATAACCTTAGGACCCACCTCACCACAGTGTTCTGAGGAGGAAATAAATTTGTACATATAAAATATTTAGTAGACTGCATCCGTACTGACTAATTTGTGCACATATTCAGTAACTTTCTCAGCATCTGTGGGCCAAGAACAATGCTAAGCTCTTTGCATGCTGTTATTTTCACTTTAAAAAAAAATAATCATAGGCTCATAGGAGGTTGCAAAAATAGTAGAATGAGGTTCCAGGTCCATTTCACCCTGTTTTCCCCAATGGTAACACCTTTTTCAAGCTTTATCTTTTTTAATCATCACGTTTTATGAGGTAAATATCCCCATTGGTCCCTTTGCACAGATAAAGAAACTAACTAAGATTTATAGAAGTTAGATGACTTGCCCCGAGTCACACAGCTAGTAATCAGAGTGATTCCAGAAGCTACACTCTCAGTCACCCGCCACTTCAGAGCGCCTGTGGAGAAGGATGGGAAAGATGGAGGGAGGGAGAGGGCACCGGCTCCCTTACTCTGATGCAGGTTGCTTGCTTGGTCAGCTCTTCCTCCGTGCAAATGTGAGGCGCAAGAAACTACCCCTCAAGAAACAAAATAACACGTACTTGGTGAATGCGGTGTTTGGGGAGGGAACCCTCAGTGACTGGTCTCCCGGGGCCCCTCAATCTACTTGGCACCAAGCTTTGCATAGGTTCTCTGGGAGAAGCCCCTGAACCCGAAAGTCCAATAAGCAAAACACACTCCTAGCAATAGGGGCTCTTAGGTGGTCAGGATTTCCTGAGCAACATAATGTTACAGAATAATTATCATTAGAGCAAACATGTATACGCCACATACTGTGAGCCAAATACTTTACATGTGTGAGCTAATCCCTCAACATCACTCTTAGGTAGGTCCTATCATCATCTCCATTTTATTTCTTATTTTTTAAAGATTTATTTATTTATTCTAGAGAGAGCGGGCGAGTGAGCAAGTGGGAGGTGGGGCAGAGAGGGAGAGAGTCTTGAAGCAGACTCTTGACAGAGCAAGGAGCCGGAAGTGGGGCTCCACCTCCCCACTCATGAGATCATGACCTGAGCCGAAAACCATGAGTCGGACACTCAACCAACTGAGCCACCCAGATGCCCTTCATCATCTCCATTTTACATGTGGGAAACTGAGGCACAGAGAGGTCCCTGAGGTCCCCTGAGGTCACACAGCTGGTAAGCAGGACAGCTGGGATTTGAACCCAGGCAGCCTGGCGGCAGAACTCGTGCCCCTCACCACTCCTCCTCCTGCCTCTCTGAAAACACCTCATGAACCCCGAGTGGACTCCTGCTTCTCCCCTTCTCACGTGGCTCCGTCTGACCCCACAGAGTTTAGCTGTCATCGCTTTACTGATCGTGCGTGAGTACCTTCCTCTAAAACGGCTCCTGGGAGGACTAGGACGGGCTCCTGCTGTCACTTTTCCTGTTGCTTCCACAAGGCTCCGTCCAGCGAGCAGCACTCTCTGAGATGAAACTCTACGAGCTGCCCCTAAGACACGCTTGCTCAGTCGGCACATTCAGCTCCTCCTGGGGCGCCGGTGGTCATGTCTCGGTACCCTGGGCACTTCTCACTGCCCGTGTGTAAATGGTGTATTGCTCTAACTTGGGGCCACAAATCAATACCCACCAGGACCAGAGTCAGTCCTCCCCCCATCCTGAGAAATCCTCCCCTACCTTCTTGCGGTTCTCAAAAGTATTTGCAAGCACTCTGGTGTGGTAGTTGTCAGCTTCTGAAGGGCCCCAGATATTTTGAGAATGAAGAAAGGAGATATTTTATTAGGAAATAAGAGATGTAAATGGCTGCATGAGATGGGGGCAATGACGGTTCCTTTGGACGGGGGACCGTCCCAACCCTAAGTGACAGAGTGTTAAAGTCACCCAGCGACCCTTGCCCTCACTGCCACAAAGACCCTTTGTCAGACAGTAAGATTTTCTAGGCAGTGAAGCGGCTAACTCAGCATGAATGCTCAATTCTAGATGAATTCAGCCCTTGGAACTCCCCACAGTCTGGACAATACCGTGAATTTATTTCTTATAAGATACATTTGTCCAAAGCCTTCCCTCCTATCCCTCGTAGCCAAGTACATCCATAAATTCCACAGGTTTGGCTCAAACGGCTTTTGGAAATAGTATTCTAACTTCCTGACACCGACACTAATATTTTGGCTGCTTCTAATATGACATCCAGACTTTCGAATTTCAAAAACAACGCCTGGGACAAAGGAAGAACATCCTGTGGCATAACAGAAAGAAAAAATATCTTTTTGTTCCTGGAGAAAGTCTTTTTAACAAAGGCACAAGCATCCTTTGCTAACAATGTTAAATGTAAAGATTAACATAGATGTTACTATGGCGATGCTCCCATTTGCAAATTCACATGAGGTGTTAGTAATGTGTTGCACTGCAGGTATGTGTGAAAATATGTTGACTTCAGCTAATGGAAAATACAGAGCTCGGTCTACACCTGACACTTGCTTTCAAGAGTCTCGTTGATTTTCTATACTTCGCAAACACAACCCAAAGTCCAGATTTTAATCTTACAGTCTCTAAAATTCCCCGAATTTGGCTACCTTGGGGATTTCCTGAGTCCTCTAGCAAAATAAAAACAATCACCCTATTTAAAAAAAAAAATTCTACTTTTAAAATCTACAAGAACTTGCCATAAAGCTTTGTTAAATGCTTGTGGTCTTCTTGCCCAGGAAAGCCCCAATTTGTGACACCTTGGAATTCAGTTCAAGAATTAATATCTTTCCGGGTAAATACTTTCTTCCCATCTTTTGTGCTTTCTCATTTCTCTTTGAAGATTTAGAAATTCGGCACAATGGCCGTAGTTAAAACTCCATCAGACCCTTAATGTCACAAGCTCTGGAACTGTACGCTTAAAATGGTACATTTTGTTATTTTATTTCACCTCAATTCAAAGACTACCTGATAGTTCAGTACACATAACTTCTAACTAGCTGAATCCCTGTTTAGAAAATCAAACAAATTATAAAACAAAGAGAAACAGACCTTCATGTATTTCTTATTGTACTCTTCCATCCCATAGCAACACGGACGTCTGTAAATTTAGTCCACTTGTGCTTTCTCTTCTTCTGCTAAAATCTAACCTCTATGACCCCATAATTTCCTACAGGAAAGAATGAACTAGCCTTCACAGGACTGTTTTTTCCCAGTTTCAAAGACAAAAATTCGTTATCCTCCAGCAATCGACAATATAGTTACTGATCCTGAAACAAATAATACAGGTCAATAAAAAATGAAATTTAAAAAAATATAACTTAGTTACTGAGAAGAGCTAGTAGCCTACATCGGAATAGATTTCACTTGACATAGAAGGTCATTTTATTAAGAAGAGGAAAGCTCTCAGACTAAGCCTTTAAGGAAGGATTCTTAACCTGAGGGCTTCCGGGGGGTCATTTACTACTGAATTGACCCAAGAGCTATACATAAACACGTGCAGGGATTCTTCTGGAAAAGGGCTGCTGACCTTCCTTTCAAAATGACGAAGGACCTAAACGTCACTTCGGGACGGCCCACTCGGGACGGGGGCAAGCACCAAATGAGCCTGTCCACGAGGCTCGTGAGCACAGCACACTGCACGCCGTTCATCTTCCGGACCCCGCTGTATCCTCTGGAGGACACGTGGCCTCCTTACGGAAGGACACACCCACTAACCTGATTTGTTCTCCCGACACAGCCTCCGTCAACGCTGTCTGAAAACAACAAGGTGCTGTCAGCGGAGAGCCTCACGGGACTGGAAACCAGTGAGCCTCCAGCAAAAGGCCCCCCGTGGGACCCCGATGCAGCACCCTGGGCTCACCGGCCGTCTTTCCAGCCACAGCGATTATGGGAAAGAGCTGCATAGCCCTGGGAAGACCTGAGGTTCAAGGCCAGGACCACCACGCCACGTCACATGCATGACCACAGCTCCCTGCTCTTTTTCGGCGGCTGCCCAGTCTCATGAGCAAACTCCCTGGGCAGGTGAAGGCCTCCTCTGTTTCCCCCAAGCCCACCACCTGCCACTCCGGCCCTTCCTTCGAGCCCCTCTCTGCACTCCCTCCAGACGGCTCTGTGCAGGTGACTTCCCTGGGGACTCGCCTGCCCGAGTTCCCTCCAGAGTTCTAGAAAACTCTGGAAAAAGTCACTGGAACCTCCACATCTGGAAATTCCACAGGCTCCATGAGATCAACACAACCCACACTGAACTCATCATCTTTCCAAAGCAGACCTGCCGGGCTCCCCTCTTCCCACCACAACCCACACTGAACTCATCATCTTTCCAAAGCAGACCTGCCGGGCTCCCCTCTTCCCACCAACAGAACGCGATGCGTTGAGGAGCTCAGGTTCAACTCTTCACCCTCCCCTTTAGGGAGGCACGGAGTTCTGCAGACCCAGACTCTGTGAGGCGCCCGGCACCTGGCCCCACCATGACGTCCTTCCCACAACCCCCAGCTCAAGTCCTCACGACTGCTCCCCTGCGTGCCCCAGAACCTTCTAACCCATCCTCGCACCTCCTGCGGGGTCTCTGCCTCCACTCCAAACTATCCTACTGTCACCAGATTAGTTTACCTAAAAAGCTCAGCCCGATCTCACCCTTCCCCCACAGGGAAGCCCCACTGTCCCGAGGGCTAGTGAATGAAGACCAGTGCAAGCGAGGTGGCATCAAGCCTTTGAGTTACCAACACAGAGTTGAACACTCGACAAGTCTTACATTCATCTTCCAAATGATCTCAGAAGGTTGCACCTTCATAAATCTCCACTTTACAAATACGGAAGATCTGGAGGACAGAAATAGTAAACAAGTTAGCCAAGGCCCCACAGCTCACACCAGGCCTCTACAGCCCCTCTGCCCAGCATCCAGAGCCCCACCCCAGGGCCATCAGCCTGTCCTGCCCGGTGCTTCACACTCATGCTCTTCTCGTTGCCTCGGGTACCTCCAAACCCACGTCTCGCCCAAGTGTCCATTACAACAGTACACGCCAAGCACACATCCACTGCAGGCCAGGCTCTTGGCCACTCTGCCAGCCCTTTAGGGTGCATTGCAGAACGGAAAAAGGGAACAGATGGAGAGAAAAGGGGAGGCCCCCGCCCTATTCAGCTACAGTCTGACGCCAGAGACAGACATTGGTCAAGAAAGCACATATTCAGAGCACCTGGGTGGCACAGTCGGTTAAGCATCCAACTGTTGATTTTGGTTCACGTCATGATCTTGGGGTTATGAGATCGAGCCCCGTATCAGACTCCGTGCTGAGCGTTGAACCTGCTTAAGATTCTCTCTCTCCCCCTCCCTTTGCCACTGCCCCCATCTCTTAAAAAAAAAAGAGAGAGAGAGAGAGCATATATTTTTTTATATCTTAGCCTTTCCTCAATTTCATCCCAGTGTCATCTACTCCATGAGAACTTTCTGGAACGCACCGTCCCCCCCCACACACACCTCCACATGTGCTAGCATTTTCCCCGTGGTGCCCCCTCACTCTTGCCTTCTTTCCAACGCACACGCTTCCCTATTGTCCCTGGACTAGGAGGCAAGCTCCCGTGGCACACCCTAGGTGTGACTGGTGACTTCCCAGAGCCTCAGCTCCCCCGTCCATAAAGTACTTGAGGTCAACGTGAGGATTAAGTGGATCAACGTCTGCAACCCTGAGGACCTTCCCGTGGGACCACAAACTTCTGCCAGCTTGGAGAGCTGGAAGGTCCTCGGTGCTCAGTGAGAGCCCAACGGCTTGCAGGATGTCTCTGCGTAAAGGTCACAACAGATAAGTTGTGGGAGAAAGCCCGAAAGCTCGTTTCTCTAAAAGCTCTGCCGGCGGTCCAGGAACGGAAGCCCTGAGCTGGCCCCTCTCCCGAGACCGTGGCCAACCCAGACCGGGCTCTCACCAAGCCTGTCACGCCCGGATCCTGTCCATCACGGGGCAGATCAGTTTCATCAGGCAAATGGCTCGCTCCGTACCCACTACAAACGACAGACAGGCCCGAGCTGCCTTTCTTCTCTAACCTGGCTCCTCCGCACAATGTAAACCCTGGAGCATGGTCATCTCCACATGGTCCAGCCCACTCCGCAGAAACTTGATAAACCAGATAAAATTGGGTGACAGATCCATTTTGAAAGCACCCAGAGGAGAGTAAAAGAAAATGCAATTACAGCTATTACTGTGGCCTAAATGATTCATAGAGTTGTGTTTTCAGTGACCTGAATACAATGTTTCAGGGCCCCTAGGAGCGTTACAAGGGGCACTTGTGGGAGGTCGCCACCAAGCTGAAATGATGTGATCATATGAAATCCTCACGGGGACTTTCGGAGCGGGAGGAAGGAGCATGCTGGGGCCACTCTGGGCGTGGAGGGAGCTGACAGGATACACCATCCAGCCCTGGAAAAACAGGCGTCAGCTCCCGAGGGGGTTCTCACTGGCCGGGGGTGGGGGTGGGGGGCATAGGAGGGATTGGTCATGCCCTGACTCCGTGACCCCTGGCCTCTGGGCAGAAGATCAGAAGAGCTCCCTGACCGTGAACTCAAACGGCAATAGAACTACTGAATAGAACATATAATTTATAAGCGAGCTTCTCTTACTTTTAGATGATCGGCAATTAATTACATAGTAGATATAATACTGCTTTTCTTTCCTATTTTCTTTTTGTTGTTGGAGGCTGTGAAATCTCAGAGCTGGATTTTTTTTTAATAATCCTCTGGCTTATCTCTCGGCAATGTCAAAAACCACATGCCATGGCATCGTCCCCGGCATCACCCGACTCACGGCTATTTATAATGGGTACCCCTGGCCCAGTCACATGCAGCTGTAACTACCAGGAACAGAGCGCGGGTGTGCAGAGGACTGGATCTGGTTTTCCCGAGTCACTGCTATTTCCTCTGCCCAAAAGTCCAGTGCTCCCTCAGGGAAGACGTGAGCCAGCCAACTGGAAGACATCAAAGCACCCTCCATCTCCACCGCACACGTCATGTCACAGTTTGTTAACATCTCCATCGGAAAAGGACACTTGTCAAGGTCACCGAGGGCCACCAGCTGCTCTCTGAGTCACGAGGAGGGCATCCGTGCATGTGTTTGCACACGCCAGCCACTCTGTCCAGCTGCTGTCACCAAAGCCTGACCTTCCAAGTGGCACAGTCACGCGAGGGGAGACTCCAGGGCTGGGGCTCACCTGGGCCCCTCCCTTCACCCTCCCACCTTCCCACCTTCCAAACCAAAACAAAACAGTTCCAGGGAGGTTAAGCAGTTTGCCTGGCAGCCTGCGGTTGGACAGCTGTTCCGGAACATCTCAGCCGGGCCGACCTCTCGGAGCCCAAGGATTCTTGCCTTAGTCATGACTTGAACCTTTCTTCCTTTATTCAGAGAACGTCTATGAGTTTCTGCATTTAGGCAAATAAACAGCATTATCCAAGAGGGGCTATAATTACTCAAAGAAAACTAGCCTTCTCTCCGGTATCAGGAAAGACACATAATGGTATCTGGTATTTAGCTTGCAACCATGTGCCCACATAAAATTAAAATTATTAGCTATAAGGGCCAACTTAATTCAATTATAAATTCTTATTACCCAAATAAGTCTCAAGAAATAGAGGGAGCTTGCTAGCAGTGTGCTGGATTTCATGCCCAAATGCAAACCTGCCATCTGCCAAAGCACGTGATAAGGTTTTCAAAGAAAAGTGACCACAGGCCATTTAAAATCTTCATTAGAAACAGACACACTGCATCTTGGGAGGCAAGGTACTCCAGGCTCATGACAGACACAGTAGGGCTACCCTCCAAAGGGGATTCTCATGCAGAAGGAACCATTTTTTTTTTAAGACTTTATTTATTTATTTGACAGAGAGACACAGCGAGAGAAGGAACACAAGCAGGGGGAGTGGGAGAGGGAGAAGCAGGCTTCCCGCTGAGCAGGGAGCCCGACTGCAGAAGGAAACTTTCTTTACTTCCCACTTGATCAGCAGGGACAGTGCTCCTTTTGGAACAACCATCTGGATCCAAAAACATAAAAATGGTTCCCTGAAATTGCACATGCTTAAATGTCAAGAGTATATGGCAACTTCAAGATGCGCAGAAAAGCTGCTTTTCCTACTACATTATTCTACATTATTTGAGTTACCATAGGTTGAAACAGTTGGCTCATGTCAGTGGCTTCAGTGGCATGAAAGCCATTTTTCCATTCATAAAATCATGTGGAAATAGCTCTAATTAGATGTCTAGTACAAAACAGGTCTGCTTCCATGCAATCTTAACGCATTTTATTCTATCTCAGAGGAAGTTAAATTTTAAATTAAATTATAATGGGAATTATCCAGGAAACTACCTCCTATTGGAAGGCTCCCAAAGAAAATAAATTTCTCAGAAGCCTTTGCAGCAGTGCAGGCAAATCTCGGCTGACTTAGGAACTCTACCATAAGCTTTACACCTGCTATGCAACTACTAACGTCCTTAGAAAAAAGCACTGGGCAAATGCATTTGCTAGACAGGAAGCTTCCTGAAGTAAGGACTCTACTCTGTTCTCTTTTGCTCTACACAGTCTCTTACTCAAATGACATTTTATTAATAAAGGAATGAATACTGTGATTATTCATTAAACACAATTGTTGAGCATCTACTCTGTCAGGTACCAGAGATACCCAAGATGAGTAAGACGACGTTCTTTCATTTGTCTGACATGTTTTCTACTTACTTAAAAAATTAAATATATGCAGCAGAAGAGGCCTCACACTGCATCTTACACAAATTCCACCAAAAAATAAAGAAAGAAGCTGCAGTGAACTCCGCTCCTTCCTATGGCCTTTTATGAGGCCAACTCATGAGGTCCTCCACGTCACTGGATTTTTACCGGCTGAGCATTTCCAGAAGTCCAAGGGGTAAAAAAAAATAAAGCAACATTTCTTTAAAAAGCCAAAGGGAATGTGTCGGGTAACTTGTTTGGTTTATTGTGACCAGCAGTTCAGCCTAAATTTCCTAAGGAGTTGAAGTAACCCTGGATACCTTCAATAGTTAAGAGATTTCAACATAACTCACACTAGTAATAAGGTAGACACTTGCTCCCTAATCCCAACAGATATACTAAGGTCATTAATTCCCAATCATGAAAACAAAATTCTCGTCCACAGAGCAGCTCCTTGGCTCCTTCCTATCACTGACACATGCCCTTGCATTGGACGTGGATTCCAGTACTGCCATCTTGGTTATGGAGGTGAGAAACCTGACCACATAGCTGACTCAACAAAGGTTCTCATCCAGTACTGGGGCCCTGTCACGGATCTCCCCTTTCTGTGTGGTTCCTAAGAGGGGAACATCAGAGCTGGAATCCAGGCTCTGCCTCTTAGACCAGCTGAGTCGTCTATTGGACGAATTGCTTGGCCCCCTGAGCCTTGCTTGCTTCATCTCTAGACAGGAATAGTAATGACACCTCCCTCGGACAGCCGTTCTAAAGATTAAATTCAGATAATACTACACAGAGCCTGATGCAGGCACTCAGTCACTACTATCCGTGCTCACACTCCTTTCACCCTGTGTTCCATATATAATCTGGTAGATGGGAGTAGGTGAGCCAGCTGAACACAGCTGCTATTTACAGACAACTTCATCAAGTAGATCGGCAACACGACAACAGCTCAGCCGAAGTACCACACAAGAGCATATCGCAACCTGGCTGTCCAATCAACCCTGCCAAACCAGCTGTCAGATCAGTCTTCTCCTGGGACCACTACCCAGCTCTGTATGAATGGAACTATTTATCACATCCATGAGATAGTCACAGCACACACGCCCTGCCCAACTGTACTCTATACAAATACCAAAGCTTTGGCAGGGGCTACTGGTGATTGGCAATCTTAGAATAAGCCATATGTGGTAGACAGAACGATGGCCCCACAGGATGTCCACGTCCTAATCCCCAGGATCTGTGAATCTGTTAGGTTATATGGCAATGGGGAAAGAAGACGCAGATGGAGTAAAGGTTGCTAATCAGATGACCTTAAGACAGGGAGATTATCCCAAATTATCCCAGTGAGTCCAATGTAACCTCAAAAGTCCTTAAAAGTGGAAGAGAAAATCAGAAGAGAGAAGCAGAGAGGAGGCAGCAGTAGAAGGACTCAGTCCAATGTTGCTGGCTCTGAAAGTACAGGAAGGGACCACAAGCCAAGGACAGCCTCTAGACACTGGAAAGGTCAAAGAAACATTCTCCCTTGGGAGTTCCGAAAGGAATGAAGCCTGCCAACATCTCAATTTTAGCCCGGCAAGACCCATTTTGGACTTCTGACCTCTGGAACTGTAAGACAATAATTTGTGCTGTTTAAAAACACTCCATTTGTGGTAATCTGATGCGGCAGCACTGGAAGTCTCACGCACCATATTACCCCATCGAGACCTCTGGAGCAGAGATGACACAAACCCTTAAGGAGTGCATGTTCTCAGACATTCTCCTTCACCCGTGATGAGTCTACCATTCTGATCTTTGGGTTTTGGTTTGAAGCTGGTTGTCTCTGTCTATCTTAGGGGCATCTTCACTGACTCACCTTCCAAACCATTCAGGAACCTCTTTTGAAAAGGAAGAAGAGAGATGGTTGTTGGGATCCTGGACGATGTTGAGGAATTAAGTATAATCTCCAAATGTGCCCTATTCCAGCCCTCCCTCCTTCCTCCTTCCCTCCTCTCTTCCTTCCCTCCCTCCCTCCTGCCCTCCTTCTTTCCTTCCTGCCTGCCTGCCTTCCACAAATAGCTATCAAGCACCTACTGTCTGTGCTATATACTTCTAGGAGTAAGGGAATACTCGAATGAATAGTCCTCAACCCTTACCCAAAGAGTTCATTAAAGGCTTACCATCCACCTAGAGCAGTGTTTTTCAAACTTTTTGTTCCATTACCCATAACAAATGCATACTTGCATCACAGTCTAAAATGCATACACACATACACACACAACTGAAACAAAAATGTTACAAAACAATAATTAACCTTACCAAAGGAGATGTACCCTCTATTCTATTCTATTCTATTCTATTCTATTCTATTCTACTCTAAAATCTGACCAGCCATCTATTAAATTGTTTCATGACCCTGTAATCGATTACACCTCTCAGTCTGGAAAATAGTGAGCCAGAAGTCTTCACACCTGTGCCTGGATACTCAGCATACAGATCCAAGGAGGCTTGTCCTCAGAAACTTCCTCAAGGCATTAGTCAACCCCAGACCGCTCCTTTCTCCAGCCCACCACCATCCACACAGGCTAAGATGACTCAGACTCAACATTTAGATTCCAGTCATTTTGATAATAACAGTCACCCACCTCTCCCCACCCCTCTCTCAAGAGCACACACACAATCTCCTCACCCCTGGAAGGGAAGGAATTAGAGGTACTGAATGTGGAAAACTGTGACTCACTGTTCCTGTCAACCAGGTACATGGCTATAAATGTCACTCAAGTCGCATCACAGCAAGGGGCGCAGAGCCACGAAGGACAGCACCTGGAAAGCAAGGGCTGGGAGCTGAGACCTCTGAACATTCACACGGACCCACGCAAGGAGACGAGACCTGATGTGAGAAGCCCCAGAAACACTCGCACAGAACACCACGTGACTACAAATGTGTGTGACTGACTCCAGTGATCCCCCAACATATTCGGGAAGGTTGCTAGTGGACATGCGAAGATCTGCTCTCGGTCCTCAGCAAGCCTGCACGAAGGACCAGCCGGGCAGGGCTGGGCCTCTTCCCAAGTTCACCCATGGGGCCATGGCCATCAGCTGTAGAGGGCACGCTGTGAGGAGCAGCTCAGACAGTCACGGCATCCTTTTACGTAGGAGTGCCTGATTTGCACAGAGACTTTCTGTAAAAATGGGAAATTTCACCCTCAATTACTTGTCATCCCACCTAATGACACATATTAAAGCTTATCTTTTCACAGGCTAATTTTAGTCTGATACCAATTCACAGATCGCTCGTTTAGAAAAACACTACCCTGCTTTGCAAACCCAGTCCGCTCCACTGGGCAGATTCCTACGACAGAAGAGCTGGCAAGGCCAGAGAGAAAAGATGAAGCCAGAGCCCCACCAAGTATTGTCCTTAGAGGCCAAAGTCATGAACAGAATCCTGATTAAGAATTGTTACTCCCAAAAAAGAGTTGTTAAGAGTTGTTACCGCATTCTAAAGGAAGGGGGGTCAATTTCATAGCATATTTCTGTTTCTTACTCCTGCAGGATTAAAAACCCTGGGAGATATACTTCCTCTGAAGCACAGTCCAAGGCAGCTGTCACTGTGATAGCTCACCATGCATTCTCCCCATGCCTGTGGACCCCAGCTCTCATCTCCCTCTACCAGCCTGGACCCCCTGGTTCATCACTGGTTTCTCTCTTACCATCGGCTTTGGCTCTCCAGCCACAAGATCCTGCATTTTCCCTGCTGACTCTCCATCTTGAATGAGGCTCAGGAATCCTGCCTCACCCCTGTAGACAGGTTCACTTCCTATTTCTCAGAGTAACACTTGTAAACCTTGAACTCTCAACCCTCCCATGTCTTCTCACTTGGCCTCTGACAATACCAAGAAGATCAAGGCCATCGGTGAGAGTGCCTCCCAGTCGCCTTTCCAGGTCTCCTTTCTCCTTTCTCTGTTTCCCCTTGTCTCAGGGCAGGTGGTGGTCCCCTGTGTAAGGCTAATGCCACACACTGTGTGCCCTCCTTACCTTCCTGGGGCCCCTCTCTCCAACAACTCCCTCTCTCACTAATATTTTCTACCTTTCTCTGTGGACCGACTCTTCCCATATCTTTTCCTCCAGATATTGTCTTAATTTCTCCTTCCCGTTGGTGAACAGGAAGTCTACAGTGGATGCTTCCTCTTCCTCCCCATTTCCTCCCCGTCCCCAGACGCTCAGCTTTTACTCATCAACCTCCTCCACCAATATCCCCATTTCCACTAAAAATGTCCTTGTTAAAGGGTCTTGTTCAATGCTTTTTTGGGGGGTCCAAAGACCCCAAATTGCCAAACACAGTAACCCATTTCAATCCTCTTCTCACTCAGCACCTCTGTGAGATTTGACTCTGGTTTCCACTCCCTGATTCTTGAAACTCCCTACTTGTCACATGGTTTCCGGGTCCTCGTCCTCTCCATTTCCATAAATGATTGCTAAATGAATGTCCCAAATCAAACTCATCACTTTTCCCCTCAAACCTGCTCCTCTTTCTGGAATCCCCATCTCAATGAGTGGTACCATCAAACCACCCAAGAAGAGCCCTAAGGGAACCCCTTCATGTCCCTTTCTGGTCCCTCACCCCCCCCCCACTCAGTGGTCAAGCCATAGAGCTTTTACCTACACAATGTCTCTTGTGTCTCTTCCCTACTTCCCAACCCTGGGACCATCACCTGATGCCTGGTTCTCATCATTTGAACATGAACCACAAGTGAACAAGATGGCCCCCTTTGGACCTTCTGCCCCTGGCCTGGCCACCTGGGATTCACAGCCTTGGCACCTTGCAATCTGACTTTCCCTGGCTCTCGAGGAAGAAGCAGGACACTAGGTGGGGACCCACTCTGGTCAAGGGGTCAAGGAGCCTTCCATGAAGAGGAGCTTGGAAAGAGAGTAGGGGCTGCCCAGGAAAAGCCATTTGGAGTGGAGTGGGAGGCAGAGTGATGAATGGACAGAAGGGGCAGGTATCCAGAGTGCTAAGCTGGGAAGGGGCATGGTACGCTCTAGCATCCAGCGTGGCTGGAGCCGGGAAGCAAAACGGAGCCTCACCTGAGGCCGGGGAGGACCAGGGGCCAGTCCGCCCAGGACCCTGGGACACAGGTGAGGACAGTTCTCACTTCAGAGCAATGAGAAGCCGGGGGTGACGTGATCAGGTCTGAATTTTTACAAGATCTCTCTGTAAAAATGCTAATTAGTGAAGCAGTGATGGATACTTCCCTAACGTGATAAAATAGATCTCACTAAACTGAAAACAGCATTTACAACAGGAACTCTAGAAGCATTTTGCTACTCAGGAATAACACAACATGTCTGCTGTCGTGGTTCTTTCAAGAGCTGGCTGATCCATTTGAATCAAAGAAAGAAGTCAGAGATTTAAAAATGAGAAAAGAAGAGGTAAAGGGGCACAGGGGTCAGTTGCGTGTCTGATTCTTGATTTCAGGTCATGATCTCAGGGTAGTGAAACAGAGCCCAATCCAGCTCTGTGCTGGGCCTGGAGCCCAAGATTTTGCTTCCCTCTCCCTCTGCCCCGCCCCCAGGGTCTCTCTCTCTCTAAAAAAGAAAAAAAAAAAAGAGGTAAAACTGTCACTATTTGCATATGACATTCTCATACAGCTAAAAATCTCCAAAGAATCCACTAAGAAACTATGCAAACCATAAGGGAATTCACTAAGATGGTAGGAACAAATTCCTATGTAAAAATCAATAACTCGCTTGTATACAAACAATAACCAGTTAGAAGAAGTATTAGAAGAAAAGGCTTCCATTTATAAAAGGAACAACACAGTGAAATTGTTGAGAATAAATGTAACAAGAATTGGATAAGAGCCATAGGAAGAGAATTTAAATTAACCTGCAAGATACAGGGGAAGAGCTTGAAAAGTCTACGGGCAGGAAGGTTCAACAATATAATGATGTCGATTCTTCCTAAATTGATCTATAAATGTTGGTGCGAACCCAATAAAAATAATGGGATTTTTTTTTTAATTCAGAACAGTCTTATCTTAGAGTTCCTGTGAAAGGACCCCTCTGGCTGCAGTGTGGCCCTGCATTAAAGAGTAAAAATGGAGGGGGCTGGGGGCACCGGCCAGGCTGTGCAGTGGTCCCCAGTGAGAGCTAAGAGAGCCAGGCCAAGGCCTGGCCTGAGGTCTGGGGCTGGAATGCAGAGAAGGGCATACATTTGAGAGATAGTTACTTGGTGAAATTCATAAGACATGTGATTGGCTGGATGTGGGAGGGGAGAGAGGGTTCTCCAATGATGGCTCCTGGTTTCAGGTTTGTATTTTTAATAATGAATCAAACCTCCTGCCAACAGATCCCCCTCTTTCCTAAAATCACTGCTTGTGCAGTTTCTGGGCTAGGCGCCTGGCAACGGATTTAGCAAGGCCCTCCACAAGGGCTTGCTATCCAGCTGTTTGTTCACAGCCAAGTGAAATACCAGTTCTGCTTCCTGCTCCGTTAGTTAGGTGTTGGGTGTAGATCTTCGGTGGACAGAATGGTTTCAGCTTCAGAAAGCCTGCTGACCCTTGTTCTTTCCCTCTCGGTGCTTCTTTTCCCCTTGTGATTCAAAACTGTGCTAGAAAAAAAAATAGGGCAATGACGACGTTTGAGTTTGACCTAAGCAGACTCAGTGTTTACTTAGCTGGGGCTGGACAACGTCCCCTCGGAATCCTGACTTTCCTATTTAACAAACAAACAAATCCTTCCTGGTCAACAAAACCCCTCACCTCGGTGGCCTGACGTTCGGTCAGTGGCTGCTTCCCCCTGAGGCTGGCTTCCTCCCCTGCTCAGAAATCCTTCCAACGGATTTTCAAACAGAACAAAGTGAGTTTAAATATGTCACACAGCGGTTGCCTCTTGAACCTCGACAGAAACGATTTCAGTAAATGCGTTGTTTGATACGAAAAAGAAGGGTGTTTGTTTTTGGTACAAGACACAGGTCTGTTAAAATTTTCAGGTGAAATAAATCAGTGCCTTGGGTGGGACCAGTTTAGACCCAGTTTAGCTTTCCTGCGGTGTCATAAAGCACGAGTGAGGTGTTCGCCGAACCAGAGCTCTGAACTTGCCCTGAGGTCCTACTTGGTGCCGAGTCTGCGTCTGCGGGTCGAGGCTGGGGCCTGAGAGTCTGCACTGTTAATGAGTTCCTGGGTGATGCCACCCTACAATTCCACGGATGGCACTGAAGTGTAGCAAGAGTTTCGATGAGCTCCCCGACTCACAAGCCACATTTCTCTACAGCAAACCTGCAGACTGGGACACATTCTCCTGATTTACGAAACAGACTTTGTCGCTATCTTATGTCAAAAACCTCATATGTAACAAGTGAATGTGTTAGAGTCTCTTCAGACTTTAAACATCTGGAGGTCAGAATACCCCATCCCAATCTAATCCAGATATTATATTTGCCTAAAAAAAAAAAAAAATTCGGGGGCGCCTGGGTGGCTCGTTCAGCTAAGCACCTGCCTTTGGCTCAGGTCATGATCCCAGGGTCCTCAGATTGAGTCCTGCATCAAGCCTGCTTCTCCCTCTCCCTCCTGCTCCCCCTGCTTGTGCTCTCTCTCTGACAAATAAATAAAATCTTTAAAAAAAATTCATACTGAGAAAAGCCTGTAATACTTAGTGAAACCTCACCAATTTGTATTAATAAAAGGGAAGCTTTAATGAGGAGATTTTCAAAAACATAATCAGGTTTACTGCTTTCAATTTCAAAGGGTAAACAAGCTTCAGGAGTTTGAAAATAGTTTGCTCTTGTAAATATTTCATATACTTCCCTATGGATCATGGTGACCCTGTTTCATTTATACCGCCTGTGAAAAAAGCAAACATTGGGCCTTCCAAGACCCTATACAAATTATCACAGACTCTCAATAAAAGGAAACAGGATTTCAAAAGTCCTCCTACATTTTAAATGAAAAGCCTTGAGGCGCCTGCGTGGCTCAGTGGGTTAAAGCCTCTGCCTCCAGCTCAGGTCATGATCTCAGGGTCCTGGGATTGAGCCCCACATCGGGCTCCCTGCTCAGCGGGGAGCCTGCTTCCTCCTCTCTCTCTGCCTGCCTCTCTGCCTCCTTGTGATCTCTCCCTATCAAATAAATAAATAAAATCTTAAAAAAAAAATAAAACAAAAAGCCTCTAAAATGTAACTATCACTATCAGTTCCTTCAAAATCTATGCTTGTCAGTGGGCTTCAGTTAACCCGTTTTTGAGGTAGAAAAAACTAAGGCCTCAAGTCACAGGAAAAGTCAGTAGAATTCAAGATCAATGTCATCTTCAGGACCTTATGAAACAAAGGAATGTCAATGGCCATAAATTCTACCCACTCAAGTACCACCTGCCTTGAGGGAAGGTATGTGTGTCTCTCAACAAACACATGATCTCACAGTCTAGTTGTTTGGCCTTGGAAAACATTTTCCTTATCAACTGAGAAGTAGAATGCATACAGAAGAGTGCATTAACTGCTTTTTTAAAAGAAGGGAAGTAAATAAAGTACACACATTTAAGCTGTTTTTCCTATAACTACACAGATCCAGGCTCCTGCGTAAAAAAGGCCACGGGGTAGTAGTCATATTGTGAAAAGAGCTACTCTGTTTTGCAAGGAAATATGCAAAATACAGACTAAAAAGGTACATAATAAAAATACAAAAAAAGCACAGAGTAAGTCTATGCAAATGCCTTACGCATACTGTCTTTTCCCGCTCCTGGTTATGATGAATAGAGCTTACCCTGCCCGTCCTGATAAAGGGGGACGGGGACATGTACCTTAAAAACATGAGACATCTTTAAAAAATCATAAAATGAAAATGGAATTTATACTATACCCAAATATTAATAACTCACGAGAAAGTTTCAGTTAACTTGGGTTTCATTAAGACTAGTAACCTTTGGGGCGTCTGGGTGGCTCAGTCGGTTAAGTGTCCGACTCTCGATTTCAGCTCAGGTCTTGATCTCATCAGGGTCATGAGATCGAGCCCCGTGTCGGGCTCAGTGAGGAGTCTGCTTGAGATTCTCTTTCTTTCTCTCCCTCTGCCCCTCTCCCTACTCTCACACTCTCTATAAATAAAAAAATATAAATAAATATTTTTTAAAAAAGACTAGTAACCTGGGCGCCTGGGTGGCTCAGTGGGTTAAAGCCGCTGCCTTCGGCTCAGGTCATGACCCCAGGGTCCTGGGATCGAGGCCCACGTCGGGCTCTCTGCTCAGCAGGGAGCCTGCTTCCTCCTCTCTCCTCTCTCTCTGCCTGCCTCTCTGCCTACTTGTAATCTCTCTCTCTGTGTCAAATGAATAAATAAAATCTTTAAAAAAAAAAAAAAAAGACTAGTAACCTTCCATTGATCATCTTCCCACCATACGATGAGCTCTAACTGCCTCCCTGGGTAACCCTGCACCAGATGATAAGTGAGTTCAGTTCCACAAGGACAGACGGGTCCCCTCTAACTCATTTAAATCTGGGGTGGGTGGGATGGAGGCAGAGAATCCAGACATCAAGACAGGGTTTGGAAAAGTCTGGAATACTCATTGGGCAAGTATGAAAACCTCTGGAAGAGAGAAAACAGAGTTTGCATTGCTTCTCTGCTGGGAACACGGGGACCAATGTCATTTATCTTCCCAGCATGGAGTGAGCTGAGCTCCACTCTCATCCCACCTCCCTGTGCTAATCTTATCCCTCTGGTTAAGCCCGCTGCTGTGTGACCCCTTGGAAAGGGCTCTCTACTGAACCAGATGCATGGGTTCAAGTTACTCGTCAATTTCCTTACCTTCCGAGTCGAGATAAACTCCGACCTCCACAAGTTGTTTAATGAGGCCCCTGAAACCTAGAGGGCGTTCAATGAACACTGGCTGAATTCTCAGATGAGATAATTATGTCAAACATATAACCCAAATGTTACTTATTAGTATTCTTTTCATACTTTTCCATCAAGGCTCTCAAAGCACACAGTACTCCAATAATTCACAGTTCACTAAGCAGGCAGTTGTTTGTATCTTGATTTCACTTTTGGACTCAAGTTGTTGGTAGAAAGTCTTGATTTCTACCCTGGGCTCTACAGTGGGAGCAGCAATAACTACGGTACGGTACTATCACGGGTGGTGTCTGACACTGTGCGTTTGTCACAACCCGCAGACCTGTGCACCACAAAAGGTGAACCCTGAAATACATGGCCGGCTTGGGTTAAAAATATTATATTAAGATAGGTTGGTCGGTTGACTAGTTGTAACAAATGTACGACACTATCAACAAGGCCAAAGAGCGGAGGAACAATCCCAAGTGGAAGGAACCAGAAAATCGAAGCCCCTTACTTTTGCCCACGTCGGGAGCCCTCGGCCCCTAAGCAGAGATACACTTGAACTTCCCGTCCTGTTCCAAGCCTGCTGCTCCACAAAATGGCCTCCATACCCATGAGAACACTTTAAGTTTAGCACAAGGACTACAGTCCATGTGACATTGTAGCAGTTCATAGTCCAATTGCTCACATTCCTCAAGAGTCCACTGGAATATGGGCACCTGGGTGGCTCAGTGGGTTAAACCCTCTGCTTTCGGCTCAGGTCATGATCTCAGGGTCCTGGGATCGAGGCCCGCATCGGGCTCTCTGCTCGGCAGGGAGCCTGCTTCCTCCTCTCTCTCTGCCTGCCTCTCTGCCTACTTGTAATCTCTCTCTCTGTGTCAAATAAATAAATAAAAATCTTTAAAAATTAAAAAAAAAAAAAGTCCACTGGAATAATCTGATCACTAAAGGTCTCCCCCAGAACTTCCATCGTGGCCCATACGTGTGGGGCTCCTCTGACTGACAAGGAAACACACACCTGCTAAATCATTTGGAAACAAATCTCTTTGAAGAAGTTTGGCAGCACACGCACTCACTAAAATGCTTCTGGGAGGTGGGGTAGGTGGCAGAGAGCAAGACCCAATTCTCTGTTTCTCACAGTGTTTCTCACTGTTTCTCACCCAATTCTCAGCTTCTACACTGAGTGTGTAAAAAGGCACACTCAAAGTCATGAAGCAACTTAAGCATTTAAAAGCCTCTTTCTGCCCTCAAAATACGAACGAGTCTTGTCCACCCATGGTTGCAGCCCTACATTTTTAAAACCTACCGTTTTCTCCACTGCCTTGATCATCCTTTCTAGACAAAGCACACGCACACCGTGTTACGCTTCATTAACACACCCCCAAAAGCAAAGTGCAACACAGTCGGCCTACAAATCACTTCCGGAACAACTGCTCGACACTCCTTCTCTCCCATTCGTGTCTACAGAAGTATAACCTGGTGCTACATCTCCATGAGGCAGTCTGGGAATGAACTGCAAATTTTAAAGTTCAGCTTTAAAACTGCTGACCCAGTAACCCCATTTGTGGGGCTTGATCCTTTTAGCAAGTCTGAAAGGTGACCTCTCAACATACATTCCACCACTGGCCCATGAGTGGTTTCAGAATGAGTAACAGGACAGGCGAGGGCATCTTCTGGGAAGGACATGCTGAAAGCAATGGTCTCATTCTTCCCCTCGATGTTGTCGGGTCTGATGTGTCCCCAGGGAATGCGTATACCCAACCTGGGACCACACGGACAGTGAGCACAAGGGAGGAAAGGGCCTGCGGCCTTGAGACCTCACTGAGTTCATGAACCAGCACTTCCTGGAGCCTGCCTGACCTTGGGCTTCACCTGCCCAGATAATATCTTTATCATACAAGCCCAATGCAAGTCATCACTGTCTGTAACTTACAGCCGAAGTCCCCTGATACAACCCTACAAAGTCACACGTTTGTGCCAACATGTGTGTACAAGGATATTTACTGCTGCCTAGTTAATAACAGCTAAAACCTGGAAACCTAAAAGTTCATCATGGCTCAGTAAATCATGGCCCATCCATAATATAGAACACTATGCAGCCCCTGAAAAGAGAGGCTCTGTATGTATAATAGGTTAAGATATCCAAGGTATATGATTAGTTGACAAAAACAAGGTACAGAATAGTGTACATGACATGATCGCATCTGCATAATATACACACGCATACATACTTTTCTATATATACATCCACACACACGCTTGCATAGAATTTTCTGGAAGACACTGTGAAATTGGTAATGGTTACAACTACTCGCAGGGCAGCAAATGGGAGGTGAGCTAGTTTTCACTTAATAGCCTCCGCACTGTTTGAATTTTTAGCACAGCATGAATTACTCTTATAATTTCTGAAATAGAGATGAAAATTACTTTTAAAAAGAGCAAAAAAAAAAACCTCAGACGATTCACAGAAATTCAAATGGAAAATATAAAGAAACTGCCGCCTAGAAATTTGTCCAAGTCAGACTTTATGTATGATTTGAAGGTTAGCCCCAACAAGATGTTTGCTTTTTAGCCCTCTTGCTCCATTTCCTCTAGAACCTTATCATCTTCCTAGCTACCGGCTGTCAGTATGAATTAGGGAACTATAAACTCACTGTCATATAGCCTGAGCAAAATAAATTTAAAATAGACAGTCTGAAAGCACACATAGATGCCCCAAAGCCAAATATAACTTTCCCCAACGATCCACACCTCTATGAACCTCCACGAAACCAGAGTTGCCTGTAATACTTTAAGAATAAATTTAAGAAAATCCAGTTTTATTGATCTTTCAAGACTTACTTTTGGAGCCCAGCTTATATGGGGGGCATTTATAACTACATTCACTCAGCACAGATAACAATGTTGAATTATGTTCCAGTGTCACTATTAAAAACGAAGAGCCGTGGTTCAACTCACTATCAAAAAAGTAGACGTATCCCAATGTGAAATAACATTCCAGAAACACTGTGCTTTGGGGGGGCTGTGGTCCCCACTTTGTAGGGCTTGACTGCGGCTTTCTTCTTTTTTTTTTTTTTAAGATTTTATTTATTTATTTGACACAGAGAAAGATCACAAGCAGGCAGAGAGGCAGGCAGAGAAAGAAGGGGAAACAGTCTCCCGGCTGAACAGGGAGACCGATTCGGGGCTCGATCCCAGGACCCTGAGATCATGACCTGAGCCGAAGGCGGAGGCTTTAACCCACTGAGCCACCCAGGTGCCCCTTGACTGTGGCTTTCTGATCAGTCTCTTGGATCATGAGACTCTCTCTCATCTCCTTCGACACTATACCCAGTCTCCAGAGTTGGACTCCATGCCTTCCCTTGCGTGTTGCCCCCTCCCTGGAGCTGCCCCCCTCCGCCGCCCCGCCCCACTCATCCCTATGTCACTCACTGCCCTGTTCACCTGTCTGCACCCCCACCCGCCTCCACTACCCCCACACTGGTCCACTGGTGGCCAGCACTTGCTTTGATCCCTGTGGTTCCCTGGAACCCGGCCCCTGGTGCAGCATTTTGGTGAGAGAGGAATCAGTAAGCGGATTCTGACAGTGCCCCTCACAAGCCCAGGAGACTTGGGATGAGCTCCTGTGGGACCACGGGCCTAGATGTCCTCAGTTACCAAACGGAGGTAATCATGCACTGTTTCCAGTTGGTCCGGGTGGAGACAGTGGTAGTAAAAGTCATAATTATGATAAAAATAGATGCTCAATGCATAAATCAGCCTCAATAGTCCTGTCACCTGGCACAGCTGGGCTTTGCCATCTCACTTCAGCCAGAAATATGTCCTTCTGTCTGAAGATTCCTTCAATGAATGGCCCTGGCCACATGACAAGCAAATGACCCGCTGTCCGCCCCTCCCCCGCCACCCCTTGCAGAAGGTTTGACCTTCTCCATGACACAGTATCTCTCAAACGTGGACTGCCTGGGGAGCTCAGCCCCCTGGAGCAGCAGGATTCCAGCACCTTCCAGGGAGGTGCAGAGAGGGAGGTGGGGCGAAGGCAGGGAGGCAAGTTCTCTAGACCACGAGTCCACCCTGCATGTAGCTCAGAACAGGTTTTGGGTTTTCTGGCCTTGGTTTTAGAATCAAAATCCTAGCAGGCAAGAACTACTTCCCTCATCTTAGTCCAAGAACTGGGCACTGGCCTCGGGTGGGGGGTCTCATTGGAAAGTTCCATCCCCCGAGCCCTTCCCCTCTCCGATCACACCATCTCCCATCCAAGTGGAATTATTTAATTTACAGGATTTTTGAAAATAGAAGAAACAATCCTTAAAACTCTTCTTGAGTCCTTCTGGATCAACGATTTCCATACCAGAAAAGGCAGGAAGCGAGGTCCGGATACACCCGAGTGACCTACTTTCAGCCTTTATCTAGGTTCGTCGTACGAAGCGCTGACCTGACTCCTCACAGTACCTTTGAGTGATCCAAGAAAAATAAACAGTTTTGAAAAATTGAAAACCGTGTGCCTAAATATATACAAAGAAAAAAATCTCTCCTGGGGAAACGAGACTGTTTTTAACGTTAAAGAGGGGAAGAGGCATTGGGAAGAGTGAAAAGCAATAGCAAAATGCACTTCCTCTTAACCAGGACGTCATCGGCCCCGGCAGGGCCTGAGGTTTTCAGCTCTTCCCCCAGGGCTCCGGGGCGCCCAGACGCAGGCTCCCTGGGGACCAGGACTGCCTCCCTGCCTGGCCCATCATCTCAAACTCCGACAGAGAGAATATGTTGTCTTGGTAATGTTCCAGGTTAGAAAATTATACCTCCCTTGGAGTCCTTTCTGCCACCCACTTTTTTTTTAATAGAAAACAGAAAATATTTTGAACCAAAAACATGACACCTTAAGGCGTATGCATACAGAGTGAGGTCACCAAAATGGTAACATAGGAGACCCCAAGCTTCGGGGCGCCTGGGTGGCTCAGTCAGTTAAGCGTCTGCCTTCTGCTCAGGTCATGATCCCAGGGTGCTGGGATCGAGCCCCACATCCGGCTCCTTGCTCAGCGGGGAGTCTGCTTCTCCCTCTGCACTTTACCCCACTTGCACTCTCTCTCCCTCTCTCTTTCTCGTTCTGTCTCAAATAAATAAATAAAATCTTAAAAAAGAGAGAGAGAGAGAGAGAGAGAGAGAGAGACCCCAGCAACTGTCCTCCCACAAAGAGCAGCAATTACACAACTATCCGGGGCTAAGAATAGCTCTGGGCAAGCTCTGGAGTCCACATAAGAAACTTCGGAAACACCGGGGAACAGAAACCTGAGAATAATCGCGTCGGAAGAGAGGAAGTGCAGCGACAGGGGTCTGTAGGATCCCCTTCCCTCGGCTGGTACTGCCCTGCACCAGAGGGAAATCACCCAGGAGGGTTCCCCTCACCTGGGAAGGGTGCCACCAACGTTTAATCGACCTTTAAGCACGTGAGGATTTGTAAGAATGGACATCATATTTCTGAGCTCTTTTCCTCTAAGCTTTGCTCTCATGAAGCGTCTCTTTGTATAACAGTGCCCTATGCTTCCTGCCTCTGTGAATTCATCTGAGCGTGGTGACTGTTTTTTCTTAATACTTCCGTATCCCTTGCAAAGCTCTTTGACAAACTGGCCATAAAGACAGTATCAATGAATTATTACGACAGTGTTGCTTACTAATATTACTTAAAGCTATCTAGAGCCTGGTGCAGACCAGAACATAGAAGGGCTTTAAAAATAAAAGGAGTAATTCACTGAATGGTGTATTTTTTAAAAGATTTTATTTATTTATTTGACACAGAGAGAGATCACAAGTAGGCAGAGAGGCAGAGAGAGAGGAGGAAGCAGGCTCCCTGCTGAGCAGGGAGCCTGATGCGGGACTTGATCCCAGGACCCTGAGATCGTGACCTGAGCCGAAGGCAGAGGCTTTAACCCACTGAGCCACCCAGGCGCCCTGAATAGTGTATTAATTGAAGATTTGGATGAATCCAAAACATCACTGGTATAGTTCTCTTGACAGTGAGTGGGGCCAGCCTAGCACCCCATCTCTGCCAACACCCTCCTATTATCCTCTCCATGAAGTCTGGCCCTTCCGTCCTTGAATCCCCACAAGAGTGATTTTGGTGCTATAACTAGAGAACCAAAGTACAGAAGCGATGGGAAGCCAATCAAATGTTATCAAAACATCGCCAAAAACGTGGCTCTGATAAGAAGAATGAAAATAATTCAGGATTCGGTCAGGCAGTTCAGAGACGTGTGAACGAGCTGCGGACTTGAACTGGAGGGACAGAGACATGAACAGAGTCTTCCCATATAGGATGTGAAAAATGGAAAGAAGCTGTGAAAGAATTTCATACGGCTGTCAGTTGTCCGCAGAAAGAAATACCACCAACTGAATGGTATGGATGCTGAGTCGTCTCTGACATTAGATAGAGTCTGTACAGGGGAGAATCAGCCTCGCAGACCCAGCCCATGGGCTTCCCAGCCCGGATGGAAATTTCAGGCTCCAACCACATCCCAGTGGAGATGCTGGGCCTCTCCCTGCCGTCAATCGTCTTCCCGGTAACCCTCAAACTCGCAGTCTCAGCACTTCCCAAAGGATCCCCCCACCTCCCCGGCAGAAAGCAAACCAATGCAAAATACCCATCTGGGTATCATCTCGCAGGTGGGAGAAGAACTGGCAGCAGGAGAAACGGGCTGCGGTCATCAGAGATGCCGCCGGCCTCCTTTTACAGATTCTCAGGCCGTCGAGGCTGGAGGAAAGCCAGGCCACGCAGCAGTCGTTCCGGGGGAAGAAAGGAGAGCCCGCAGAGGGAAGGGGAGCCGGCCCAGGGCACACACCTGAAGAGCAACAGAGCTAGGACCAGAGCCCAGGGCCTCTCCATGCATCTGTTAGGCCTCCCGACGCCCGAGTGTCGAAATTTACTTTGCATTTTGTTAGAGAAACCAGACGCTCAGTGTTTCATGCACCGCGGCCTGACTTACCAAGTAAGCTTTAGACCTTCTCCCTTACTTGTCGAAGGAGGCGAGAAGCACAGCTCGGCCCTGTCCTGTTGACAAGCCCAGGTCTTCGGTTCTTGGAAGTCAATGGGCTGATGGAGGTGGCTGGCGGTCCGTATCCCCGGTGACCCCTTCTCCCGGTGCAGTCAAGCCGGCCCAGGCCAACAGGACAGGCTCAGTTTCCGCCACGAAGACCCTTGCCGATGGCAGCGGATGGGGCCCCGGCTGCCGTCATGGGCGGCACCTGCACAGGATTCCTTCGCAGGAGAAGATTCTAGCAGGTGTGAGGGAAACTCAGCCTCTGCCCCGGGTTCACTGAGAACTCAACAGGGACCCCCACCTGCAGGCTCCGCTGGCGTGAAACCAGGCTGGTGGGGAGAAGGGTCATTACTGGTGAAAATGGATGTTCGTTCCCAGTGTTTCCGGTCTCTGGTCCATTCAGTCATATGACATGGTTGACAACATTCCTTTTCTTCTCCTTGTCTTATGTCCCCCTTCCTTGGTAAGCACTGTTTAAAGGTCTAGCTGTGGCCTTTAATTTTGTCTGACACATCATCACCAATTAACTGCTTCAGGAAATACTGTTTACTTACGGAAGTCCCCAGAAAAGCCCAGGATAGTTTCCCCATAAGCAGTGGGATCTGTGGTACTAAATATGACATGATATCACGATTCAGGCCAAAACCTAGAGAGGTCAAGTTAGAACACTGGGAATTTTCAAGTAAGCATTTTGACCACAGCTGGCTACATTCCGGACTTCCATATGGAGAACCTGCCTTCCCCTAGGTTCCCCCGCAGGCCACGCAGAGAAGGGTCCCCCATCCCAAGACCAAGCCCTCCACCTGGTCTGCAGGACCCGCCCCTGCTGTCTTCTCAGGAACCCTGCATTGTCAAATAAACTGACTGTCTTAGAGTCAACCGGATCCTTGGAAATTTACTCAGGTGTCTACTATTTTCAAGAAAAAGGCCTCCCAGCCTCATACCCCCCTTCCAGCCTCTGTCCTGTTCCTTCCTTCCCGGCCAAACTTTTAAAGAGTTGGTTGCTTCCTGCCTGCCACTCATTCCTCAGCTCGCTCCAATCTGGTGTCCCCAGCATGGTTCCATCACACTCGCCCCCCTTAAGGTCACCAACAACCTCCATGTCACCAAATCCAGCAGTCATTTGTAGCGATGGCATTCAATTCTGCCGACCACCCACCCTGATCTGCTGTCTGTGACCCGACAGCAGCCCTCCTCCTCCTCCCTCTCTGCCACTGCTCTGTATCTATGACTCCTCCTTTGCCCAGCCTCGACATGTCCCCAGAGGCTTCTCCTTCACCATCAAGTCTCCCTTTAGATGCAACCCCGCCTGTAATACACAGGTAACTCACAAGGTCCGAGAGAAGCACCTCCAATTCAACAAGTCCAAGCAAGTCCTCCCTTGCTCTCTCTCCTCCTCCCTCCCCTGCCCCCACAATTCAACTCTGCAAACCAAGAACCTGGGAGTCATCCACAACCCCTCCTGTCCTTCACCACCACCCCCCATATTCAGCCTAAGCATGGTCAGCTCTATCTTCTCCAAGATGTCTCACACTGCCCACTTCTCACCATCTCTGCTGCCACGCCTGGTCCATATGCCACCGGGTCTTCCTCAACAGGCTTCCAATTCTGCCCCCCAACTCCTGCCCCCTCTACTCAGCTCCCGACCCTTACACCAGAGTCACTGTTGCAAAGCACACTTCCGATAGCGCTCTATGCCCCATTTGAGGGCGGCCTGCTCCCTACCTAAAAGGCCTGCACGCCCACCTTCTTTTGGTGCCGCCAGGAGAGCCTCCCCTCCTCCCGGAATTTGCCTACTCCATTCCTCCACACTCCTGAGACCTCAGCCCCCTGGGGAAGCCCACCCTGGCCTGTCCCCTGCAGGCGGAGCAGGTCGCCTCGCTACACTCTCCTAACACTACACTTGGCTTTTATTAGAGTTCTTCACAGCTCTAATTTTACAGTTGCTCATGTGATTTTCTGGTTAATATCTTCGCCCATCCCTACTCCTATGTCAGACCTGAGAATGCGCTTCCCACACCGCCTCCTATAGGGAGCATAATGGACCGAGGCAAGCCCCGGCAGACGGATGGATTTCCATCTCAGCGCATGTGCACGCTGGAAGCCATGACTGAATGCAGCGAAAATACTCAGACAGACCCGTTCCTCTGACTTTGTCTCAGGCACTCTGACTTTGTCCACTGAACTTGACTCCAGGACTCCCCAGCAGCTTTGCCAAACCTCCCTAGACTACTCAGGATGCTTCTACACAAACTTCTCTCCCTCTCACCTTCACTGGGGGGTCGGATCTGCATGGTCTAAAGGCTCTCCCCAAGTTTCCAACTTCCTCCCCATTTTCTTCCCTCTTAGGGCATTTTCCCTAATAACATCCTTGCACATCTGAGCCCTTCGCATCTGGTTCTCTAAAGACCCAAACTAACAAAACCCTCAAACGATAAGCCCCAGGAGTGCAGGGACCTTGTCTGTTTGGGTTGCCAGTTAATTTCCAACACCTATTTCAGCCATGCTGAATGCATATTTGCAGGATAAATGAATGAATCAATTAATATATAATTTTTGAAGGAATCTAGAGGACAAACATATGCAGACTCTCTTATTGATTTTATGCCCCCTTACTTAGTGTCACCTACATCGACATAAAATACTGAGTAAATGCTCAAGGCAGTCACTGAGTTCGGGCAAGTTCCCAAGTGACTGGCAGGAAGTCACAGTGCAACCTAACCCGTTTGTCACACTCCAACGTGAGTGATGCACTAACTTCTATGAATAGTAAATAAGTACAGAAAGAAATGTGTTGGATACCCTTTGCAGTGCCACTCCACTGTGGTGCCAGCGCTTGCTTGCCTTTCTGGAGAGGAAGGAATACAGTGGCATTTAACAGACAAAAAAACTTGGAACCCATAGCAGGAGGAGGGTCCATGAGACACAGGTGGAACCCCGAACGAAACTTCTGGAGAAAGAAAAGAATACACTGTGGGGACAGAAGAGTTTTGAGGTCCCATGAAGACATGCTTTAGACAGAAAAAGACATTTTAGAAAATGCAGTGTAGAAAGCTTTTCAGCACCCACACATCCTTCCCACTAAGTATCTGAATGTGAGAAATTTTTGGCTGCCTTCTGACTTAAAAAAGTGCTCTAAAAGAGAGATACCTAAAAAAGAAAAAAGAATCAGCATTCTGAAAGAATGCTGTCTGTTGCTTCAGGTAATTTTAAAAGCATGAAATAAGAAATTCCCCTTCCTGAGGCAAATTGTCTAAGGCAGTGACATCACACCCCTGCGTACTGGTAAAACAGAATCAGAGAAAGTCTGGGCACCCGCAAGAAAGACACCAAATGGAATGAGGAGAGGTGTTGTACATCGGCGTTCTCGAAACATATCAGTCTTTGGTGGCATCTCATAAGCAAAACCTCTGTGGTTTGGAGAGCTGGCTTCCGCGTGTGTGAGGTCATAAAGATGAAGTCTTGACCTGACAGGCAGACAGGGGAATGGTCTCCCACTAGGGTCCTGAGTCCCCACTGCTTCTGCAAATATGTAATGTGTCTCCATGCTGTCCCAGGCTCCGTCCTCAGCATTTGAGAGAGCTTATCACTCCCTCATTCACTGTCACCCTCCCTTCCAACGCTGTATTCTTCAAGTCCCACTTCAATCTGTCATTCTGAAGTGCAAGTTAACCGCCCTGCACTTTGGTGACAATCCCAAGTAGCTAACCCCACGGGCTCTCTCAAACCCATATATTTGAAAGCTGTTATAGCTGTAGCCCTTTTTCTTCCCCATAGATCTTATGTTTAAAGTCCTTGTGCATGCTGGCGCTGTCCTTCAAGGTTACTCCCAGAACTGCATGTCTAAAATCTGACACGTTGCTGTGCTCTGACTCTTGCTGGGCCCACTCCCCTCCCAATGAATGAGCTGTGGTGCTCTCCCCTCCCCCATTCACCCAAATCCTGGCTGCTGTACAGGCATTTCCACCAGAATCTCCCAGCTGAGAGAAGTCCCACTCCACGGTGTGTTTCATCACGCAGTCACTGATAAATACTCAACACATTCCGATCCAACGCCAATCTTCCCTCACGCGTGTACCCTGCCCGGTTCCGCACAAGCCCCGACAGGCACCAAGGGCACACACGTCCAAAGACTGTGCAGTCTCCACCAGGGGCTGCACATCAGAAGCACCTGGAAAGTTCTTTTTAACTTTTTATTTTGGAATAGTTATGGGCTCAAAAAAAAGTTGGAAAAATAGTGCAGAGAGTATTCAACCTTTTCATGTCTCTCTCCTTTCCTTTTCTTACTCTCCAACCTTAATCTTCTTGGCACGGGCCTTACTTTCTATGTAAGGATGTACCCACTGCTCAACCCGCTGCAAGAGTGAACCACACAAAACCAGAAGACGGCTGGCACAGAGCATGAGCTAAACCACAGGCCTCACTCACATGGCACCATTTCTGCACGTACTCCTCTATTTGATCTATCTTGTGTATAATTTGATGACATTTCATCCCTTATACAGATTAACCAAGATACAGAACTGTCGCAGCTCAAAGGAACAACCGGTACTTCCTGTTATGGTCACACCTGCCTCCAGGTCCCTAAGCCCTGGCAACCAGGTGTCTGGTCTCCATCTCTACACTGTTGTCATTGGAAGAATCCCACATATGAGATGGCATCATACAGTCTGTAATCTTTGGAGATTGGCTTCTTTCTCTTCACTAGCTTTTAACAAATGGCGTCTCATGAAATTTACCACCCTCCCACCTCCCAACCCAAGCCTGGGATCCTGATTCACTACATCTCAGGTGGGACCCCAAAGATAGCATTTTACCGAGCTTCCCAGGGAATCATCACCTGTGGCGGACAGGCCAGTGGCCTGGGCCATTTCTCCCAGCAGATGGATGGCCGAGGTGTTAAAGATGCATTGAAATACCTTTTGCTAAAAGCAAGACGAGGTACAGCCACCACTTGCTTCCTCTGCCACATCTCACGGGGCTCCCGAGAGGACTGGATGAGCCCGATGTGAACACTTCCTCACAGGCTTGCATTACCCTCCCCAGAAGAGAACAGGTCACCTCAGAGAACACTATTTGCCCTGCTTTCTAGAGAAAGGAGCCCGAGGGAGCAGGGCTCGCTGCACGAGCCACAGTGTAGGATAACCGGCTGCTGCTCGCCTCTGGAAGGCAGGTCCACGCAGAGCTTCCAGATCCCCGATGAGCCATCACCCCAAAGCCACAGAGCCCCTCCCCCCAGGTGTCACCCAGCCCGGCCTCAGATGGTGACACCCCCCACCCTCTGTGTGGATTCAACACACCCACTTCCCCGGGACGCAGAGGCAGAAAGTGCTAGCTGTTCCTCAGTAACTGTTTGCCCCTCCTTATGTAATAAGAGAGGGTTGGACAGGTCATGAGGAAGCCCAGAGCAAAGACTCATTTCCCAATTGCCTTTCGAGGTAAGACTCTGACCCAGCAAATGGGATGCAAGTGGGATGCCACGCAGCAGGTCTTAAAGAAGCAGGGAGGGGTTCCTCTTTGCCCCTTCTCCTTCTCTTTCCCATCCTTGTGCCTGGGACTCGGATGCAATAGCCGGCGCTCTGGCTGTCACCAGGATCCCAAGAACAAGAGTCGCACCCTAGGGAATAAAGAAGGATGAGCAGGGGGGAGCCCAGCTCTCAGAAGACCTTGTGGCACAGGGCCACCGTGCCCGTCTGCACTGCCAACCTCTGACAGTTTCTAGGGGGGAAATACAAACTCTTATCTTAATCACCCCACGGTTATTTGTGGGCTTTCTAGTATCCACAGCAGACCGAATCCTGGCTAAAACTGATTCATAAAACAGAGATACACCCAACACATCACATCCACAGAACAACACGACTTCCTAAAGATTGGTCATCATCACTACCTCTGACTCCTTCTTGGGCCTATTTCTACATTTGACCTTTATCATTTCTCAAACAAAGAGTTTCATATTTCCCAGCAACATGACAGTACTTGCAAGAGCACAGAGGACTCGCATGAAAACAACCTGCTTCCTGATGATTTGATTCCTGAGAAGCAAGCAATGAGTTTACTTAGCCAGGTGGTCCACCCAACCAAAGTTTATTTAGCTCTCGAGTCACACGTCATCCTAATCAAGCTGAAATAAACATGGACAAGGGGACAGGCAAAAAAAAAAAAAGTGCCTGTAATTAAATGAATACTGAAGCACCCAGTTCTGCCTTCCTCAAGGGTGAAGACACACCGATTTCATTATAATCATGTGGCCAAAGCACCAAGAGTAAGTTTCAAAGGAGCCCCCTGCTTCCTTCTCCTCTAGGGCTGAGACAGCTCGCGTGTCTTCTCAGAGGACAAATGACTTGGTCTGGGCAGTCTACAACAATTATTTGAGGAATTTAATTTCATAATGGGAAGAATGCTAAGAGTTCATTTTCCTCACAGGGTGTATTGCTGGGAAGCTTTCTGGCATCCAGGCAATCCTGGCTTAATGGAGGCCTACAAATCCCAGGAAGGATAGAACGTGGCTGGACCTTGATCCAAATGAGGCCTATAAGGCGGAAGGTTCCCTATCCAGAGACCACCTCGGGACTGCTGTCTGTACACACAGGGGAAGCGGAGCGGGGGAAGGCAAAGCACCACCCCAGTGCCAGTGGGGAGGCTCAGGGCAGGCCAGACTTGCAGAGCTGGCTGGAGGGGTACGGGGGGCTGAGGTTCACAGGGATGAGAACAGCTCTGCAGCCCCACAGTCTGAGTTCACATCCAATTCTGCCACTTACTAGATGGATGGCTGCAGGCTAGGTTTCCATCCTGAGCCACAGAACTGCCTACGTTATAAGGCCACTTGTTGTAAGGACTAATGACATATCAAAATTCCTGGCCCGTAACGAGTGCACATTACATTTATAGAAATACTATTATATATCCAGGGCACTGCTAATCCAAGGTTGAGAATGACACTGCTACAATGAAAAGCCAGTGTGTATTAATGCCTGATACCCAGATATTGGACAAGCAGGACTCTATCTCCTTTCTCCCTGCCTCCCTCTATGACTTGCAGACAGGTACAAGCCCTTCTGCATGTCAGGCAGTACTCAATGGGGACTGAGCATTGCCAGAGAGATGGAGAGAGCAAAGGACTAGAGAAATAGGAAGCAGGGTCGCATGTTCAGTTGCACAGTTTGTGCACTGAACAAGGGCATTACAGGTAAGGAGCACTATTTACATCATAAACATTATTGAATTATGTCTTTATTTTGATAATTTTCTAGCAGAGAGAAATATCTTTGTTTTCATAAAAATATTTATATAATGATAATTATCTGACAGCTGGGGATAAACCATCCTGAAGAAGGAAAGACTCTCAAATTTACACAAAGGTGCCATATGAATTAGTGACAAGCAATCAGGACTCTGCTGGGGAACCCCTGGCTGAAAGAGATATTCCTTCTGAGTCTGGAACTATGCCCTCTCCTAACTCAGCAAGCCAAATTCCACCTAATTCTTGGAGCAAAATTTTTCTGAAATCATATTCAACCAAAGTCATATTAATTCAGTGTCCTAGACTGTCAACCTTCACAAACCCAACACAACAACTATGATTCCACTACATCAATACCTGTGGACCACCAGTGGTTCAAGAAGGGCTGAACAGACACGTGGTGGGTCCCTGTGACTTTGGAATCCCTTCAACCTTCTTTCTCCTTCCTGTGCTCCTCCCTCCCGGCTCCCAGTCTCTGCACCTTCCTTGCCATCCCCAAACACAGCTTCCTGTTTAAAGCCTCAGGCCTGGTGAGAAAGTGATAAGGTCAAGTATACTCTGGAGCTGGTTTGATACAAACTCAATGCACTATCTCTCCCAGGAAGAATTAATATTTAAAAGACTGTGACCTCAAAGGGATAAGGCTTAGCTCAACAAAAGACACCAAGGGTGATATTTTCCCAATCAGAAGGGGGAGCAAAGAGGAAAAGATGGCGGGGGTCAGGGTAGGTGGGGCTGCGGAACAGTTACCCAGAATTCTCAACTGATACCTTCATCCTCAGTGCAGTGCATGGCCCTCTCCATAACACTGACTTACTACAGAATCACGACAAAATGTCTTTGCTTGTACAGTGTTTTATTTATAAGGTCGATCATCATGTCCAAACACTGTACTACGGCTTCGCTTGTAAAGTGAAAGCAATGCCAGCCTGTTATTAAAAACAACCATTGGGATGCCTGGGTGGTTCAGTCAGTTAAGCATCCAACTCTGATCTCAGCTCAGGTCTTGATCTCGGGGCCATGAATTCATACCCTATGTTGGGCTCCACGCTGGGTGGGGAGCCTACTTAAAAATAATAATAAATAATAATAATTATTATTATTTATGTTTGAGTAAATCATTGGTCAAAATTCAGTTCCTTGTGCAAATACGTATGCATTATAGTTATTAATAACACAATGTAGTTTCCTCCTCCTCCTCCTCCTCATCACCCTTAAAGACTATAGGTTTACTGACAGAAGTCCCACAGTCCCAAAGAAAAAAGAACATTAAAAAAAATTCTTTTTTGAGTCTACTTGGGGATGGTTTTTCTTTTTTTTTCTAAAGATTTTATTTATTTATTTGAGACAAGGCAAGAGAGGGAGAGTGAGGGAGAGGTGGGGAGGGGCAAAGGGAGAAGCAGACTCCCCAGTGACCGGGCAGCCTGATGTTGGGCTCAATCCCAGGACCCCGAGATCACGACATGAGCTGAAGGCAGACACTTAACCAACTGAGCTACCCAGGCGTCCCATACTTGGGGAAGGTTTTGTACTGAATCTCAATGACGCAAAAAGTTCACAGATGGGTGTCTCTCCTTGTTTCACATTTCTAGATTCAGACCCTAACATATTTCTGAGCCGCTCAGAGTCTATTTTTTAATAAGCCAGGAAAATAAATAAATAAGACAGGAGATTCAGCCTCACAAAAGCTGGACTGCGCCTCTTCTGAAGGCATAGGTGTGTGAACGCTCTGCACCGACTGACGTGGGAGAATCGGTTTTGTACCCACTGTTTCTAATTTGCTTGTATATCTCATTTTCAAAAATGTCAGTAGTGCCTAAGTAATTCATTCATTAACTCTTAACTCCTGATGGGAAAATCCATCAAGGGCTAAAGAGCATACGAGGAAGAGCTGAACTATGAACCAGCGAACTAGGAAGTTACCGAATACCATTTGCACCATTTTTCTGCAAATCTAAAATACGTTAAAATGAAAAGCGTATTTAAAAGCAAGCTACCTAACTAAAGAAAAGGCTCCAAGTTCCAGAGAATGTCTGTGAGCCACGCACAGTGTGAATGGCTTGAGGTACCTTTCTTCCTTGGATCGCTGCCAGAAAACTGCCAGAAGCTACTATTGTCCCATTTTCGGAGGACGAAACTGAGGACCAGACAGCTGTACTTTTGAGGGAAACAACGGAGAGACTCTCGAGAAATCACCTCACAAATACCCACTAAGGTTTCAGCCAGCACTGGGGGTCTTCTTTTTTTTTTTTTTTTAAGATTTTATTTATTTATTTGACACAGAGAAAGATCACAAGTAGGCAGAGAAAGTGGGGGAGAAGCAGGCTCCCTGCTGGGCAGAGAGCCCAATGCGGGGCTCGATCCCAGGACCTGAGATCATGACCTGAGCCGAAGGCAGAGGCTTAACCCACTGAGCCACCCAGGCACCCCCCAGGGGTCTTCTTAACACAGCAACAAACACGGACCAGTAGCCCTCCCAATTAGGATAGAAGAACATAAACTTCTTTTTAGAAAACACCCATTAGGCACTTTCAGCTTTTATGGACAACATGCTCTAAAGACCTGGAATTGGATCTGTTTTCTCACGTGTAATCGGACTGGTAGCAGTAACTACTACCAAGGCTGCGTGCGGATTCAGTAAGATGACCCCTGAAAGCCCCTCCGGGCACCCGGCTCTCCTGGGCAGGCCCCACTGGGAAATGCCTTCATGCGGAACGCTGGCCGGTGCCACCTGTGCAGGGCGCCTGTCCGGGCGCACGTCGGTGCTGGTCTAGCGGGAGCCGGGGACGGGGAGCTGTGCACCCCAGAATCGGGCAAGCCACCTTCCTCGGCCGCTCTTCGCTCTCCCCCAAGCTGCTGGTTGACAGCGTGTGTGTTACGGTGTCACATTAGCTAATGAGATCATACTTGCTAAACTAAGCTAAGCTAATGAGCTCTGCTTAGCTAATCAGCCCCAGAGAAATGAGCTTTCTTTTTTTGGTGAACAGGCAGCCCCCTAAGTTATCTGAAATTGGGAATTCGTTTCCCCATAGAGAAGTGATATACGAAGGCAGAGTTCTCAGGTCGGCCTCACACCCTTTTTATTCCTTAAACAAGGGAACAATAGCGTAGGAATTCTGGGTTCTAGGAGCTGTGGGTCCGTGGTACAGGGAAGAAAGAAACTGGCTGTTTTTCCCTCTCCCGGGTGCACAGGTTGGGTGAGGGTCAAAAATGGAAGAAAAAAAATAAACATCAATGACAATGTCATTCTAACCCAACTGAATGATCGCAAGTTACACCAAGTGTATTCTCTGGTTCCTCACCTCGAAGGTTATTTACTTTCATTATGGCTTGTGACAAATCAAAACGGTATGTGCTGAAAGGGACAAACCGAAGAAATTATATTAAAACCCCTTTCCCATCCAAGAGCGCTCTTTGGGAATTCTGTTTCCTTGTATATATAAGATCTAAGGCCAAATCTATGAACTCCAGTGAAGATGAGTGTGACTTTCTTTAAGTAGGCTCCATGCCCAGCATGGAGCCCAACACTGGGCTTGAACTCATGACCCCAAGATCAAGACATGAGCAGACGCTTCACCGACTGAGCCACCCCAGAGCCCCTAGCATGACTTTTTATTGTACATGCAACAAGCCCAGTCCAGAAAGCAATAGTGTATACACATCACCTGCTTGAGAATATTAATATCTTCCAATGAAAAATGAAATAGCACTCTACTCATGACTTTTTCAAGGAATAAATAGAAGTTTGAAACAACAAATGGTCAGAATTTCACAGTGAAGACAAGTTTTATTGATGGTTAGGAGAATGGAGAGAGAACATCACAGTCCCTTTTGCTACCTGCCTTACCTTCCTGATGTCAACAAGGGATGACACTGTGGGGAAGCCTCACACCGACCATCAGAAGAGGCACAGTCTCATCCTGCCTTTGACAGGGTGCTTCTGTGTGACCGTCAGTCACCTAGTCTCCTGGGCCCGTTTCCTCACCTGTCAAATGGGGGAAATTGTACCCATTCTACCATGATGTGATCAAAAGTAAGAGAAAAGGATTCCTGCATAGAGCTAACCAAATTCTAGAACACACTTTGCCAAAAGATTGACTAGAGTCAACACTAACCATGAACAAGTCCTTATTTTGAGAAGCACCTATTTTTACAAATTTTCACGCTTCTAAAAAAAAATTCTTCAAAGTCTATTATTTGAAACACCAGTGTTTCGATTCGTCTTTGACCTCAATGCCTAAACACTGGGGTCCAGAGAATGGTTATTTCAGTGCCTCTTACAGAAAGGCTTTCGCACATGGCTGGCAAACACTCGTGTATGGGAATCTGGATGAAGACATGTGCGGCCGGAAAAGCAGGTTTTGCTTGACCCTCCTGCTGACGGGCATCGTTGTTTTAATGTGGTTCCAGAATCATTGATTCAGTGCCCACTGCGTGCCACGCACTGGCCCCCAATGCACAGGAGCCAGAGAGCAGGAGGACAGGCCATGGGCTTGGTGAGCTCACAGGCAGCAGAGGAGAAAGGCATGCCCAGCAGGCTAAGGCCCCCAGCCAGCACCAGAGACACGGGAAGAAGTCCGCTGCGGTCACACGGCTGGGTCCCCACCTCGGGTGTCAAGAAGGCTGCATGACACAGTATATTTGAGTAAGACCAGGAAAATGGGTTGTTGCCCATCTCACAGGTGCAAGGCTGGAAGTGAGGGGAGGAGTGTGGGCAAGGGACACACAGGGGTGAAGATGGGAGAGGTGTGGGGACCCGGCCTCCATGGGCAGCAGTGGTGTCCTGGCTGCCGGGCTCTGGCACAGTGGTTCTCAGTTTGCAGTTTAGGGGTCACTGAATCAATTCAGGGGGTCAGAAGTGGTTTTTTAGTGTAATATTCTAAAATAAAACAATAGAGTGGATGAGACTAGCGCTCTCAGCACATGGTTCAAGAAGTGCTGCTTTGTGGAATTTCCATTTCTGTTTGTGAGAGCGTGTGTGCAAGTGTGTGTGGAGGTGGGTGTGTGCGTGTGTGTGCTGGGTCTCCATGATGTGCAGCTAGCTCTCAAAGTTTAAGAAAAGATGCTGTTCAGGGGCGCCCAGGTGGCTCAGCTGGTCAAGGGTCCAAGTCCTGACTGCAGCTCGGGTCATGATCTCAGGGTCGTGAGACTGAATCCTGGGTCGGGCTCAGCATGCAGTGCACAGTCTGCTTGTCCCTCTCCCTGCTTTCTCTCTCTTTCTCAAATAATTTAATAAATAAAATCTTCAAAAACAATGCTGTTAAGGGTGTGGGGGACGTCGGGAGCTACCCAGTTGCCTGCCTACCCCGGGGCCGCCCTCCACGGAGCACGGTGGTGACAGCGGGACCAGAGTACAGCAGAGCAGTTCTGTGGTGGGCTGGGTGGGACCCAGACAAGGGCTCAGGGCCGTGGCTGGCACTCTGGCTCTATCCCAACAACTCTCTGGTGAGACCTCCACCAATTACCCCCAGGGCGAACTGCACCTCGGCTCAGGACATCAGTACCAGCAAGGGTGTGAAGACTGAGGAAAGACCAGCTTCAGGGAGCTTATTCAGAATTCTGCCATTGTTAGAAGGTAAGTTTTGTGATTTGCAATTTATTTTTGGTGGTGGGGAAAGGTGTTGGCCCCAGAAACTTTGTGTTTATGGCTTTTGAAAGGGTTCCATCCAGCCCTGCGGGTGACGACCCAACTGATTTTGAGCAAAACTCCCCTAGACCAGATGGCCTCACCCCGGGCCCTTTTGCAGAGTGGTCTGACCCGTCCTTGCTGGGGACCCACCCGAGGCCTGCGGCTACGGTAGACACAGTGCAGCCATCGGGATCAGGGTCGTCCCGACAGCCGGGGCCCTGGGAGCGGGTCCACAGAGCATGGGGAAGATCAGGCACAGCGTGGAAAAAAGCTGTGCTGTGCTAAGAAATGTGTGTGGGGAGAGCTGGTGTCTGGGTTGGCTCCCACCCGACAGAAAAGCCCAGCTCCCAGAGCAGAAAGAGCCTGGAAGGCAGAGTTTCTGGTTCCAGATCTTTCTTCTTCACAAAACCATTAACCTTCTGGGGAGTCCGTTTTCTTCATATGAATGATAATAACAAAAACTGCTTTTGTACCTTTGAAACAAGAATCTTAATAGGGAAAAGGGCACAAGTTACAAAGAGCTCTCCACCTGTCTGAAGAAAAGGCGTATATGTGCAATTACTTTTCACAGATGCTGCGAACACCTTTATTTCTTATCTCATGGCCCAGTGTTATTCGGAGGCTCAGAAAATACTGACCTTGGCCCTGACAGCAGACTACGGCCCCTCAATGTACACAGCACGGTGACACCACATGTTACACATAAAATCCTCAAGACAGGGCCCCTTGTGTTTAGCATGCAGTAAACACTCAAAAGAGAGTCCTCCAGTAAAGAGATACTAGCAAAAGTAAAAGAAGAGTGAAAATCTCATGAAGAAAGATATGGGGAAAGTGCTGGCAAAAACAGATGGCCCGAAGGGACAAGACGGAGGCCCCCCCCCCGCCCCATTCACAAGGATGACGTTTCCTATCAGTCTGAGTGCAGTAATCAGGAAAGCGCAGTCCGATCAAACAATCTGGAGACAGACCTCTGAGCGTCGCTCCAGAATATCGCCTCGGTCGGTAGTTGTCTTCATTACGTTGATCAATGTAGTAGACCAGACGCTTCAAGTAAAACCACTTTTCTTTGGAGGCTGAATGAACATAATAGACTACAGAGATTCTGGAACTAAGCAGGCTGCTTGCCAAACCCACCCTTCATGTCCACCACACACATAGTCAGACTCTTAATGGTAGAAGAATCAGCCAGTAGGACTACAGAGCGGCTTTCCCTAACCAAAAAAAAAAAAAAAAAAAAAAAGAAAAAAAAAAAAAANCTTCTAAAATACAGAAGAAATACATCAGTTTGATACAACCTACTGCATTCCTATAAAACATCTCCACAGTTTTCCCCAATTCAGAAGAAAGAGTCCTTCTTTAAGCCTTTTTCTAGAACATCACTAATTACTCCCATATTTTGTCTTTGGTGAAGACAGGGGAAGAAAACAATGACAATTTTAAAATCTTCTTCAGTAAGTATTCATCCTTTCTGATGGCTGAGTAATATTCCTGTGTGTGTGTGTGTGTGTGTGTGTGTGTGTGTGTGTGTGTATACCACATCTTCTTTATCCATTTACATCGACATGGATGGAACTGGAGGCTATTATGCTGAGCAAAAAAGTCCTTCAGAGGAAGAATTATCATAGTTTCACTCATATGTGGAGTATAGGAAACAGCATGGAGGATCATGGGGAAAGGGAGGGAAAACTGAATGGGAAGTCATCAGAGAGGAAGAAATACCACAAGGGACTCTTAACTCTGGGAAACAAACTGAGGGCCGCTGGACAGGAGGAGGGTGGGGGGCTGGGGTAACTGCATGATGGGCATGAAGGAGGGCACTGATGTGATGAGCACTGGGTGTTAGACCCAACTGATAAATTACTGACCACTACATCTGAAACTAATGATGTACCACTGTGTGTTGGCAAAATGAATTTAAATTTTAAAAAATCTTCTTTGGATGATAAAGGTCTATCTCACACCAAGAAGAAAATTTAGTTAAAGGTCAGGTTCAGCCTGAATCCCAGCCTTGTCTTCCCCTTTCTCCCCATAAATGCAGGCTGGCTCGGCGAGCCCTAAGACGCAGACCCAGAGGGGACAGAGCAGTGAGAGCCTAACGGTCAGGGAGGGACTCTCCCTGGCCAGCAGGCTGCTTCTCCACCTTCACATTGTGTCCAGTCCCAGCAGCACATCCCTGCCCTGGGCACCTCAGGTCCTGCGCTTGAGGCTCTGTTCTATGGCCCCCCAGAACTGGAGACTTGCCTGACACCTTCAGGTCACTGGGGCCGCCCCGATCCCATCTGTGGCCTGGCTGGCTGGATTCCTTCTCCCCGCCTCAAACTGTCACTAACTGTGGTGGATGCTGTCATCGACCATGCAGATTACCCCTTCCTGCCCCCACCCCATTGTCTATTCTTTGAGGACAGAAGCATTTGTTCCCCCAGCTGCTGGCATCCTGGCATCCGTCAGCTTCCAGCCAAGTCCCTCTCCGAAAGCCACCTGTAACCGGAGAAGGACATCCGGCCCAAGGTCTTGCCCCTTCTGGGAGACCCATGTCTAACTTCTAATCTACAGGACTGCAGATTAGATAATAAATGTGTGTGATTTTAAGTCACGAAGTATGTGGTAATCCCTTATGGCAGCAATAGAAAACTCATCCAGAGGAAAGAGAGACAAGGAGACAGGAGAACAATTCCATTTATTTCTACACTTTAAATTTCCTATTATGCATGATCAGGGCTTGCAGGAAAGCTTGACAATTTGAAAACACCAACTAGGTCAACTCTGGGTGATCGGACCAAGACCAAAAGCTCACATCCTCTTTAGAGGATCTGTTCTAGAGAACAGATGTACCATTTCTTGTATCACTATAACCACTATAACCACCCACAGCCAAGACAAAGGAGAGTTTGGTAAGGAATGAAAGGGACCCTTCATTTGTTGCCACTTCAACTTTTAAATAAAAAATAGAACGTTAAGAGTTTTCTAGCTAAGTAAAGGCATATAGCTTAAAAATAATACTTCTCACCTTTATTTTTTTATTGTGAGCCAAAGAAGAAATAATTCCTATATACAATCTTAATCAATGTTGATCTTGATTAAAGAATAATTTAATGAAAAAGAGTAGGCTTCTCTAACTTTCAATATCTCTTTACCTTTAAAAGACAAGACCATACCTTTTGGGACACCTGGGTAGCTCAGTCGGTTGAGCATCACTCTTGGTTTTGGCTCAGATCATGATCTCATGGGTCCTGAGATCGAGCCCCAGGTCAGGCTCTCTGCTCCGTGCTCAGCAGGGGGTCATCTTGAAGATTCCCTCTTTCTGCCCTCCCCCTTGTGCACGTGCGCTCTCTCTCAAAAAATGAATACATCTTTAAAAATAAATAAATAAAAATAAAAGACAAGACCATACCTTTTGAAATATCTGCACAAAATATTCAGAAAGCTAATTGAATAGAAACAGAAATACAAACCAGTACATCTCCTAAACAGAGTAGTAAGCATCACTTGAATATACATGGGGATCATTCTGGCATTTGATTTGCATGGACTTTTATCTTAAAGAGGAGCAGGAAAATTTATACCGAGTTAGTAAGTGTGAGATCCAAGCAAAGAATTCTTCTCCCTGGTCAGAAAGACAAATAAGCTATATATAGCTCCAGAATTTAACTTGACTTTGGCTTATATGTCCACAAGTGCTCTTATCTGTCATCAGGAATGTGTGTATGGGAAATTCATGGCATTAAAAGACCCAAAAATACTACCATTCAAGATGATAAAGTGCATTGATTATATAAATCTGAGGCCTGCAAGAAAGATCAGATCCCTGGGACTCACTAGCCGTCCAGCTGCCCACTTCTGGGGCAGCATAGCTCAGCAGACACAAGGCAACCACGGGCTGTTGCCAGAAAGGCCTCAGTGGGTCAAATGTATGGCAGGTTGGTAAGCCAGGTTCCTGGTCTCAATATCCCAGGAAGAATGAGCATCCTAGTACACCACAACATTGAAGACGCGTCCCTACCAGGGTCACATTTCCACATTCGACCCTCTCTAGAATGAACAGATGGATGGCTCTGCATAGAGATCTCAAGGAATATAGAGATTGTCATCTATCTTAATGAGCTGTGAGAGACTTAATCAGAGGGTTACTGGGGGGTGGGAGGGTAGGGACAGGGCGGCTGGGTTATGGACACTGGGGAGGGTTTGTGCTATGGTGAGTGCTGTGCAAGTTTAAGCCTGATGATTCACAGACCTGTACCCCTGGGGCAAATAATAAAAGAAAAAAAATAAGCTGTGAGAGAAATAGAAAGGTCTTGAACAATTGATTTCAACAGTTTTGTGTGGATTTACTTTTCCATGCAATGAGTGTGTGAGTCTATCACTATAAACGTAACGAACACAGCATGGAAGAAAATTTGAGAAAGAAGGCTGGGCCTGTGGTCCAGGCATGGGCTGATAAGGACCTACACCACTGAGCTCAAACCACTTTACCAACACAAACACCTCTCCCGAGGTCGACCCAGGGCTTGGTACAACTGTGGATGCATTATTGAACGGCAACTCCTTTCTCTCCTACTCAAGGACACATTGGAATGGAAGTAGTGAGAAAATCTACCCTTGATGTTACCAAAAAAAAAAAATTTCTTCATTCTCAAGCTACAGCACTATAACTTTGGTATTAGTGACACATTCGTTGCTACATACTCCAGAATAGTCTCAACACTTCATCTGAGAATTTCTGGTAGTTAAGTTTTCCAGTGTAATAAACCTCCCCCAAAATGTAGTGGCTTTAAACAACAACACTGTTCACAAATCTGCACTGTGGAGAGAACATGGCAAGAATAGTTCATGTCCGCTCCATTGGCTTCCATTGGGGTGGCTCAAAGACTAGTGGAAGGCGGGGAATGGACTCACATGAAGGTTCACTGGCTTGCATGTCTGGCTGCTGTGCCAGGAAGACTCAAACAGTTGGGTGGGGAGAGCTGGGGGATCCATGGGCACTTCTCTACATATGGTCCAGACTCACTCTATGTGGTCTCTGTACTATGGGGAGTCTCTACGTGATGTAGCTAGACTTCTCACATGGTAGCATGGAGTTCTAAAGGTACATGTCCCAAGTAAGAGAGAGAGAGAGAGAGAGAGAGAGAGAGAGAGAGAGAGAGAGAACTCGTGTACTAGATGAAAGTTTCATCACATGTCTAACCTAGCTTCAGAAATTACACAGCATCATTTCTGCCATGTTCTAGTCTTTGGAACGGAGTACTAAGGCAGACCCATATTCAAAGGCTGAAGAATTATACTCCATTATTTTAATGGAAAGAGAGTTAAGGATTTTACAAATATGTTTGAAAACCACCACATCAGTATGGAAACAGACAAGAAGAATACAGCCCAAGAGACATTAAAGGAAAGGATCAGTAGAGGATGAAGGACTGAAGTATGTGAGAAAAGGGGAAACTGCAGTGCTGGGGACCAGGGAGGGGTTCTCTTCACTTGCAGTGGTGAATCCAGGATCAACACATGTGGTGCTCAATGCCTTGCTCCTGGGCCTCAGAGGACACCTGGGTAAGAGATCTCTACAGACAGCAGTAATTCGAGACTAGAAGACAGGTGCTCTAAGCAAGGGAGAAAGAGAGTAAGAGATGAAAAGTCACATTGGAAGAGGCAAGAGTGATTACCATGATGACTCAAACTTGCTCGAGAAAGTAAGACAGGGAGAAAGGGAATGAGCAAAGTGAATTCAGGACAAGCAGGAAACAAGAGATATAATACAGGAGAAAAAGAAAATGATAAGCAGGAGATAAACATCCTAGAAGCTAAAGGAATAAAAAGTTTCAAGTAAAGAGAAAGCAGGGGCGCCTGGGTGGCTCAGTCAGTTAAGCGTTTGCCGTCAGCTCGGGTCATGATCTCAGGGTCCTAGGATGGAGCCCCACATCAGGCTCCCTCTCAGTGGGGAGCCTGTTTCTCCCTCTCTCTCTCTGCTGCTCCCCCTGCTTGTGTTCTCTTGAGCATGGTCTCCCTCTGTCAATAAAATAAAATAAAATAAAATAAAATAAAATAAAATAAAATAAAATAAAATAAAATAAAATAAAATGTAGAGACAGTAGTCACAATCTCCTACACCACTGAGAGAAAGGAAAAACAAAAACAAGAAAAAAAGAAAGATTTTGTCAAGAAAGTAATCAGGAACACACATTTTGGGGACCCACTTTATTTTTACTATCTGTACAAGGGGAGGCAACAATTTCTCATCTCAGCAAGCAGAACTAACACCTCCAATAGACTCCCGTGTTTTGTGTTAAAATAAGCTGTTTCTCTGTATTCTTGAGAAGTACAGGAAAAGATACCAGACTTAGGGAGCTTAAATTCTTTCCCAAATGAGTTAGACAGCCATTCCTCCACTGATAAGACTACCTCAAGGCAAACCACATACAGCCCCGGAGGGCCATTGGCTACACCCTTCTCTATCAGCCACCAGCCTTACCACACTTGATGGCTTTCAACAGGAAGCCCAGGTTCCCATGGACTTTGAGGTCAGCAATTTTTAAAACTCAGTTTGACGACGTATGGAAATTATTGTATTCCTATTTTTAAAAATGGTGTGTTCTGTCCAAATGTGCTTAAAATATTCTAAAATGAAAAGGTTTCATTACTGTTGAAAGACAGTCTACCTCAAAAATCTCTAGAAGGAGACAGGGAAGCCTATTCCAATGGTGTGTTAGCTCCCAGCTGTGAGGGGCCAAGGAGGCAGCAGCAAAAATAGGCCTAAATTAAGGATAGCACAGCTTCTACAGATTAGAAGAATGGAGTCAGGGGAAAAGGATACACACACAGAGAGCTGTCACGTCTCTCTTCATTCTGGGACTGCTCACGGCAGACGAAGGGATTCTCTCTCATGTAGAGCACCAGAGTTTGAAGAGTCTACAAGAGCTGAGGGCTGGCTGGTTCAATCCTAAATCCCTTCTGTCAAGACTTTCAACTAAAGCCAGCTACACAAGGAGAGGTCAGTAACAGGTACCTGAGGGTTTGTATCTAAGCTAGACATGGGATCAGAGGAGAGCCTCCACCCTCAAGGTATTGTAAGTGGGGGATAAAAAGTTAAGCTTTTTTTTTTTAAACCAATGAAAAACCAGCATCAAATTAAGCTGGCAGATGAAGATTTGTGATAAAGTGCCTCACTTATCATAAGGACATATAGTTCTATAAACTTTGCTCTTAATTGTATATAACTTCAATGATTAGATGAAAGTTATGATTTATCTTTTGAAAACTACTTTGCCATCATTTAAACGCATAATAGATTGAATTCCATGCTAAATTCTGTTACCCAGGCCTAAGCATTTGAGCCCAAATGTCATAGTCACTGCCAGGACACACTTAAGAAATCAAAACCTATGAAGAGGCAGCCTTGCATATTCTATCCCTTAAAATGATAGTAAATGCCAAGAATCAGCAAGAAGTCCAAAAAAGAAAGATTAGAAATAGTATGAAGAATAAATTGAGTATATTTATACAAACCAAATATTATAGCAATGAAAGTTAATTACATGTATATGCAACAACATACATGGATCTGAGAAATACATTAAGTTAGAAAAAAATCACAAGTTGAAAGTTGTAAGAGCATCACTCCCACTCTAACAATGAGAACAAGCCAGATTAGCTACAAAGCAGTTTTTCAAAATATATCAGGGAACTGAGGATGCAAAGAAGCTCAAATGTGTTGAGCCCTTCCCAAGAGAAAAAAGGACAACAGCTGCTCTCATTCATAGTGAAGTATCAGGAAGAAAAGGAATCTACCATATCCAGGAGTGAGGAAAAAACAGGTAAATTTTTAAGCAAGTTTAACGGCTATATGGATGGCTGTATGGATAAGAATACAAGGAGCCTGAGCCACAGAGTAAGTCTGCACTACCAGTCCAACTCTTTCCCACAGATTCTCACCAAAACCAGCAAGAATACACCAAAGGCTGGGGGTAGGGCAGGATAGTTGAGAGGCAACTGCCTGGGGGCTATAAAACCTTCCCAAGGGTAAGGCGTGGGCTAAAGCATGAAAACTGAGAAAATCTGCCTTATTCAAAGGTCTTCACCCTAGGCACTGCAGCAGCCCTCCAAAAGGTGAGGCCAGACATCTAGACCAAGAGAGATGGACTAAGATGAAGAAGGCTGGGACAGGGCTAAAAGCAAAGAAAACTCCCCAGTAACCCAAAATGCTAATGGACTGGCTGAGAAATCTTCCACAGTTAAGTAAGGTGGTGCTGGGCTATGAAGCATAAAGAAATCTTAAGAATTAGGATCCCAATTCCTGCTAAAGGGAAAGTCTCTGCCCTCGAAACACTTGAACTCAATGATGAAAGGGATCTAACTAAAGCTTCAAAAAAGACCACACCCATTTCAGTAACAAATCAGATTGACTCAGCACCCACACCAGTGGCCTGATAAAAGGCATGCCCTTTTTAATTGCTGCATCCTGCACAATTCTTTTACACACAATATCTGACATGCAATCAAAAATTATGAGACACACAAAGAAGGGAGAATATAAAACCCATAGTCAAGAGAAGAAATAGCCAAAAGAAGTAGACCCAGAGATGATACAGCTGTTGGAATCATTAGGCTAGGAGTTTAAAATAACTACAGGGGTGTCTGGGTGGCTCAGTCGTTAAATGTCTGCCTTAGGCTCAGGTCATGGTCCTAGGGTCCTGGGATCATGCCCCACATCGAGCTCCCTGCTCAGCAGGAAGCCTGCTTCTCCCTCTCCCACTCCCCCTGCTTGTGTTCCTTCTCTCGCTGCCTTGCTCAGTCAAATAAATAAAATCTTTTAAAAAATAATAATAAAATAAACTAACTACAAAAAAATGTTAAAAAATTTTTGTGCAAAAATTTTTTTCCACAAAAAAAAAAATTTCCAGTGGAAAATATGGACATGAATGGATGGAGAATTACAGGAGAAGAAGAGAAAATATTTTTTAAGTATATAAAAAACTATTCTTTAAATGTAGAAAAGCTCAAAAAAAAAAAAAGACATCACAGGTGGTTTAACACAGCAGAGGAAAGAATCAATAAACATAAAGTCAGACCAACAGGAATTATTCAAATTGAAGCGTACACACACAGAATATTAAAAACAACAACATGGGCGCCTGGGTGGCTCAGTGGGTTAAAGCCGCTGCCTTCGGCTCAGGTCATGATCCCAGGGTCCTGGGATCGAGGCCCGCGTCGGGCTCTCTGCTCAGCGGGGAGCCTGCTTCCTCCTCTCTCCTCTCTCTCTGCCTGCCTCTCTGCCTACTTGTAATCTCTCTCTCTGTGTCAAATGAATAAATAAAATCTTTAAAAAAAAAAAAACAACAACAACAAAACAAAAACAAAAACAAAAAACATGGAATGAGAGAGGGACAAAAGAAATACCTGAAGAAATAATGGATGAAAAATTTCTAAAACTGATGAAAGATATCAACCCACAGATCCCAGAAGTCTTAGCAAACCCTGAGTCATATAAGTAGAAAGAAAACTACACCTGGCATGTCATAGCTCAGCTGTTAAAAACAAAAGATAAAGAGAAAATCAACTGGGAAAAAACCCACCCATTATATACTACTGGGGGAAATGTTATAAAAAAGATTAGCTTCTCATCGGAAACAAGAGACCAGAAGACAATGGGCCAATATCCATATCCAGTGAAAATATCTTCTACCCTTTAAAGAAGTCAACCATTTTCAGAAAAAGCAAAATCTAAAAGAACTTGTCAACAGCAGACCTGCACCAAGAAATGCTAAAATTAGTACTTTAGGCCAAAGGGAAATGATATAGATGGAATAAATAAATATTATTAGGAATGGTAAATATATAAAGATAAATATAAAATTACATTTAAAACTATCTCTATTTTATATATGTATAAATGTATTATTTAGCTTTTACATATGGGTATGTGTTTTACTTTAAATTATCTTTGTTTCATATGGTATATGTATTTGTTTCTCTTACATACTATTGACAGCTTTAAAGTAGTAACGTTACTGGGTTTATAGCACACACAGACATATATGACAAAGAGTTACAAAGGGTAGGAGAAGTAAGTAGAATTATAATGTTTTAGTTTTCCTACATAATTTGTGAAGTACAGTATTACTATTTGGAGGTAGACAATAACAGGGTAAAGATGCATATTCTGATCTCTTACAAAACTACTATAAAAATACAAACAAATATAGCCTAAACTTTTTGAAAGAAATAAAATGGTATATTAAAAATATGCAGCTCATCTAAATGAAGGCTAGGAGAAATGAGAAATAATACATATTAGATAAGCACAAAACAAATACCAAGATCATAAACTTAAACCTAACAATAGAATTTAAATGTGGACTGTTGTGGCCACATTAAATTTACTGAAATTGATACTATTATAGCTGACCCTTGAACAAAATGGGGGTGGAATGCCAGCCCCACTCCACCCCACACAGTTGAAAATTGGTGTATAACTTTCAACACCCTCAAAATGTAACTACTAATAGCCTACTGCTGACCAGCAGCCTTACAGATAACATAAACAGTCCAAACACATATTTTATAGGTTATATGTATTACACACTATACTTCTATAATAAAGTAAGCCAGAGAAAATAAAATGTTATTAAGAAAACCATAAGGAAGAGCAAATACGTTTACAGTACTGTACTGTGAAAAAAATCCATACTTACGTGGACCCGCACAGCTCAAACTTGTGTTTTTCAAGGGTTAAAAATACTGTGTATACATTAAAAAAATGTTTTCTTCTTAAGAATTAAATGCTGAAAAATTTGGATATGAAAGGACATGGTGTCTGTAACTCACTCTTTAATGGTCCAGAGAGAGGGAGGGAGAAGACAGAGATGGAGTTCTGGTTGTTGTTGTTTTTTTTTTCTAATCTATAAAAAAATTACTTTTTTATATATATAAGAAATTTTTCTTTATTTTTTATATAGAAACAATCTATTGTTTGGGAATGCAATAGATTGCATTCTATTAATGCCTTACCTTAATAGGCATTAATAATGACCGAGCTCAGGTGGTGAAGCTCAGGTGGTGAAGACCTCAGGGAGGGGCAGGGAGATGGATCAGAGCTGAAACGTAGAGGGTGTGCGTAGACTCAAAAGCCCCCGTATCAGGGTAGTTCTTGAGTTGAGTGGTAGCTCCACAGGTACTCTTTAGAGTACTTTATTTCAAAACTTGCATGTCTGTTACATAGACTCTTATGTAAGAGTCTAATATTACATTTTTTAAAGGGCCAAAATTGAGGAGGTAGATCATCCAGTTTATAAAAATTAGTTTGAATTGGGACCAACTTTTATATTTAGTAAAGAACAAAACAAAAGCATTAAAATGGTCCCCAGCCCTTACCTGAGCCAACTTTTTTTATCAGATCCAAATTTCTGGATGTAACTAATTAGAAGTATCTATTGACCACCAATGTTTTCCCTTTCCCAACAACCTCAGCTCCAAAAAAAAAAAATGAACACACTTTGTTGAAACACTGAATTTAAATTCTCTTGCTAAGACAGAGTAACTCTGCCATGAATAAATTACATGCAACATTGCTCTGCAAAGGAAAAATCTTCAGGTTATGTAGATATGGCCCATTAAATAATTGACCATCATTACCTCTTATAGGAACCTACAGGCACCCTTTTTGTATAACTTTGGTATCACTTCCTACTAGCTGAGAATCAAAAGCACCCTTAAGAGTTTTATTAAATAAATTCAAGTATCCAAAGTCAAGAACCCATAAAATGTGAAATTATTTTTCCAGGTGCTGGTGGTAGTTGGGTAACATTCTTATATATCACAGAGTGCTTTATTCATTTAAAGCATTTAGTTAAAAAGAAAGAAAAACTAGAAAAAACTCCTAGTTAGCCAAGTGAACATCCCAAATCTGTCACTAGTTTTCTAAGTAACTAAGAAAACCTTTCGTTTCCTCTGCTTCAATTAACGCACTTGCAAAGGGATGAGACCTGATGCTAAAATCAGAAGAATTACATCTAATAAAGCTTTTAAGGCAAATGTGTTCTAGAAGGCATTATTAATTATAAATTTTAATAATGTTGACAGCTTTACAAGATGAAAAGCTAAAGCACAGGGAAGTTATTTTTCAGAGTGTTTCAATATTGCCATTATTCCATAAACAACAAATATTCACTGAGAGCCTGCTATGCACCAGATACCGTCTTAGGTACTGGAGTGCAACAGTGAACAAAACTAACACATTCCCTATCCTCTTGGAACTTACACGCGTCCATCTTGCACACAAATGAATGGGTGAGTGCCCTCAAGTCAAGAGGTCAATAATAAGGTTTTGAAGCCACCAAAAATTCTTGTGTGGATCCATGTGGGTTATAGAGTCCTTGATACCATCACTTGGTTAATAGGAAGTGTTGAGGGTAACATCCTGAGGGTCATCCACTGTCATCTACCATCAACCCCTCCGTGTTCTGTGACGCACGGCTTGGCCAGCATCTGGCCGGAAGACGGGACACTTCCCACGGGTTTTCTCAGATGGTGGAAAACGTGGTGCAGTTCTGAATAGGACAGTTGAGAAAAGAGAGGTCCTTCTATGTTATAAGGACAGCATTTTCTACTAAATAATAAAGGACTTCCGATCTATAAGGGAGAGAGTATTATAGGAAACAGCACCTTTGTTTACAGGGGACAGGCCTTTGTCCCATCTTCAAAGCAAACATCACCCCAATCCCACTGACTACCAATCAGTCTTCAATTATTTCAGAGGGGATTAGCCAACAAAGGATGAGGGGGAAGAGGAAGAAGAAGAAACAAAGGGAAGGAGGGAAGGAGAAAAGGGAGGGAAAGGGGAGAAGAAAACATATGTTTGCTTGTTTGTTTGTTACATCATCAATGGACTTCCAGTGATGAGAAATTTAAGAATGCGTCCACAATCCCAAGTGTTTCAGCCCCAGTCACACCTCCGAACTGTCTGTGACCACAGCATGGAACTGGGAGACCGTCAAGTCCAAGATCGGAACAGGCTTCCCCTCACGGAGCCACCTCACGGAGACTCCTGGAAACACCAGCCTCCTAAGGCCTCCTGGTTCATCTCCTTCTTCGATCGGAGACCACGACCAAGATGTCAGGAGTTTAGGACCAAAGACTTTTTCTTTTCAAAATTTCAACTCAAAACAAGGGCAGGCTGTAAGGATGTGTAGGTCAGAGAAGAGGAGACCCAGGAATTGATAAAGTTCATTGATCTTTTCTATTTGCGTGTCTGGGGATGTGAGAATGAGGACGTCGCTGTGAGGCTTGGATGAACCTGGCCCTCAGTGCCTGCAAGGAGCGGTGACAAGTCTCCACAGTGCTGTGAGCAACTTCCTTCCATCTTGAAAACAGCTAACAAGATGCTAGCACTTTCTATCACTACATATGCTGAACACAAGGTGCCCCAAAATACACAGCCCAGCCCTACCTGAAAATGAGCAGAATGGTATCGGGTAGCTTCTAGTAGCTTTTTTTCCTGTCTTCATGGTGCTAAGGTGGTAACTCTGAAAGTGGAAATGAAATCCAGATCCTGCTTCTCCGAGGCTTCCTCAGTTCTCCTGCCCAGGTCTGGACGAGGCGGGGGGATGTTCCAGACCTCTCTGCGGGACTCCCACTCCGAAGGGGCAAGAGAGAAGCCACTCCTCAGACTCCTACGAAGGTCTTAATTTCAACTTCAAACTACACAGTTCTGCATTTTTTTTCAGGCCAAGGTGCTATCACTGTTATACTTGCTTATTAACCCCTTACTCCCTCCTTCAAAGGCTCTCAGAAAAGGGAGTCCTGGGGAGGCTACTTCTAAGGTTTGCTCTAATAACATGTGCTGTTTATTGAGTACTAACTATGTATGAGACACTGTACTAACTGTACTTTTTAATCTAATCTTCGTAACACTTTAAGATAGATATTATGAATCCCATTTAACAGATTGGGAAACCGAGACTTAGAATAGTTAAATTATTTGCCCAGGGTCATACTTCTGGTCAGAATCTTGGGATCTGTTCTTCCAAAGTCCATACCTTTAAGCACTATTCTGTACTTGGAGGGAGGGCAACACTGTGGGTCAGAAAGGGCACTGGCTTTGCAGTCAGAAGCCTTGCCACCAGTTAGTATGTGACCCTATTTCACGTCTCTCTGCCTCTGTCACCTCATCTGCAATGTGGGAATAATCATACCCACTCTGTCTTTTTCCCAGGGTCGGAGGCAGTGTCAACACCTGTTGCCCTGCTCTAGTAAGTCCCTTTCTCTTGGACTAACTTCCTCGTTCTCTGTTCAAGGTTGGGAATGAGAACTAGGGTAGGCGAAGAGTTGCAGGAAAAGGAGGTCCGAAGCTAAGCCCCGTGTCCTCTTTTCAAATGTTGTACTTGCCTTTTGTTAACTGGATGGGGAAACATGGTCTCTAATATTTGAACGCGAATTCTACTAATAATAAAATTATCTAGACATGAAATTAATCCAAGTAGGCAAACACATAGTATGTGCTCAATAAATAACTAAAGAAAGGGCAGAAGGAGGGCAGGCAGTGAGCAGACGAAACTGGCATTTTCTCTTGATCTCTTTTAGGCTGCTGGCATTTCGTAGCCTATGCACGGAACTAATTGCTTCTCTGAGTCTATCAAATTAATTTGGCCGAAGTCATTTAATTTCACTTCGTCATTAGCAATGATAAAGAACTTAAAAGCAACACAGTGACAATATTCTTAGCCAAACCATTATATTCTATAGTTTGAACAGCCCTATGATTTTTCCCTACTGAGGCATCAGGCCAGGACTGGCCTATTTTCTTGAAATTTCAAATTGCCTAATTGAAGCAATACTCATGGAGACCAAATACACACACACACACACAGACAAACACACAGACACACACAGCTTATCTAAAAATGAAGCTACCAATAGTAGCTAATAAAATCCCAGTGCACATTTTCTTTCCTACACCCATTGGTTAACACAATGCTGGAGGCAGAGAAAGGTCCTTAAAAACCTATGAGTGAGGACTTTGGGGAACTCTTGGGAGAAACACACACCGAGCTTAAGAGGTGCAAATGAATTTAGGATGGTTTGTTCCAAAGCACAACTAGAGGGGATCTCTAACCATATAGTAGGAATCTGGGTGTTCACAGAAAACGATACATGCATCATCCTGCATGAAACACACCTGTGGCTGAAGCTCACAAAATTAACCCATTTTCCCCCACTCTTAAAATTGCTAAGAGCAAAAATGCCAATATAGACCAGTGCAAAACTTTTTTAACACTAGGAACATAGTGAATCCTATCTATCTGGAAAGGCACCTGTAATGAAGCCACCGTTAGAAGCATGGCAATTGTGTTCAATCACGTGACATCAGCACTTCAGTGCCTGAATCTATTATGACTCAGACCCTGGTCTGTAAGCAGGAGCGGCTGCCTCTGGAAGGGGACAAGAGGAGCAACAGAGGAGGAAAAGAGCCTTTCTCCTGCCATTGCCAAAGCCGTTTCACACCCCTCCCATCCCCAAGGCCCCCAACAGGCTCCACCCTAGTTGCAAATGTGCCCCAAAGTTAAACTTCTGGAAGAGACCTGGGAAATGTACATAGTCAGAAACGAAGGGGTTGTGTGTGAGGCCTGGGCACACTGTGTGGCTTACCTCTGAGATCTCTCTCTCACCTGGTCTAACTCAATCCTGCTAAAACTGTTCGTCATCGCACCATGTTCAGACACAAACTGTTTCCCCTTGGAGTCAGAGGGCTTTACATGAAAAGAATTATATTGTCAAGAGTTTATTCATTTCTGACTGAGATGGCATTTGGAATACCAAACACTGGGTCCAAAATCAGAGCCTATTAAGACTTTTCAGAGACAAAAGTAAATAAACACAAAGATTTCCTTAACCCTATGCAACAGAAGATGGAGACTGAATGGGAACCATGCCCCGTAATAAGCAGGATACAGGAAATGCAAAGAACTCCCAACAATTGTATTATTTTTAAGGGGGGGGGGAGTGGGGAAGTAGCTACAACTTTTATTGTGCCCAGGATACCAGGAATCACATAAGAAGCTGCATTGCAAATGGCAGACCCAATAAGAGCGACTGAAATTGATTCTGGAATGTAGTTAAAGTACTTTATCTAATCTATTAATAAATAAGATCTTTCATTAGTTGGCAGGAGGACAGTTGCTACCAGCCAACTTGATTTTCCTGAAAACGGCGAAGGCTTGCATGCGCTTTTTTTCCAAATAAAAGCCCTAAAGTCCCAAAGTACTGTTTCTGGAAACAGAAGTTATCATGCAGTGTCATACTTTTCCAGAACAGGCTGAGAAAGTCTCCTTTCACCTGTTCCCCAGCAAGGGCGGAGGCGGGAGGAGGAAACGTGTGTTTTCAACATTTTTAATGGAAACTTTTTTTTTTAAGCGAAGAGTTTAGAAAGCTCACGGTAAATCAGAAATTGTTGAGCAAGAGTGACCATCTAAGGAGAATGAAAAATGAAATTGTCCCTCCCAGCCACCTCGGGTGACCTACACTCGGAAACGTGAAATAACCAAGATTCTCCACTATTGAGCTAAGGTACCTAGAAGACTCAGCAAATGAGCTTAACAAGATGCCCAACAGCTTGTGAGCAAGGAAGGAAGTCCACTGCGTTTATCCCTGAGGATAAATGAGGAATCGGCCTCATCCTCCCTTCGCACACAAGGCTACATCTGGGCTGGCTTGCTAGTCTCCAAACTCAGCAGACACAGCAGCAAGAATCAGTCACCTGCGAGGTGCCACCCAGCCCTTGGGAGCAACGAGGCCGGCACGCCTTCCAAGCGCGCCCTCTCCCCTCTCTCCTCCCGGAGCCCGACTCGGGGCTGCGAGATCTCGGGGCGCCAAAGAGCCAACAGACCCCCCAAAGGAAAAAGAGGGAAAGTGGGTTTGCATTATATAACAATGTACAGCAAATAAGGCTTCCAGAAAACGAAAGTAGCCGAAGGAGGGGCAGGGGTCGGGGGAAGCGAGGGGAGCGGGGCGTCGCGGAGCTCTCGCGGCCACTTACTCGAAGGCGAAGAAGAGTCCGCTGGTGACCAGGATGAGGACGAGCGTCAGGTAGAAGACGCCCGTCTGCCGGGCCATCATGATCCTGCCGTTGCAGAAGAACTTGTTTCTTCCCGGGAAAACCTCCCATTTCCTCCGGGCCGCGGTTTTCTTCTTCTTGTGGGGCGACTCCATGGGGGAGGAGCTGTGGGTGCTGATCTGACTGTACTCGCAGTCTTTCATGGGCCCGCCGCCGCCG
>LNAC01000025.1:6063004-6142732 GCA_002007465.1 Ailurus styani
GCCAGTCCGCCGGAGCGCTGGCGCCCTCGCCGGCTCGGCCGCGGGCTCGGAGCCCTCGCGCGGCGGGAAGCACCAGCGCGCAGCCGAAAGCCCCGGCGCCCGGGCGGGGACGCTCGGTTTTCCGAGCCCCGCTTTCCTTTCGCCGCCCACTGGGATGTGTAGTCCTTCCTCTCGCCGACTGGCTCCGAGAGGAAATACGATCTGGGGACCAAAAAACTACAAGTCCCTGCATCCCCCGCGACGAAAGCGGGAGAGGCGCGGTGCGGGGCGTTCGGGTGCTCGGAGACCGGGGATGCGAACTAACAAAGGGGACGGTGGGGGCGGCCGTGCCTTCCCCGTGCTGGGCACTTTGCACTTACACAAGCTCTTCGTCCAAGCTTTGCGGCAACCCTGCGAGGCACTGTTGTATCCGGTTCAGAGAACGCTCTACTGGCCGGAGATCTCAGAGTGCCCCGGCGGGGGAGATGAGCGTGAACCCGGAGCCCCGAGAATTTCCTTTAGAAAGCGCTGCCTCGGTGAGCAGCGTCCGAGGTAGACGAGACGGACAGGTTTATCCAAGAGAGAAAAAGAACTGGGGCCCGTTGGAAAGAGCTTCCTGCAGTAAGGGAAAAGTGGAAGGGATGGCAATTATAATAGGACATGAAATTATAAGGCGTTATGAAGGTCCGTTCCAGAGCAGGTTGGGTGCAGGGGTCCGATCTTGCACCTACTATCAGAATCGGGTTTCAGTGATTTTAGATTTTGTATGACCCACGAGCGTATGATAACAATTAAGTACTTTGTGACTGCACTATTTAAAAACGACAACAACTGGCAAGGCTGAGACGTTAAAACTGAAAGGTCTCATGTGCTTACCTGTTCTTTAGCTCATGGGATCAAGGGGGTGTTATTTTTACTCAGTTTATAGAACATACCTTTTCTCCCCATGTCCAGTGAATATACCAGCTCCATCAACTTCCCGGCTTTAAAAAGACTTCTATTTTGGTTCTCGGTGAAGTCTTAGTTTTTCTGGCATCACTGTTATACTTTTAAAAAGTCCTTCTCTCTTAGAGACACTAAAGTATTTGCAAGTGCTTTAAAATACTCCAGCCCATCCATGCCCAAAACCGTGACCATAGTGATGAAACAATACTGGCAAACTATGGAAAATTGTTTACATTGGGGGATATATCTGAATTAGTTATGTATTGCCGCAAATTACCACAAATTTAGCAGCTCAGAACACCAGTTTGATATCTCACACTTTTTATGGATCAGGTGTCCGGGCACCTAGGGTCCTCTGCTTAGGGTCTTAACCTGCCATCAAGGTGTTGGCGAGACTGTTTTATCTGGGGGCTCACCTGGAAAAGTGTCAGCTTCCTTGCTCACTCAGGTCACTGGCAGATTTCATTTCCTTGCAGCTGTAGGATGGAAGAGCCTGGCTTTTTGCTAGCTGCCAACCGAAGACTGCCCTCAGCTCCTAGAGGACACCTGGAGTTCATTGTCATGTGCCCTTTCCCAGGGTGGCCACTGACTTCGTCAGGCTAGCATGGAGAGTTTCAGAGTAGGTTTGTTAGCAAGATGGAATCTTATACAATGTAAGTCATCACACGGGGTGACATCAAACTGACATATTCTGTTGGTTAGAAAGCAAGTCACAGTTTTTGCACACACTCGGAGGAGAGGATTATACAGGGTATGGACACCAGGATGGGGGGTGGCCACGCTAGTGTCTATCCCCAACAGTGTACAAGAGGATCCATTATGCTTGTTTTATCTACATCTACTTATGTTTATGTTTGGATTTTTTTATAATAAAAAGAAGTTATTCCTTGTTTCTTCCCACTGCGTGTTTACTTAGACCTTTGACAACAGATTCACTTAGGACACATACCTGAAGAAGTTCATTAGAACCTGACCCGATGGCCACAGATTTAGCTCACCATCTAAAAACTACTCTATAAGGTGTTTACTCATTCATTCATTTCACAACTTTTCATTTAGGAGCCTAGTTTGTGCCAGATCTGTTTTAAGCACTGTTTTAGGACAGGGATATAAAAGGATCCAAAACAGTTATATTTGAGGACTCGAGGGAGGGGTGGGGAAAACAAAACAAAATGCGAACAATAGAAGGAAATAAATACTAAAGGATAAGACAATTTCAGAGAGCAATTACAAGGAAAAAGAGCAGGGTCGTGGGATAGAGAGAATTGGGGGAGGAGACATTTGAGCAGAGAACTAAGTGATGTGACAGCAAGATCAAAGGCCTCAAGGCAGATCAAGCCTGGAAAATTCTAGGGGTACAGAGAAAAGACAGACTGGCTGGAACAGAGCGAGGGACAGGAGAGTGGTAAGAGGGAAGGCTGGGAGGATAGAGGATCATCGAGGTGACTGAAACTGACTCCGCTTTCCCTGGGAAGGCGCTTAATCTGTGCCACCATTGTATTAAGTGGTGACGGATCAGAAAGAAGAATAATCTATAGTACTTTAGTGTGGTGAATAAGTTGAATGTGGCAGAGAAGCTATAGTTTTGTTTGAGAAACAAGATAGAGACACGTAGAAAGTAGATAACGAATTTCTCTGTGATACAATAAAAATAACTGTCTTTTCTGGAGTATCTTCTTGTATTAGGCAGTATCCTGGTTCTTGAGACATTTAGCTCACTAGATCCAGAGGACAACCCCAGGAGGCAAGGATTCTTACCGGTGTTTCACAGGGGAGTAAACAAGCTCAGAAGGGGGGTGATGTGCCCAGGGGCTCATAGCTAGTAAGCAACTGAATCAGGATTCTTCAGCCAGGCATGTGTGTGGGATTCCAACCCTTTCTACTCTAGCCCACTACACAATGGAGAGAGTGCACTGCGTCTGGCTAGCTGCCCGCTGAGTAGACTTTGTTCAAAGTGGGGCTGGGGGCTGTGGCAGTTTCGATGGGCAGAACCAAGGGGCTAGGACCTTGGGGTCATGGGAGTGGTGGGGAAGACACATGACAATTCTGGTTGGACTAGAACTGACAAGATCCAAGAGCAAGTAGTTTATTTGGAAAGGATTCCAGAAAACACCTGGGACAGTGAAGTGAAATGGAGGGAAAGAAGCTTCTAGAGAATGCATTATGAAGCAAGTTACCAGCACAGGTGACTGAGGCTCAAACCCCCCCAGGGAGCCCTGCGGAGCGGTGCAGAACACACCCCACAGTTCCCCATGGGTTGGGTGAGGAAGCCGACCTTTTTGTCCACCAACCCAGCCGCTGCTCCTCCTGGGAGCCTTACTCCATCTTCTTAACATCTGACCGCCCTCCTAAAGCTGACATATGGCACTCAGAACACCAAGCGGGGCCTCCCTGGATTGTTGGGGCTATCTTTGATTCCAGCGGGTCTTTCCCTGTTTTCACCTGACTCAGTGGGCCCACTGACAAGGTTCTGTTATTAACAAGATTAGAGCTTTGTTCCTTTCATCTGAGCAGCTCAAAGCATTCCCCAGACCCACCTCAGTAATTCTCAGAATTTACCTCCAGGCAGCCTAGAGGAAGAATGGGCTTATGTATGGTGAAAAGGGAAGACGTTCAGGTCCAGGACTTTATATAATTGATATACCTTTTGAGGTCAAGATGAAAGCGCTTCCAGTGTGGTCAAAGGACGTAGAGGTCAAAGGGACATGGTCCTTTGAGGAGAACTTTGACGTCACCAGAAAGTGGGTTTCTTCTGAGAACTCTAGGATGGCAGGAAGCAACTGCTGAAACTCCTATATCAAACAGAATTCTCCAGAAAATCAGACACCAGAGAGGTCCAACCCAGAGAGCTGGCTCACATTTTTCTTTTTTTTTTTTTTTTTTAAAGATTTATTTATTTATTTATTTCACAGAGGGAGAGAGATCACAAGGAGGCAGAGAGGCAGGCAGAGATAGAGGGGGGGAAGCAGGCTCCCCGCTGAGCAGGGAGCCCGATGCGGGCCTCGACCCCAGGACCCTGAGATCATGACCTGAGCTGAAAGCAGAGGCTTTAACCCACTGAGCCACCCAGGCGCCCCTGGCTCACATTTTTCACATGTGCTCAGCACCCCTGAGAACATCATGGGTCAAAACACGTAAGAAGTTTCAAGGAATAAATTCAGGGCTATGGAAAAAAAGTAGATGAAACAGAAAAAAACTTAATCCAAAATTTTCTTGTAATAGACAAAACCAGAGAGGGAGACAAACCATAAGAGACTCTTAATCTCAGGAAGCAGACTGAGGGTTGCTGGAGTGGAGGGGGGTGGGAGGGATGGGGTGGCTGGGGGGTGGACATTGGGGAGGGTATGTGCTATGGTGAGTGCTGTGAATTGTACAAGACTGATGAATCACAGACCTGTACTCCTGAAACAAATAAAACAATATATGTTAATTGAATTTTTTTTCTTGTAATTGTCCCCAAGTGAGTTTTTCTTGCCTTTTAACACTAAAAAAAAAGATTACTTTTTGGTATTTTCATACAAATAATACATGTGCATTGAAAAAATTATATTACCAAAAAAGAAAGATTAGATTGCACATAAATACAAAAAATGTAAACGCTGTTCGAATTCCATCACCTAAAGATAGTCTTTAACATTTTGTTGGCCATCCTTAGATAGTTCATTTTACATACATACACCCATGTCATTTGACAAAAATGGAATCATGTCATGCATGCTATTTGGATCCTGAATGCTTTTTAATTGTGCTTTTTTCCCCCTTCACTGCCAACCCCCACTGTTCCTCAAGTAACCATGGTTAACAATATCTATCCTTCTCCAGGCTCATATCGTTATAGGCAAACACACAGACACAGTCCATGTTCCACTTTCATCAATTGTCCTAATAATGTTCTTTACAGTTAATTTGTCCCCACCCAGGCTTACACATGGCACTTGGTATGAGGTCTCTAGAGTCTTCTTCCGTGTGGAACAGTCACATTACTTCCTGCCTTTTGTTTCTTATCTTGACATTTCAGAAAAGTATACACCATTTATTTTTGTACAGTGTCATTCAATTTGCATTTGTCTGGTGTTTCTTCATAATAAAATCCAGCTGAGGACCCTCACTAGCTCTTGGCTTATGCACACAGGCAACGTAGCTCCTTCTCCTCCTCCTTCTTCTTCTTCTTCAGTAAATAGGCTCCATGCCCAACGTGGGGCTTGAACTCACCACCCGGAGATCAATAGTCATACGCTCTACCCACTGAGCAGCCAGGCACCACTCCTCGCACAATTTTGAAGAAGCATGTTCATATGGCTTCCAGCTATAGGTGCTGGATAAAGCTGGAATGTGCCACAAGCCCAAGCCAAAACTGGCCCCCAAAATATAGACACTCATTAACAGAGAAGCTGAAGAGTATGCACTCCGTTTCAAAGCAGCAAGAATTATGAAGAGGGACAAAGTCTCCAAAACTCCTTTGCCGATTGCTCATAAAACATGCAACCGAACAGTAAGCGTGATGGCGAAAGGAGAAGCTTCCTATCCGCAATGAAAAACAACAGTTCTCCGGCTCCTGGTATTCTGGTATTCATTGCTTTTGATGAGAAGCAAGTTGTCGTTTGTGCTATTGTTCCCCAATTTGTGATCTATCATAAAAAGCACTACTCTCAAGGCTGTTTTTGAATTTGACTGTGATGTGCCCTGGTATCTTCTTTTTTATTTATCTTGCTTAAGTTTTGGAGCATCTTAGGTCTGTAAGTTTATATTCTTCACACAATTTGGGAAATTTTTGGTCATTATTTTTTCAAACATTTGTATATGGCCCCATTCTCTCTGTCTACTCTCATTCTGAGACTCTAGTCCACATATGTTAAACTGCTCAATATTATCCCACAGATTAATGAGGTTCTGTGTATTTAGGTTTTTTTTTAAAGTCTTTCTTCTGTGTGTTCTTCAGATCAGATAACTTCTATTGATCTGACTTCAAGTTCACTGACCCTTTCTGCTGCTATGTACAATTTGTAATTAAACATTTCTAATGAAATTCTTGTATCAGATATTTTATTTTTCAGCTCTTGAGTTTCTGTATGGTCCATTTTTAGAGTTTTTCTTTCCTGCTGAGCTTTGTCTATCCGTTGATTTATCACAATCATATTTTCTTTTAAGTTCATGAACATATTTACAAGCACTCTTTTAAAGTCCTTGTTTGATAATTCCAACATTTGAGTTATTGCATGATTAGTTTCTATTCATTGGTTTTTCTCTTATACATGGGTCATATTTTCTCACTTCTTCAAGTGTCTAGTAATTTTTTATTTTTGCTGCACGTTATAAATGCTACATTGTTGAGAGTATGGAGTTTTTTAATCTTACTTTAGATTTTTTTTTCTTTTGGATTGTTAATTTACTGACATAGGATCTTGAGCTTTTCGCGGTTTATAATGCGGATCCAGAGCAATCTTTACACTGGGCTAGAGTAACCCTATCCCTAGAACGTTGACATTTTGGCAGGTTGAATGCCCAGGATGTTCAGCGCAGTCTTTCCACTGGATTGTTGGAATTCCTTTATCTCTCAGTACTGTAAAACATCCAGGCCTAGTGGAGTCTTACCCTGGCACTCACCATTCAGTGTATGGCCAAAGAGGTAAAAGAATCCCTAAGCAGAACTTTGGAGCTCCTTTTATGCATAACTTCCTTTGTTCTGATACTCTGTCCTACAAACTCCAGCTGCATTAGCAGCTCTGAACTCTGTTCTCTGCTTCCATCAATCAGTGGGCTAAAGGAGTGTGGGCTCCTTCTCAATGCACCATGGTCCAGAGAATACCCTCAGGCAAAGAGCTGAGATTATTGTGGTACTCATTTCACCTTCTGCCTATTGTCCAACATCCAAAGACAAAAACTCATACATTTCTATCAGTTTTGAAGTCAGGCAGGCCCTTTGTCCTTGTATATTTTTTTTCAGTGATCCAAAATTCATTGTTTATGTACCATACCCAGTGCTCCATGCAGTACATGCCCTCCTTAATACCCACCACCAGGCTCACCCATCCTCCTACCCCCCTCCCCTCCATAACCCTGTTTGTTTCTCAGAGTCCACAGTCTCTCATGCTTCGTCCCCCGCTCCGATTTACCCCAATTCACTTTTCCTTTCCTTCTCCTAAAGTCTTCCATTTTATTCCTTCTGTTCCACAAGTAAGTGACACCATATGATAATTGACTTTCTCTGCTTGACTTTTTTCACTCAGCATAATCTCCTCCAGACCCATCCAAGTTGATAAAGAAGTTGGGTATTCATCCTTTCTGATGGCTGAGTAATATTCCATTGCATATATGGATCACATCTTCTTTTTCCATTCGTCTGTTGAAGGGGATCTTGGCTCTTTCCACGGTTTGGCTGTAGTGGACCTTGCTGCTATCAACGTTGGGGTCCATATGGCCCTTCTTTTCACTACATCTGTATCTTTGGGGTAAATACCCAGTAGTGCAATTGCAGGGTCATAGGGTAGCTCAATTTTTAATTTTTTGAGGAATCCCCACACTGTTTTCCAAAGTGGCTGTACCAACTTGCATTCACACCAATAGTGTAAGAAGGTTCTCCTTTCCCCACATCCTCTCCAACACTTGTTGTTTCCTGTCCTGTTGATTTTGGCCATTCCAACTGGTATAAGGTGGTATCTCAATGTGATTTTGATTTGAGTTTCCCTGATGGCTAGTGATGATGAACATTTTTTCATGTGTCTGTTAGCCATTTTTATGTCTTCTTTGGAGAAGTGTCTATTCATGTCTTCTGTCCATTTTTTGACATGATTATCTGTTTTTTGGGCATTGAGCTTGAGGAGTTCTTTATAGATCTTGGATATCAGCCCTTTGTCTGTAGTGTCATTTGTGAATATCTTCTCCCATTCCACAGGTTGCCTCTTTGTTTTGTTGACTGTTTTCTTTTATATTTTGATCAGTTTATGGAGAAAGGGTTAGTTAGATACCAGTTACTCTATCATGGCTTATGCTGGAAATCTTATGATAGATTTTTGTAAGTGTTCTGAGGATGCCTGCTCATTTGTGTCCTATGAGGGAAACTGATGAAGTACAGTGCTGCCATTTCTCCCGTGGTTCAGTGGATTTCCTCAGGCCATGCTCATTCCAGGAGAACCTTCCTGAAGCTCATCCAGATTCTATAGTTCTGGGCTTCAGAATGTTTGACCCAGAAGAGAAGAGTCTTGCACTGGCTCCGTGTCTGGACACCAGCAGAGTTGGAAGCTATGTCACCCTTTAACTCTCAGCAGTTTATTATCCTCAGCTTAAAAGAAGTTAGTAGTTAAATTGAAATTGGGAGGGAACAATGTGGAGTTACTCAAATTGCCATTTTTCTATCAAACTCAACTTGATTATAATCTCCCTATGGATTAATAAAACAGGAAAGTTTTTTGAGCACCTTTTATTACACAAAATGAATTTATATTTTTATTTAATGCCCATTCAAATAAGTCCCTGGCCAAGACACCTTTTTAAAAAATATATATTTTTTATTTATTTATTTTTGTGAGAGAGAGAGAGAGAGAGAGAAAGAGCACAAGCAGCGGGGAGGGGCAGAGGGAGAAACTGACTCCCTGCTGAGCAGGAAGACTGATGTGGGACTCAATGTGGGGCTCAATCCCAGCACCCCAGGTCATGACCTGAGCTGAAGTCAGATGCTTAACCGACTGAACCACCCAGGCACCTGCCATGATACCTTTTCTTAGGTAAACCTATGATTCAATATTTGAATCTTTTAATACCTCTATTTAAAGATGAAATTTGAGCAGTCTGGGGTTTAGATTAGTGTCCTCCTCTCCCTCCCCGTTTTCTAGCACAACACTGAGTAGTAAGTGTCAATGATGATGAAAAACCCCTGGTGAAACTATGCCAAATAAATACTTGAGGAGATGGGATAATAGAACTCGAATATACCACCCCAAACTGTCTTTAGTACTATCTGGAAGAAGACAGATACAAGCGCATTCACTGAAACACTGGGTTTCTTTCAGGAAAAGAATGAAAACTTGAAACAACCTATATGGCCTATAGGCCTACCTATAGTAGGAGACTAGTTTAAAAAACAGTGGACTAGGGGCACCTGGGTTGCTCAGTCAGTTAACCCTCTGACCCTTGATTTCGGCTCAGACCATGATCTCGGGGTCCTGAGATCTGGCCCTACCTTGGCCTCTGAGCTGGGTGTGGAATCTGCTTAAGATTCTCTCTCTCCCTCTGCCCTTCCTTCCCCCCCCCCCACCGCTTGAACACACATGCACACGTGCACACTATCACTCTCTCTCTAAAAAAAAAAAAAAAAAAGTGGACTCTTCATACAATAGCATATTATACAGTGTGAAATGGAATAATTAAAAGTATAAGGATAAACATAAATTTTAAGTGATATTAAATAAAAAAGAAAGTTGCTGAAGTTTACATATATACAGCATCTTTTATATGAATTATAACAGGATATTTTGTTTATGGTTATATACATGGATACTAAAATTCCAAAAAAAATCCAAAGGGATGGTAAACACAAAATTCAGTTAATTTTTTTAAGCAAGAAAAAAGTGAAGAAAAAAGAAAAAGAGGATCAAGAGTTTACGCTATATAGTCGGTACAGAGGAGATTATTATATTCTTATTATATTATTATCTTTTTTGTATTCATGCAATATTTCTTAATTATTTTTTGGAATAACAGGATTGCCTTTTTATTTCCATACAACAGCTTATTTAGAAATACACAGAAGGATTTCCAAACAAGATGTTTTCTCAGGTAAAAATATATCTTCCAGAAACCACCAAATAGTCTCTTTCTGGCTTTGTCCTCTTTGCTGAGGGAAGTCAGCATCCACATGTTGAGATAGAGAAGAGCATTTTATTCACAGGTTAATAATTAAGGTCTAAGCAAAAAATGGTAGCTGCCAAATGCAAGTTAAAAAAAATCCTCGATCGCTTCTCGGCCTTTTGGCTAAGATCAAGGGTAGTATCTGTTCTTATCAGTTTAAAAAAAATATTCGAGAAAGAAGAAAGACATGTTTAGTTTACTAGAACAATGTAAATAAGGTCCAGTGCTAAGTTACACATTAATGTCAGGCCCCATGAACGGCTCTGTCCACACATAAAGTCATTACCACAAGAAAAACTTAACGTTGTATTCAATCTCAACCAGCTCTTATCTGATAAATATTTACTATCCCCTCAGCAAAAGGGAAAATGGGTTAAAAAAAATCCATTTTCTTAGCTTGGGTATCTTAACAGTGAAACTAATCTAACTAGATCAACACAGATGTTCAGTGAGCTCGAGGCAAAGTTAAAAAATTTCTTGTTTGGCTGAAAAAAAAACTAGGAAGGGAGAGCTGAGAAGAAAAAAAGGAGACAAAAGGAGTCTAAATGATATGAAAAATGTAAGGTTTGAACCTTAAAAACATTGGGTAAGCCAAGAATTTCAGGACTGTTGGTGAACTATATCTCATCTATCATTCTCAGAGTCCTAGGCATGTGCCATAGAAGATGGGGAAGCAGAAATGCACAAGCTCTAGTCCCGGATGTTAAGCATAGTAACCAAAAGATAACTGAGGACAGCCCCACACACAGGGCAGACATTCGCCACAATGATGGTGCCCCTGGCAGAGCATACGGCCACAGATAAAGGAATAACTCCTTATGGACAGTTTCGTGGGCAAGCTGATGTTTGGTCTGGACCTTTATGGAAACTCTACTCATTCTCAACCAATTGTATATAAAGAAAATTCCAAGACCAAGATGAAAGACAACTATCATGGTGTTGTTTAAATATTTGGGAAAAAATAGCACGAATGAAAAATTATTTTTTAAATGCATGTGTTATGAGCTGAAGTGTGTCCCTTACCCCAAAAATTCATTTGTTGAAGTTCTAAATTCCCAGGACCTCAGAACGTGACTGTATTTGGAGGGTGTGCTTTCAAAATCGTGGGCTATAATCCATTTTCAAAGACATACAGAGATGAAGATCACGTGAGAACACAGACAAGACATCTACAAGCCTTCTGAGAGACCTCAGAAGAAACCAACCCTGGTGACACCTTGACCTCAAACTTCTTGCCTCCAGACTTGTGAGAAAATAAATTTCTACTGTTTAAACCACCAGTCTGTGTTTCTTTGTTATGCCAGAACTAGCAAACTAATACAACATAGTACACTTAAAATGACGGTAAAAATCCTGTGTTGACCTATAATATTCAAAACATAATGTCTAGTTAAAAAAAGCAGACACATGTATAGAGTGATCCAATTTTTATAAAACCGTGCAACTAAATACATAAATATAGATAGAAAGATGACAAATGTTCTCTCTGATGTTTTGTGTGATTTTTAAAAATATTCTCCGTTAGGCTTTTCTGCATTGGTCCGTTATTTTAATAAGTATGTGAGTGGATGAATTCGAGTGGGAATAAATATATAGAGCAAGAAAAAAATGTAGCTCAGGGCAGAACCTTGGGGAATGCTGTTATTTAAGGGACAGAAGGTGGAAGCAAGAGAAGGTAACAAAGAAAGACTGGTCGGAGAGGAGAAAAACCCAGAGAATTTTCCAGAGAAGCCAATGGAGGGCAAGGTTTTAGAAGGAACAGGTTGCTAAGCAGGATTCAAGGCTGCAAAGAGTTGCATGGAGCCTGGCAGGACAACATTGCATTTGGAAGCCAGAAAGTCATGCTGTCCTCAGAGAGCTGTTTGCAACAGTGGTAAGGCCAGTTTGTAAGGGTTTGCGGAAAAAATTGGCAGTAAGGAAGAAAAGCAGCAAAGCCATGAATAGTGAGAAGAATTACAGACCTTCAGGTATAGAAGCAGACTGTCATTATCATACCAGGAATAGCCTGAATACAAACCAGGAGACGCTGAGATGCCAGTTACCCTAGAAACCCAGAGAAGAGTACCTTAGCAACGTGTACCAAGCTGCTGTATTCTGCAGGGTACCTAAAGATGTTTCTGGACCCACTCTAGTGTAATCTGTCAATTAGCCCAGAGTCTTCGCTTAATGGGAAAGATGCTTCTATAAACTAAAGGCCTTGACAATGAAATCACTTAGTTGTCTCTCTAAAATAACAAAGGTCTTGGCAGCAACCAGCACTTTGTTATTAGAAAGGTTCCATAATGTGACAAGAAAGCGTTTCTAAGCTGTTTTGACTTTGAGGAACATGCTTTCTTGTCTAGTTTCTGTACCTCTTAGCCAGTTTCCCTTGTAAGTAAAGACAGAAGGGGAGGGGGAGGGGGAGGGCACGTGTTTAGAAAGTGTGCCAGGCACTGATGTTTCTTCCTTCAGCTTAGCCAGTGAGCTCTGATGACATATCGTCAGTGTTCTGACATATATACACACATATATATGTACATTTATACTTTATTTATATTATATTTTATTTATATGTAATATATATTGTATTTACATTATATTATATTACACTTACCAATATATGTATTTGAATGTCATGGGCTAAGCAGCATACTATGTACTTTACTTGAAATACTTAATTTCATTTTTACACAATCCCAACGAGGTAGCTACTATTTTTTTTTTAAGATTTATTTATTTATTTATTTGACAGAGAGAGAGATCATAAGTAGGCAGAGAGGCAGGCAGAGAGAGAGGAGGAAGCAGGCTCCCTGCCAAACAGAGAGCCCGATGCGGGGCTGGATCCCAGGACCCTGAGATCATGACCTGAGCCGAAGGCAGAGGCTTTAACCCACTGAACCACCCAGGTGCCCCAGGGAGCTACTATTTTTATCTCCTGCCTATCAGTGAGGAGACTGAGGCTGAGAAAAATTGTGTCATTTGCTTGAGATCACACAAACTGCTTGATTTAAGGTCATTTCTTGGCCACTACTCAGGCCACAAAGTGACCTTAGACACTACATCTCTCACTGAGGACCCCGCATGGGGGTCCTACCATCAGGCACATGCTGACTAAACAACCTAAAAGCGGAATAAAGATGCTATAGGAGAGGGGCTGGGTGTCCACTGGGGGCTGGGCAACCAGAAGATTTCTGAGAAGGGAGAGTTCACAAGTGCAGCTTCCTTTTACCATAAACTCAAAGCAACAGCTGTCTTTTCTACCTTTCTTTCTTTGTGTTCTTCCTTCCCAGCTCTTTTCGGGCTGGCTCTAACGGGCCAGGCTTCACTGGCACCACCATCTGTTGATTGCAGTCATCTTCACTTCCAAACACCAGTCTTCTGTAGCAGCTGCCCACGCTCAGAACAGCCCCCTCCCACCCCCGGGCAGGTTGTCATCGCTAGGCGGCAGCAAGGGTAACCTGCCGATGGGGGCTTCAGTAAAGTACCATCACTTCCTGCCTTTGGATCGGTATCTCTGAGCGCTGTGTGGACCGGCTGCTAGGGCAGGCATCGTTTGAGGCAACCCGAATTCAGCCTGGAGCTTCCTTTCTTCCTTTCTTTCTTTTCTTTCTCTCTTTCTCCCTTTCTTTTAATTTTATTTGTTTCTGTATTTTTAGAGTACTCTCTGCACCCAGTGTGGGGCTCGAACTCATGACCCCGAGATCAAGAGTTGGATGCTCTCCTGACAGAGCCAGTCATCCCTGGAGGCCTTTCTGAGTACAGCTTCATCCTAGGTTAGCTGAATTCACCTTTAGTTGTCATCTGGTAAACAAAATTCTAAAAATTTTTTGCGTCCCGAAAGTTGGAACATAAAGGAATCTGAGCGGTCGAGTTCATATCGTGAGCCAGGGCATTGATGGGAAAGTCCCTTTGGACGTTCTCCCAGAACTCTCCAGCACTCACATCTAACCACAGAATCTGTCTCCAACTGGCTGAGCTGCTCCACCAGAAAGCAGAAAGTGATTGTTAAAATAAATCAGTTTTTAAAATATTAATAGCGCTTTTCACATTGCTCACAATCAGATGTCTCCCTTTGCATAATCAGAAGAGAGAGGACATGTTTTTTTAGGAAGGGTTCAAGTGCAGAATAATTTCTGGATACCTATAAAACATAAGCCAAAGATATTGAGGAAAAATGAGAGTCATTTGCTCTTGTCAAAAGCAAATTATCTCTTATGAGAAGAAAAGTTTATGACCATTGGTAATTCAGTCTGCTGAAAGATAGCTCAACAACTGAAGAAAAAAAGCTCTCATTAGACCAGAAAGAAAAAGAAAGAAAGAAAGAAAGAAAGAAAGAAAGAAAGAAAGAAAGAAAGAAAGAAAGAAAAAAGAAAGATTTGATCACAGTACCAGAGTTTCATATTTTTTGACCCAAAGAAAAGGCTGAAGGTGCTTCAATACCTCTTTCAAGCACCCGCACAGTAGGAAGAACTAGATCTTCTCCATCTCTTTCCTAAGATTCATTTATTCATTTGAGAGAGAGAGTGCACAAGCGGGAGGGAAGAGGGAGAGGAAGAGAGACAGAATCTCAAGTAGACTCCATGCTGAGCACCGAGCCCAGAGCAGGGCTCAACCTCATGACCCTGCAATCACGACCTGATCCGAAACCAAGAGTCAGACATTTAACTGACTGGGCCACTCAGGGGTCCCCCTTCCCCAACTCTTAAGGAGTTTAGTTTTAAGAACAGTTTAGATTATATAATTGGGGGAAACTTATATCTAGAATGACAACAAAATACAGCACTAAGATGATCGTGGCTTTAGTTGTTCCTAAGAGTAGGATAGGTCACCATCCACTGATAGTTCTTACTTTCAACCCTCCCAGAATGCATTCAGTGGACACGGGAGGTATGATCCACTTTGTAGTTCCACGTAATATAATCTAAAGAATGTAGCAGGAACGCTGTAAAACCAACATAGCTGAATTTTCAAACATTTCCTCTGTTATATTATTTTAAAATCTGGATACCTAAAGTGTCATTTTTTCCTCCAGTTTAAAAATAATGTTATTTTTATTATTGTTCCCTATGGAAACCGTTTCCCTAGGCAGGGCAACAGCCATGTCTTAACAGAGAATTATTTATTTAAGCTGGTTTTTCTTGTTGTACTTTGGGTGACAGAAACCCATATTTTATCCCAGTGGATTCTTCAAGATTAATCCCTGCATACTCTTGGAGAATCATCTAATGCTGCCACAGCCACACTCCCAGCTGCTAAGCAGCCAACGAGAACCATTCTGTTCCCCGGAGATCAGTTTGAGGAACTTCAGGTCCCCAGGGACTAATGGAAAGTTACAGCAGCTGTGACAAAAACTCTCCAAATCTGTCTGAGGTCAAATGTCAAATACAGCAGTGATACTCAGAAAGTACATAAGAATCCCAAGAAGACTTCCATGCTTGCACGGGAGAGAAAGAAAGTTCCCTTCGCATAATACATATTTCTGAAAACGTATTATTCTTTGTTAAACATTAAAGAATGGGAAAGTTCCATTTTCACCTATGAATGAGTAGCTTGTATCAGACTAACCCCCCCAGAAAAACAGCCATAAAAACATTGCCTCTAAATTAAACAGCCATTAAAACAATGGAGAGTAACCAGAACAGCCAGGACTTAAGTGGTCAAGATGCTGAAGAGAAATTAAATACACAAAAGTGAGCCAGATAGTTACCACTGTTATTCTCCAGGGAATTTGCTGAAGTACAGAGGCCAGAAAGACACACACACACACACACACACACACACACACACACGCATGCATGTATGCATTCATGCATATGTACGTAAGTGATCAAGTGTTGTAGAAGTCTCACTGGGCTAGGGAGATGGAAAGCAGAATTCAGGGCTATCAAACTGAAAGGATGTGGGGAGCCAGCATCCTAGAGAAGTGAATCCCACATTCCCTGTGAAATTTCCCCTCAAGGCATCAACCTCTCCCTAAGCTCATTAGACACAGTCCCAGAGGAAGAAACCAAGCAACCACACAACAGACAACTTCTCAGACAAGAAGGTCATCAGGGACTTTGGTGGTCTATGATGCTAGGAAGACAAAACTTGGAGTTCAGAAGTCCTGGCACACACTCAACTTTCAGTTGAGACCCCTGAAGCACCATACCCTAGGAAAAGGGGCAATAATTCAGGGATAGAAGAGCCCTTGCAAATACTGCAACTCAGCTCCACTCAGCTCAATTCCTGATTGGGTCATGGGGATCTGCTTGCCAAAATCAAATTAAATCCCCTCTGTAAGAAGGTAGTCATCATCTAGAGTCTCTATGATTTGTTATACAAAGTTCTCATCATTCAATCCAAATTACCAGGCATACCAGAGACTATTACCAATGACTAAGATTTAAGGGGGGAAAAAGCCAAGACAATAGTAAGAGAAATACATGTGATCCAAATACTAAGGTTCTCAGACCCTGATTTTAAAATAACTGTGATTGAAAAGGTCATGGAAATAGATAAACATATGGAGAATTTCACCAAGAACTGCAATCTATTTTTTTAAAATATTAAATCCAATTCTAGAACTGAAAAGTGCAGTGACTAAATTGAGAACTCTAGAACTGGATTTAATGATGGATTATAAGCAAAAGAGAGGTTAGAAAACTGGAAGATAAACCTGTTAAAACACACACACACACTCACACACACACACAGAAGTGAAGCCTGAAAAGAGTGAGAGATATACAGTAAATAGTGGAAAACTTGAATACATGTATAATTAAAGCCCCCAGAGATGAGAAAGAATGGGGCAGAATCTACTTCCCCAAACTGACAGAAGACATGAAGTTGTGGATTCAAGAAGTTCTATGACCTTGAAGCAAGATAAATATGAGGTAAACCACACCAAGACATGTCATAGTAAGACCGCTGAAAACAAGAGCTAAGGTGGGGGGGAAAATCATAACGTAAATAGAGAAAAAATACATTTTACCTTCAAAAGGAAAACAATAGGGGTGTCTGGGTGGCTCGGTCAGTTAAGTGTCTGTCTTTGGCTTGGGTCATGATCCAGAGTTCCAGGATGGAGGCTTGTATCAGGCTCCCTGCTCACTGGGGAGTCTGCATCTCCCTCTGCCCCTCCTATTCCCCCTGTTCGTCCTCTCTCTCACTCACTCTCTCTCAAATAAATAAATAAAATCTTAAAAAAATGCAAAAGGGCAACAATAAGACATCTTGAAGGCAAACACTGTATTTCTGGGCGCGAGCCAAAAAAAAAAAATGAAATTTAAAAAACAATACCACCTACAATAACAGCAAAACTTGTCAAATAGATAGGAATAAATCCAACAGAAGATGTGTGAACTCTCTTTGCTGAACACTACAAAACATTCCTGAGGGAATTTTAAATAGACCTTAATAAATGAAAGAATATACCAAGTTCATGGATTAGAAGACCTGATGTTCTAAGGGTTAATTCTGATCAAACTAATGAATAGACTCAATGCTCAAAGCAATCTCCATTTTAAAAAAATGCCTGAAGGTGGCTAACAAATTGGAAATTGACAAATTGATCTAAAAATTTATGTGGAAATACAAGGGCCAAACAGAAAAAAAAAAGGCAAAACAAACTTAGTGAAGAAAAGAAAGTTGGAAGACTTACACTACCAGATCTCAGGATTGATTGAAAAAGTAAATTAAATAAGGAAGTAAAATTGGTCACTACAATATAACAGAGTTAAGGAAATCAGGTGGTCTCTTCAATAAATAGTAGTGTATCAAGATGGGACAAAATTAACCTTAATCCCCTACCTACACCTCAAAATCAATTCCAGGTAGATCATTAGACCAAATGGGAAAGATAAAATGGTTCAGCTACTCTAAGATAACCTAGGGCAGTATCTTCATCACCTGAGGTAGGCAAAGAGTTCTCAAACAGGGCACGACAAGCACTAAAAGTAAAAAAGGTGGAAAATTGGACTTTATTAAAATTAAAACTTCTTAAAGATGCCATTAAATAATGAAAATAATGGAAAGGCAAGTGATAAGATATGAGCATATGTAAGTAATGAATCTATGTATATATATATGTGTGTGTGTGTGTGTTGTATAACAAACTGAGAAGGCAAATTTAATGTCTAATTTAAAATGGACAAAAGCCTTGAATAGGCTCTTCCAAAAAAAAGTAAATCCAAATGGGCAATCAGCACGAGAAAGATACTTGATACCCATAGTCACCAGAAAAATAAAAATTTAAAAACACAATAAAATGCCGCCACTCACCCAGCAGAATGGTTAAAACAGAAAAGACAAACAATCCCAACTATCAGTGAGGACATGAACACCTGATCTCTCATCCTTGCCGGTGGGGGTGTAAATCAGGGCAATGCTGTGTCATATTTAAAAATGGCTACACACTATACTCATCTGTGTATGCGTTTGCAATTGATACATACAATTTGCAACTGACTTTGCAGTTTCTCCCTCCAAAAGGTGTATTTCTCCATTCATTCCTTGAATCTGGGCTTGGCCATGTGACATGCCTTGGCCAACAGGACAATAGCAAATGTGACACCAGAAAAGGGTTGAAAAGACCTGGCATGTTGGAATTTGCTCTCTTTTATGCTCCTGGAAAACTGCTACCATCACCATGTGAATGAACCCAGACCAGCTTGTTGGATTATGGCTGCCCCATTGCTAAGTTAGCCCCATTGCTCTTACTGCTGACCAGCCAACTGCCAGACAAGTGAATGGGGCCACCAGCCACCAGCTGATTGCTAATGCAGGACTGACTCCAGCTGACATATACACAGAGCACAAAAGAACCATCCCAGATGACTCCAGGCCACTGCACTGAACCAGGGACCAATGAGTTCTTGTTTTAAGCCATTGCATTTTCAGGTGTTTTGTTATGCAGCAAAAGCTAACTGAAAAAAACCACTTTGGGAGAATGATTTTGTAGACTCTGCTAAACACATACACTATTCCTGAACAATTCCACTCCTAGGTATATACCCAACAGAAATGCATCAAAAGACATATACAAGAAGAATGTTCATTGTAGCACTATTCATAATAGCCCCAAACTAAAAATAACATAGATATCCATCAAGAATAGAATACATAAATAAATTGTGGAGTAGAGTACTATACAGCAGTGAAAACAAATTATTGGTAAATGCTCAGCATGGATGAATCTCACAAATACCATGTTAAGTTTAAAAAAACAGACACAGCACAAAAAATATATACTGTATAATTTCATTTATAGAAAGTTCAAAAACTAGGAAAAATCCACAGTGACAGCAATCAGAATAATGGTTCCTTTGGAAAGGTTTTTGGCCGGGAGGAAGTGTAAAGGAGGTTTCTGGGTGCCAGCAATGTTTTATATTTTGATCTACTCATTTGTGTCCACTGGGTAAAAATTCATTGAACTGAATATCCAAGATGTGTGCCCTTTACTGTGTATTATACCTTATTTTAGAAGTGTAAAAAAGAGTAAGAAGTGGTTCTTGGTTCTATTTTCTACAATGTCTTTTTTGGGGAGCTTATCTACCCCCACACACTTTTAGTGACTTGATTTTTCCGGGTATTTGCTGATTTCATTCTCTGATCCTTGTATAGACACCTGTACTCATATGATCCACTAGCATGGTGAATGAAGACTAAAACTGAACCACTTACTTACCCCACGTATCTGGCTTGTGGTGCTTCTCATTTCCAACTACCTTTCATGGAACCTCTCATTGCCTTATCTTCCTTGCTCTCCATATCGTATTGTCAAGTCTTGTTGAGCCTTCCTTTTAATTTTCCTTCAACTTGGTCCCTCTCTCCTTTCTGTTATGTCAATCAGAATTTGGAGGCAAGAGACAGAAACCACTGCAGTTACCTTGAGCAGAAGGAGATTTAATACAGGGAATCCAAGGCTTAAAGAATTGTTGGGAGGCTGGAGAATCCTTCTTCAGGCTGACCTCCAGAAATGACCCCCAGAGCAAGAACACTCAGGTGGATCTCCAGTGAAGATGGTCCTCAACTCTCTTCCCACTTCACTGGAGCACATTAATTTGGTAGAATGTAATCCACATGCAGAGCATTGGTTGCATGGGAGTCTGGGAGTGTAGCCTTGGCTTTCTAGCCTCTGCAGTACAGGAAGGCTGCCAGAAGGAAATTGAAATCCACCATGTCCATTGCACATTCAAACCCATATCTCTTACACCTGGACTATTCCTTTAGTCATACAACAGGCATCTACCCAGTGTCTGCTGAGTATCTGGGATTGGACTAGGTGCTGGGACTACCAAAAAAAGACATAGTTCCTGCCCTTGAGGAGTTCTTGGTCTAGGAAGGAATAGAAACCTAACAACCAATGGTCCCAAGACAGAGCAGGGAAGAGATGTGTGAGGGTTGGGCAGCTGCCCTTGGAGAATATGGAAAAGATGCTTCTATCTCAGCTTGGAGGAATAGGCAATCTTTCCTGGAAAAGGCTCGACCATATTTCTGAGTCTTTGATAGCACCAACACCTGTCTCTGAGATAGATCTTCCATTCCATCTTATAAAAATCTTGTGCAAGAACTCACTCATGAGTCTTAGCAGCTCAAGGCAAATTTAAGTTAGAAAAACTTTGGGGGTGGGGGAATGGCATCTCAGGCTCTGTCAAGGGTTGTCTGGTTTCATCCCATACTGGCCCCTGTCTCTGAGGCCTGCTTTTTTTCCAGATGAGCCAGCCTGGCTTTCTGGCAGTGCATCTGCCCCAAAGGAAGAACCAGCTCTCCTTCTGATCCTTGAAGCAGGGTAAGTCCCTGGTCCTTTCTAGAGAGGCAGGAATACATCTCACTGCTCATCCCCAAGGCTGTGTGGGCAGCCCCTCCACTGATCTCATAAAGCCACAGAGACCCCAGAGCCTCCTACGCAAAGGCTTTAGGGACTGAAAAGGAGACAGGCATGCTGGATTTTCAAACTGAGTTTTCCTTGGGTCTCCAAGTTCAAATTACAACACTTAGTCTACTTATACATCTAGTAAAACCAGAATGAGTTCACATTTTCTTTCATTAATGACCAATTATATCAAGTTGAACAGACTAAACTTAAATAATCGTGCCCATTTACATCTTGGTTCATTAAATCCCCTCAAATATGTTAAACTGCAGGTACAAATTTAACATACTCAATTTTCTTTTGAACTACTTCAAATGCCTACCCTAAGCAGCAAAGCTTTTCCAAGTACTTATACAACTGTAATAAATCTAATAAATTAAACCTATAAATACTGTGACTCTCCAGTTCACTTAAACATTCAAATACTGTTTATAAATTTAATCAAATTTTTGTACTTTATATAAATCACAAGTCTAAAATCAATTACTTAATTACACATTTTAAGTTGGGATCACAAGGCTAAGCTGTCTTTGTTCCAATACATCCAATTCTCTTATTACAATGAAATTCAAGTACACCCAGATTTTCTCAATGATTTCAAATTATTCCTGAACTACACAAAAGTATGAATATCATGGTATGATTTACTTCAACATCTAATTCTAAACATTCCTAGGGCTAGAAATACAGTCTTCCCATGGAGGGAACGATTTCATCACCCCAAAACAACTTGAGTTGTCTTCTCAAGGTGGTGGAATCAATACTGTCCAAACAGCTGAGTCCCTGAGAAGAGTTCATTTGTCCCGGGCAGTCCTACGTGAGTCAATGGTGGACCTGTGAGTCTTTCTTGTAGTCAGACAACGAGGGACTCCAAGTCCTCATCTTGCCTAGGGCGTAAATCTTAAAGCCCTTGCCATCTGGGTTCAGGAGATAGCATTATCTTCCAAAACTTCTTTCAGGGCGCCTGGGTGGCTCAGTGGGTTAAAGCCGCTGCCTTCGGCTCAGGTCATGATCCCAGGGTCCTGGGATCGAGGCCCACATCGGGCTCTCTGCTCAGCAGGGAGCCTGCTTCCTCCTCTCTCCTCTCTCTCTGCCTCTCTGCCTACTTGTAGTCTCTCTCTCTCTGTGTCAAATGAATAAATAAAAAAAAAATCTTTAAAAAAAAAAACAAAAAAACAAAAAAAAAACAAAACTTCTTTCAACGTTACTACCCAATGGGGCATAATGGAAACCCACATCCCCACTAAGGTTTCAGTTAGCTTTGTCTAGTCCCTCGCTGCCTGTTTGAATTTGGATTCTTTTCATCTTCCCCAGGGGCCAGGCCACAAAGCTGATGGACATATAACTGACATCTGATTGTTCTATGGTTCTACGCATGTGTCTACTCCGCCTGGTTCTGTGATCAGGCTGATGATGCCAGTGTCACTTCACAGTGCCTTCATCAGTGGCCTTGCTTATCCAGACTGGAAGTGGCAACCTTTCTCTCTTTCAAATACCCCTGTAAACCACTGATCTAAAAACAGCTAGGCTTCAGGGTGCGTAGTGGCCCAGTCAGTTAAGCTATCTGACTCTTGATCTCAGTTCAGGTCTTGATCTCAGGGTCGGGAGTTTGAGCCCCATGCTGGGCTCCACACTAGGTGTGGCGCCTACTAAAAAAATTCAAATAAATAAATAAATACAGATAAAAACAGGTAGGCTTCCCATTGATAAAAGTCACCACCAAGTGACTGGAGAAATAAATAGACTGAATGTAAGTTATAAACATTGATTCTACCAGATGCCAATCATGCATTCATTTCTCCAATATCATTGAGCACTTACTGTATACCAAGAAGTACAGATACAGTGATGAATAAGAAACACCAGGTTCCTACTCTCATCCCAATGAGAGAAAACCAGCAAATACGTAAGCACACTACTGAACCCCAAACATCTCCAAGACCCACACAGCCCCCATGTAGCTGAGGGCCCCAACATCCACCCTCTGCACCCTGGGCATTTGCGCACTGGGGCCTGCTTTGTGGCGGCACCCGCTGCTCCAGCAGTCTACCCTCCAGAAATAGAAGGCTTCTGCCCTAACTGGCTAAATGACCTGGAGCAAGAGATGAACAATTCCTTGGACAATGGTTTCCTCCTATGCCAAACAGAGATAACAGCACCCACAGGTGTGGGGATTAAATAAACTCATTCAGGTAAAGCGCTCGGTACGAAGCCTGACACAGAGTGTGTGCTTGATACATTATAGCTAGTACTGTCTCCAATACATGCATATTTAATTTTAGGTACGTGTCTAAGTCAGCTCAGGCTGCCATCATTGAATATCACAGATGGAGTGGATTAAACAGCAGGAATTTATTTCTCACAGTTCTGTAGGCTGGACTTCCAAGATTAGGGTGCCAGCATAGTCAGGTTCTGGTGAGGATTCTCTTCTTGGCTTGCAGACAGCTACCCTGTCACTGTGTCCACGTGACAGAGAGAGAGAGAGAGAGAGAGAGAGAGAGAGAGCGTGCACTCTGGTCTCCTCATCGTCTTACAAGGACACTGATCCCATCCTGAGCGCCCCACCCTCATGACTCCTCTACTGCTAATGACCTCCCAAAGGCTTCACCTCCAAATATGCTCACTCTGGGGGTTAAGGTTTTCACATATGCATTTCAAGGGCACATATTCAACAATATAACAATATATTTCTCTGAGACTCCACTGAGCTTGAGTTGGGGGTTTTTTTGTTTGTTTGTTTTTTTGTTGTTGTTGTTTTAATCTCTTGAAAACGATACATTCCTGAAACCATGCACAGATGAACCTTGAGGAGCCATAACTAAGCATTGCCAAAATTGTCCTTGTTTTGTCCAAAATTGTGTGTTATCTCCTTTCAAGGAACAAAACGTTCCTTCAGGGAATGAGCCAGTCATTCTTCACATGTGTCCTCAGATCCATTTCTCACCCATCCTGTCTTCTTTGTGCTCCGAAGAGCTTGTGTGGGGTCCCTTTCGGTGGATTTCTGTGAGGATGTGGCCAAGGGATGACACCAGAGGACACTGGAGGGCAGGAAGCAGGGCAGTGTTTCCTTGTTTCCGTCAGGATTTGGTGCCTGGTTCTGGGAGTGGCAACACCCTTCCACCACCGCACCTTCTGCCTGGCTCCAATCTCACCAGGACCCCTATTTCCCTTCAGGCCTAGGGTTCATCACAGCTTCCTGCTGCTGTCGTCTCTCAGTGCCTCGACCTCTCCTCCTGGTTCTGTAATCCTGCCCATTCCTGTACAAAGAACCCCTTCATTAAAGAATCTCCTGTTGAACTACCTGAGAGGTTTCTTATCTCCTGCTGGGACCCTGGTTGATAGATGTAATTATAATAAATTTCAATATTTTTCCATGCAGCCTACTTCCCTCTCAGTCGTGCTCTTAGTTTAATAAAATATTTGCTGTCATTAAAAAAGAACTTCTAAAGAATTTCCAGTTGGCACATGTAGCTTTTGCAAGGTCATGATGATGATTGCCTTGAGGGAAACAGCCATTTTTAGTATTACTTGGAAGTGAAGTGGAGGAATACAGTAAAGGGAATACAATCCTTGCCGGTCCAATACGTGGCTAATGTATTTAAAAATATGAAAAATGAGAAGTTAGAAGTCAGCACAGGAGTTCAGAGTCAAGGCGTCAGAAGATCGTGCTGTCATTGCTCCTTCTGCTTTCTCAGAGCTCCTCCCTTTAAGGCCAAGTACTAATTGTCTTTCGAGAGGAATCCAACACCTACCCCTCAGCCAACATTTAGGAGTTACCATGAGGTGCACCCCCATCTCTCCCCCTTCCCAGATCTTGGAAATCAGGAAACTAAAATAAATCTCAGACAGTTCAACTGTAAATCTCATGTCCTGGATCAGAACAGAGAAATGCAAAGTCACCTTACAAGTTGAGGGACCCTTAGAACTATAAAGCTTGGCTTTAACAGAACTGAATATATTAAACTACTTAAAGCAAAAATATATCAGTCAGAAGAGGCCAGGAAAAGGAGAATCACAAAAACAGACGTCAGCTGTACTCCATGAATTAGCTTACAGAAGAACAAGCTTGAATAACTCAGAAAGTGCTGATATCCTTCTAGTGAGACAAACACCTCAGCTTATCTCCACCAGATACCATTAAACCATCAATTCTTCTCATTCCCTGGGTTTCAACTCTGTGCTCACCAACAAATGTTTTTAGAGTTATGATTTTCTTATTTCTTATTTCAATACATGTGGGGTTTTTTTAAGATTTTATTTGTCAGAGAGAGACAGAGGCAGGCAGAGGGAGAAGCAGGCTCCCCGCTCAGCGGGGAGCCTGATGCAGAGCTCGACCCCAGGACCCCTGGATCATGATCTAAGCTGAAGGCAGACGCTTAACCGACTGAGCCACCCAGTCCCACAATACATTTATTACAAAAATAATCAGAAAATGTAGACCAAGCCCAGAGATGATGTTAATGCCTTGATTTATTTTCTCCTGTGCCATTTTTCACACACAAATACATAAACATACATAGTAACAAAAATAGAAATATTTCATCCTTACTTAGGTGTTTTTCAACTTCACTGAAAAATAATGAACACCTTTGTGTGTTGACAAATATACCTCTATAGCAGATTAATGAATACATATTTTTAGGTGGGCAAGCATATCTTTTATTTACCCAGAGCTCTGTTATTGCACATTTCTGCCATTTCCATCATTTTTCAATTACCAAAAGCACTACAGGAGACAGACTTGCAGCAAACCTTTTACCTCATTAACCATTTCTCTGCAGACTCCCAAAGGGCATGGACATTCCAAGATTTCTGATACATTTTGCCAGATTGCTTTCCAGAAAATATTATAATTGTTCCAGTGTTTGCCAATTTTTATAGGTGATAAATCATTAGGTCATTGTTTTAATTTGTATTTTTCTGATTACTAGTGAAGCTAACATTTTTTTGTGGATTTATTAGGCATTTGAGTTTTGTATCTTCCTATTCATATTCATTGCCCATTTTTACTGAGGTATCTCTTATTTTAGAAGCCTTTATATTAGTAGAGATATTAACTTTTGTGATACATATTATAAATATTTCCCCCAGCTTTTTATTTCCCTTTTATTGCAACACGGTGTTTTGCCTTAGGCTCAGACTCAGTTAGGAATGAGTTTGACTTTGGAATGAATTTGGCTAACACTCCTGTCCTCTCTTAGCCTCCTTCTGCTTATTATCTTATGGTCACTAAATGGTTGCTGCAGCACTAGCCTTCAGATCTGTGTTCCAGGCAGGAGGAAGGGTAGAGGAAGAGAGAACGCCGGCTGACTCTTGCTTGCTTATGCCCATTGGCCAGAACTGGTCACATGACCAGCAGCAAGTGAAGGGCAGGGAATGGGAAGAACTGGAGATGGGAATATGTGAGCTAATTTCCACTGTCTGCCAGAGAGCAGTTTTCAGATTTATATAGTCAAATTGGTCTATATAGGTCATCCTGACTTAGCATGGTTCAACTCAAGATTTTTCGACTTTGCGATGATGTAAAAGTGATAGGCACTCAGTAGAAAACATACGTGGCGTTTTTATGTCAGATCTTATCTCTGGAGATATGTGGGCGAATGTTGTCATGATGCCGGGCAGGAGCCTCGGCTCCGGTCAGCTTGAGACCTGGGACACACTGACAACCATTCCGCACCCATACAGAATTCTGTCTTTCTTTTTCATATAGTAATTCAATACATTATATGAGATATTCAACACTATTATAAAACAGTGATTTTGTAAGTGTTCTGAGCACATTGAAGATAGGCCAGGCGAAGCCTGTTTGGTAGGTTAGGTGTATTGAAAGCGTTTTCGACTTACAATGAGTTACCAGGACCTAACCCCATTGTAAGTTGACAAATATCTGTATTAATTTCTTTGGTTCATGCTTAGAAAGTTGTTCCTCAACTCAAGGCAGTTTCCCACTAGACAATTATACTTTCTCACCTCGCTTTTATGTTTTCATTGTAATAGGAGACAGAAATCAAAGACTTTTTTTTTCCAAATTATCAGTTAGTTGTCCCCATATCATTTTGGGGGCTTTCTGTACAAATTTGAAATATGTTTGTTCACCATCCCATGGATTCAGGCAGCTATTCCTGCCTATGGCTCGTACTTCAATTAAGGTAACATCGTGCATTTAACATTGCCAGGCAATCCCTCCCACAAGGCTTTCCCAAAATTTCTTGACTTTTTTGAAGGTTTATTATTCGGATGAATTTGTAATCAATCTGTCAAGTTTTTTTTAAGACTTTGTTTGTTTGTTTGTTTGAGAGAGACCGTGAGCATAAGGAAGGAGCAGAGAGAAAGGGACAAGCAGACTCCCCGCTGAGCATGGAGCCCAACATGGGGCTCGATCCCACGGACACTGAGATCATGACCTGAACCGAAATCAAGAGTTGATGCTTAACAAACTGAGCCACCCAGGTGCCCCTCATTCTGTCAAGTCTTTTAAATGATTCTATTTTGATTTCAACAGGAATTGCATGAAATTTATAAGTTGAGAAGAACTGACAACTGGACACTTGAGTTTGGGGGAACCAGAGATATGACATCATCAAGGCTTCTTTCACGTGTGTCAGTAAAGTTTTGTGATCATCACACGGCAGCATCTTTTTTTCCCTCTGTTTTGAATTTTAATCAGTTATAGCTAATATATAGGAAAGCTAATGATTTTTATAAAATTGATTTTACAGCCGACCACCTTACAGAACCCTCAGTTCCTTCTAGAAGTTTTCCTTACTTGTTATATATCTACTTTATCTGCCAGCGCCTGAAAGAGGGGTGTCCCAGGCAGCTTTCTGATTGTTACCTGGCTTCCGGTTATGGTTCTTACCATATTTTTCATTACACAGTATTAAACTGGCATTCGGACTCATGAGCCTGATTAATGTGATTCTTCCTGGAGAGATAAATCTGCTCTCGCCCTGCTGACAAAACCAAGTTTCGGAGGCTGCAGAGCTGAGTTAGCAGAGCTGCAACAAAAGCCGCCTTGGAATTTCTACCTCGCCGCTTGGGCATGAATTTCTTCTACATCATCTCCGTTAGAGGTTAATCCAACTTCTGCAAAGAAAGTCCTAGTGATAGAAAACAATATAATCCAAGTTCTTCATTCCATTTGGGGGACATTTCAAATTTTTAAAAGGCTTGTATTTGAAACAAATAGTCTAGTCTATCTTCTCCCCTTGTTTCCTGAGAGACTCTACCTCTTTCTCTAGCACTTACCCTCAACTCTTTTTTCTGAGACAACACAGTTAAGATTTCCTTTTTTAATTATTATTTTTATCTTATGTTTGTCACCATACAGTATGTCATTGGTTTCTGATGTAGTGTTCCATTGTTTGCATATAACACCCAGTGCTCCATGCAATATGTGCCCTCCTTAATACCCATCACCAGGCTCACCCATCCCTCCACCTCCTAAAACCCTCAGTTTGTTTCCCGGAGTCCATAGTCTCTCATGATTTGTTTCCCTCTTTTATTTTCCCCCCTTCCTTTTTCCCTTCCTTCTCCTAATGTCCTCCATGCTATTCCTTATGTTCCACAAATAAGTGAAACCATGTAATTATCTTTCTCTGCTTACCTTATTTCACTCAGCATAATCCCCTCCAGTTCCATCCATGTCGATGCAAATGGTGGGTATTCATCCTTTTTGATTACTGAGTAGTATTCCATTGCATATGTGAACCCCATTTTTATCCATTTGTCTGTTGAAGGGCATCTCAGCTCCTTCCACAGGTTGGCGATTGTGGACATTGTGGCTATGAACATTGGGGTACAGTTGCCCCTTCACTTCACCACATCTGTGTCTTTGGGGTGAATACCCAGTAATACAACTGCTGGGTCATAAGGTAGCTCCATTTTTAACTTTTTGAGGAACCTCCACACTCTTTTCCCAAGTGGCTGCACCGACTTGCATTCCCACCAACAGTGTAAGAGGTTACCCTTTCTCCACAACTTCTCCAACATTTCTTGTTTCCTGCCTTGTCAATTTTTGCCATTCTAAGCTGGTGTAAGGTGGTATCTCAATGTGATTTTGATTTGAATCTCCCTGATGGCTAATGATGTTGAATGCTTTTATCATATGTCTGTTAGCCATTCATACGTCTTCTTTGGAGAAGTATCTATTCATGCCTTCTGCCCATTTTTTGACTGGATTACTTGTTTTTTGGGTGTTGAGTTTGAGAAGTTCGTCCTATCTCTTAGTCACTGTCCCCTACACTTCCTTGCTCTCTGAGGATACCGAATGGCCAATCCTCACAGAGGCTGACTAAATGGCCCAGGTGTTTTTGACAGGAAGCTCTCTGGGCCAAATCTTCCCCCACCCTGCACTTGGTTATTTTCTGCAAATGTGATTTATCTTCGTTAAAGCCCATTTTATTTGTTTTAGACTTTTGGGGAGTCTGCCTAAGCCATCTTAAGACATTTCTCTCATTCATCTCACTCATTCAATAATTAAAGCTTCCTGTTTTGTGTCATCTGTAAAACAATAGGCATGCCTTCCAGGGTCTAGGTTCAAGTTGCTTACAAATATGTTGAAATGGCCAGGGCTGAGGAGAGAGACCTGCAGCATGGCCATGGGGGGTTCCTTTCAGGTGATATGTAAATCAAGACTCTTCGGGCCCCAGGTACTCAGCCAACTTCAAAACAATCAACCTTATTAATAAAGTTACGAAATGAGGGATTTTGTCAAAAGTTTTCTGAAACCGTACGAGTACAGTAGTGCCCAGAGTTCTGGTTGACCTGCCAGGGATGTGGTCAGTTATGGGCACAGTGCTGTAGGGGAGCAGGGCGGACGGGAAGAAGCCAGGATGGAGATTAGGATATGGCCCCTGGGGTGACCTGCATGACGGGCTGGGGGTGGGGGAGGGAGCATCAGAATTCACCGAAAGTAAAAATGGGAATGATAGGGGAGCCTGAGTGGTGTAGTCGGTTAGGTGTCCACCTCTTGACTGCAGCTCAGGTTGTGATCTCAGGGTTGTGAGATTGAGCCCCGCGTCCCGCTCCAAGCTCAAGGGGGAGTCTGCTTCTCTCCCTCCCCATACTTATGGTCTCTCTTTCCCTCTCTAAAATAAATAAATAAATATTTAAAAAAAAAAAGGGAAGTATAGCCAGCTGCTCAGCTCCTGGCAACCATGAGGGCCTTGGCTTCCAGAGGGTGTGTGAGCGGGAAAGCACGTGGTGCTGTGTGTGCAAGTATTCAGTGGTTTACTCATGCGGGACAATTTTACATGAGAGAGGGTGCGTTTTGCCACTTCGGGCAAAGGGGCATAAGAGGTAGTGACCACATCGTGGAAGACACCCCCAGGGACAGTGTGGCAGCCAGAGCAAGGGGGCTGAGTAGGACACCTTAGAGGACAGCCTCAGGACAGGAAGGGAGGAGCAGAGCTGAGAGAGAGAGAGAGAGAGAGAGGGAGAGAGAGACACTAAAACACGTGCTGCAGATTGGGTGAAGCAGGCAGTAAGTAGGGCTCCTCCTGGGCAGAGTGGATGGCACACAGATGACTCTTTTTGGGTCTGATGGTGATCCTGGTCCACTTGGCTTTGGCCAGCACCACTGGACCATGGAACATGGAACACAGAAACCTCTGCAAGTGGAACCGCCTAGAGCCAGTGTTCTGAGACGCTGAGGATGTGATCAGCGGACTGAAGTCCTCCAGCACAACGGCTTCCAGGACCACGGGGCACGCTGAGTTCCTTTAAGAGAGATCACATGGGAGATAGGATGTGCCTAAGCCAACTGGTTGCTCTGCGATCAGAAGTCAAGATGAGCCCCGCTGCTGGATCTGTCCTTAGGAGTATTTGAGTGAAATCCTTCCTGGATGTATGACGATCACTCCGTGACTTCAAAAGGTCACTCCCATTTCCATAAAGTCATGCAACTCTGAGAAAAGCAACCAAATAAGGATAAATATATAGCAGGGCTTGAAATAGTAAATCTAATTCTACTGTAAGTCAGTCTATTTTGGTTTCTCCACTATACCAATTCAGAAATGTGCTTCGGGGACCACATTTTTCTTCCTAATTGACTGGAATGAAGTAGATTATTCGTGACCATTTTTGGCTTCCCCTCCCCCCCCAACACATAGCTCTCTTTCTTCTCTCTTAGAATATGAAGAACAGCTTTAAATTTGACATGGGAAAGTGAGACATTATTTTTGGCTTGAGTAGAATGGAAGCTTCCACCCCTCAGTGAAATCTGGTCTTCACCCTTCCGACCACCCAGAAGGTTCAGACGAACTGCAGAGTGGAAACATTAAATTTTAGATCTGCCTTTGAGCTCCAAGAAGAAGGCTAGGCATTGCTTTCTACCCTCTAAACAGAATAACCTTGTTCTCCAAACTGAGCTAAAATCAGAATTTGGGGGAGTAGAAGCAATCCTAGGGACCAACTAGGTCAGTCTTCCTCAAACTATAGTCTAAGGTACACAAGATATTCCTAAACAGAGGGTTCTTTGGCCAAATCAGTTAGAGAATCACTGCTTACTACGTCCTCTTGAGGACTCTGAAGAGCCCTAAAGCAAAAAAAGCCTGTTATATTTTGTTTGCCAAACTTATTTGATCACAAAACCATTTTCCCCCAGGTAGCACCTAATAGCTTCTGGAACTGGCATGCTATGAAAGTTACTTTCTTCGTGCTCATCTATGTTGAAGAGTGCTGATCTATGCAATCCTCCCTTTTATGGAGAAGACAAATGAAGCTCATAGTAAGAGATATGGAGACAATGATGGCCTGTTACCGGCAGGGTTGGCTTCCAGACAGCTAGTCCAGTCTCTTCCTATCTTTCAACCTTGGTCGTAGCTTTGATGTATCCCCTAGCACATTTTCATTGTCTGGAATTTGAGGTTGTATTTATTTATAGTGCACTCTGCAATGAATCCATCAAATGCTTTGAATGTTTTAAAAAGGGCATTGGGTCCTGGTCCAGTTGACCTAAATGAGACATCATCTTTTAAATGGCATGTAATTTACTATATGGTGAAATATTTTATCACGCTATATAATCACATTCTAAGAGGTTATTACTTTTACATGCAAGAATAAATCAAAGGGATCAAATCTCAGTAAACTATGTTACTAAAATGAAAGTATACTGCCCGGTGAGAAGTAACTGTAGACACTTCCGTAACATGGAGAGAACAGTAATTGGTGAGCCAAATTTACAAAAAAACATCGTTGAAAGGCTATATATGCATTTTAGCACCACCTAGCTCTTTCTGACACTCCAGCCCTGGACACTTTGGAATCTTTCTCATATTTCTTTTTTCCGTCTTAATCCAAGGTAGACTACCATTAGTTGGGATATTTTTTTAAATGGGCTCCTAGACTCTGAACATCATGTTTGAAAATCCAATACTGGCCCAGGTGGGATCACCTTGTGAAACAGAAAAGGCGGCCCCTTCCAGGGGCAGTGGGTGCCCTGCACCAGGGAACCAGGTTTGGTGAGCAGAACACAGGCTGGTTTCCAGAACCCTGTCCTCTGGGTTGGAGGCCTGTGTGCACATGAACAAGTCACACAACTAAAAGCAGGGGCCCTGATTTCTGCCCTCTGTCTCCTTCTGTCCTCCACCTCTAGCCCCACTTCTAGACCCACCTAGAGACCCAGCCTTCATCCTGACCTGACGTTATGGACGCTATTTATGGACTGCGGACCTCTCAACTCCCCTAGGGCTTCCAGTTGCTGAGCCTACTTCTGGGAAATAGCCCCTTCCCTCTAAGTTCCAAGACCTAGACCATCCAGGTTCAGCACAGATGCAGCCCAATCTCCTAGGCATTCTAGATCCACATCGTGCAACAACAGTTGACCTTGTAGGGGTCACAAGCAGGAAATAAAAATGTTGCTTTCGTCCATATTTTACTCGTTAAGGCAGAAAGTAGAAGAAATGCAGTTAGGAAGAACATCACCCCCGAAGGTGGGAACAGAAAGATGCTTTGATGAAATTGCCACTGACTTAGAAAGTGGAGGGTCGTGGAACTCTAAGCTCCAATGCGCCAAGAGCTATGGCTCTTTCCTTCATCAGAGTAAATCCAGCACCTGAGACCGTGACAAGTGGTCAGTTAAACCTTGCTGAATGAATGAGAATGAAAATCAATCTAACCACAGTATTTGGTCAAGAAGTCTTCCGTAATTTATCACTCCTCATCACACATGTCATAGAACCTGTTTTTAGTCACTTAGTAGTTTATAATCTTTAATTCATCAGGAAAGAATAATTCATAAAAATAAATCCAGTAAGCATTAACAAAACATGTGTGCCTGTGTATGAAATACTGACAAAATGAAATGCATAGATGGAAATATATTTTACTTCTGGCAGTGTTAGAGGGTTTTTCTCTGACTGGGACACACATGGGACTAAAAATAAGAACGCCTTGTATTGCCAGAATTCTTGACAATTTACAAAATGCTTGAACACGTGTGAGCATATTTGATCCTCACAAGATAGAGGAATGTCGTTAAAGGAAACTATATACCTCGCTCTTTTATAAGAAAATATCTGTGGCTCGTGAAATACAACAGCTTTCAGAAAGATTTCTGGTCTATCATTAACAGTAACAATGCAACTGCGAGCATAGAAGGAGATAGGAAAGATACTCCCTACCATAAAGAAAAATTGAAAAGAGTGTACCTACAACGACAACTTCCATTTACTGTGATGAAGACAGACTTCTATTATTCAACCTGGGGCAGTTACAGAGTACTATTCTAAGAGGTAAGTAATGAAATGCCGGAAGTGAGTAATGAGATGCAACCTTTGAAAGTCAAGTTTCAGCTCACTGCAGTAGAATTATTATCATACTTAGTACTTCTATTGTACTGTATTGATTGTAGCGCCCTTCAAGGCAGCCGTAACTCTGGGAGTCCAGAGCAGATACTGGGAAGAATTCAAGAGGCTCTGATAACATCAAACTGGGGAATACACATTTGGCAAGGGCTCACGGCCAACCTAAATTCTCTCCAGGGAACATATGCTTCTCACTCTTACTTCCTTGCTACCCACGTGTTGTCACTGGATATTCTCCTGAAGCGTTTGGTGAGTTACTCTGGAAACCTACATAATATTTCCACTTAAACAGAAAAAAAAATCTATCTCTTTAAATGATGTGATATATTTTTTAAGTATTTTTATTGTTTTTCTTCCTTTTCCCCTCCTTTTCATAAAAGCAATATTAATTTCTTGCTAAAATTTTTTCCAACATTGTAGAAATAAGTAAAATTGTTGCTTTGGCCAGCATTTTGCTTATTAGGATAGAAATATGAAATACAATTAGAAAGTTTCACCTCCCCCCTTCCCTTAAGGTAACCTCTGTTAATAATTCCGTGTAAAGCCCAGCAGATCCCTTTTCTTATGTACACACTTAATTAGGCAATCACTTTTAAAGATCTCTGCACTCTATTTTTAACAACTATCTTATATTAAGAAGCAGTGAGAAGAATGACCAATATGTGACGTTTATCAGATTTTTTAAAGGAATTCAGCCTCATATTTTAAACAGGGGGAAATTGAAGCTCCAAAGAAATGTTTTAAAAATAGATGGGGAAAAAAAGCCTGTCAGTGTTTGGAACTAGAGAGAGCGAGGGTACCCACATTCTGGGAAACTGTAATGCTAACAGGTTTTCTAGCCGTCAAAACTTGAAATAGAATCTACAGGGGCCCAAAGGTTTGAAATAAGAATGTGGTCAGATGCATAGATGGTATGGACTTTCAGCTGACTAAAACAAACACCAAAATAGCAATGGAGTTGGTCTCAGATGAGCTTGCTTTCCCAGCAGCCTCTTTGCTTGCAAGACATTTCTATTACATTTTCCTAAAAGGGAATCATGCTTCCATTGAAACACCAGTACTGCTCACACCGCACGGAGCATCAAACTTCTGCAAATTTCTGACCATGGGGGGCCATGCTTAGCATATGCCCTGCCTTGCTGTTTCAGAATGAACAATCCCTATCTTGCAGAGACACTGTTTCAAATATCTGCAAGTCACCTGTTTGGAGATTGCATCACTCATTCTTGTAGAAACCAGTCTAGGTAGGACTGGAGGGTCCTGAGAGCAGGCCAGTCAATTCGATGGCACCTGAAGAACCGAACTGTGTGAACCACAGAAATAGGAGATCTTGGTTAACATTGTATTTAAAATGCATTTTCTTTAAGTGTCCTAACTGGGGATGCCTGGAATGTGGTTCTAACCTCAAGGCCAGAGAGTCCCCATCCTGGTTTCATGAAGGCTTCCCAGGCCTTGGAATCACCATCTTCCTGAATCTGGACCAGAGCAAAGGGCAGGAGCCCCCGGCCAGTGAGGAATAGGGTTGGAAGCTCCCCACACAATAAGGTCACTTCGTCCAAGGGGGTCTCAGTCTCTCCTCTCAAGGCGTGTATCTGACAAGATCCTCAGAGTGCAAATTGCTCACCACGGCAAAGATTACCCATTGGTTTGCTTTCATTGCCTCTTCACCCTCTGCATCCTGGGAAATTGAGCTTACGTGTAGGAAGGAGGAACGTTGTCTCCTCTACCCCTTGCCTCTGGCAACCACTAATCTGTTCTCTGTATCTATGAGCTTATTTTTGTTTGTTCTTTTTTTCATTTTTATTTTGTTTGTTCTTTTAGATTCCACACACAGGAGAGATCATACGGTATTTTTCTTTGTGCGACTTATTTCACGTAACAAAATGCCCTCGAGTTTTATCCATGTTGTTGCAAATGGCCAAGTTTCATTCGTTTTATGGCTGAATATCCCATTAAATATGTATACCGCAATTTCTTTATCCATTGACCCATTGATGGACATTTAGGTTGTTTCCATGTCTCGGCTATCGTACATAACGCTATAATAAATATGGGATAGCTTTTCAAGATAGCGTTTTCACTTTCTTCAGATAAATATTCAGAGTGAATTGCTGGATCATATGGTAGGTCTATTTTTAATTTTTTGAAGAGCATCTGTACTGTATTCCATTGTGTCCGCATCAATCTATGTTCCCACCAACAGTGCAGGAGGTTTCTCTTTACTCCACATCCTCAGTGACACTTGTCATCTCTTGTCTTTTTAATAAGAGCCATTCTAACAAGTATGAGGTGATTCTTACTGTGGTTTTGATATGTATTTCCCTGATGATTAATGATGTAAAGCATCTTTTCCTGGGTCTGTTGACCAGCTATATGTCTTCTTCAGAAAAATGTCTATTCAGATCCTCTGCCCATGTGTGTGTGTTTTTTTTCCTTTTTGCTATTGAGTTGTATGAGTTCCTTATATATTGGATATTGGCCCCTTCTCAGGTATACAATTTGCAAATATTTACTACTGTGCAGTTTTCATTTTGTTGATGGTGTCTCTGCCGTGCAGAAGCTTTTGCCCTGTGGTAGCCCCCACTTATTTCTTTTTGCTTTCGTTGCTTTTAAAAATAGAGCTGCTTTTATATCCTGGCTCCGCTTTTTAACAGCTGTGTGAGTTGAGCAAGTTAATTAGTCCAAGTTTATGAAGAAAATTAAATGAGATAACATATTTGAAGCACTTAGCACAATACCAGACATATAGAAAGCACTCAGTGCATGTTAGTTGCTGTGATTACCCTTTTGTATGAGGGAAAGGAGAAAGGATGAGTCCTAAAGACCTTCAACAAGTTAGCTCCCATTTACCAGTTTAAAGGGCCCTTTCAGACTCTGATCTTGTGTTTCCAAGGCACCCAAAGTTTAGATAAATTTTGTGTGGTTTCACCCACACAGGAATTTGAACAGAGCAGTAGTTCTCAACCTGACCGATTATCCAAAACACCCATGGGCTTTTTTTAAAAATATTTTTTATTTATTTGTGGGGAGAGGGGCAGAGGGAGAGAGCAGTGCAGGTTCTGCACTGGGGTGGGGGCTCAATCTCAGGACCCTGAGATCATGACCTGAGCAGAAATCAAGAGTCAGACCCTTAACTGACTGAGCCACCCAGGCACCCCTAATTTTTAAAAATATTTTTTATTTATTTGTTTATTTTAATTTTTTTAAATTTTATTTATTTATTTGACACACAGAGAGAGAGATCACAAGTAGGCAGAGAGGCAGGTAGAGAGAGGAGGAAGCAGGCTACCTGCTGAGCAGAGAGCCGGGTGTGGGGCTTGATCCCAGGACCCTGAGATCATGACCTGAGCCATCATGATCTGAGCAGAAGGCAGAGGCATTAACCCACTGAGCCACCCAGGTGCCCCTAATTTTTTTTTTTTTTAAGAGAGGTAGAGAGAGAGAGAGCCTCCTGTGGAGCTTTTAAACTGCCCTGTCTGGACCTTCAGAGCAATCACCTTCAGCGGTAAGCCCTGGGCATCTCTAATTTAAAATTTTCCATAGGCAACGCAGCAAAACAGCTACTGGAATTGAAAGGTATGATAGCTAAGGCTAACATGTGTTGAGTAACTATCTGTGCCAGGCACTCTGCTAACTTCTTTATTTCTATTGCTTCCTTTAATTCTCACAGCAACTTCTAAGGCAGGTAATGTCAATTTCTTTTATATATGTGGAAACTGAGGTAAAGAGCCCAAATAACTCAGCCAAGTTCACATAGCAGAGAAGTGACTTAGGACCTGAGCCCAGGTTTGAGCTACTAATTGCAATTAACTAATGCATTCATTTCCTCATTCACCCCGAATTTATTGTGTGTGACCAGGTAAGGAGTTGAGAGCCAGGGAATCTAAACTTGTATAAAAATCTCCATCCCCATCCTCAAGAAGTTCATGGCCTTTGTGCCTGTGTTCAGAATGAACAAATGACAGATTGTCTCATTTGAAAAGATCTCGGTGACCGTTTATAGAATCCACCACGGTTGGTCAACCAGCCTCCCAGACTGAAGCCCAGGCCCGTCTGGGGGCCGCGAGCAGCAGCGTCTCCCCCCGAGAAGGGCTCGAGGGCAGCCTTGCCGCCCGTGTTAGCCAGCGCTCAGGGTCCTCGGCTGTCCCCGCTGGGCCGTCTCACGCCGGTTCAGCAGGACGGCCGCCCGCCCCTCTTGGTAGGTCCATCCATCAAAGCGCAGGGACGGAGGGAGAGCTCAGCGGAGCTGTCGGGCTGGCTCTCCTCCAGGGATGAAACCTGTCACTGACACCTCAAGGGAGCACTGCTACGAAATTTCCCAGAAAAGTACAGAGAGAAGACGCAGGCCTGCTTTTCAGAATCGCGCAATATTGGCGCCGGTTAAATCCCTGGACGAAACGGAAGGCTGCTCGGGGAACTGGAGCTCCAGGGTCTCGAACCCGGAGGCCCCGGGCTCCCGGCGCAATCTGCGACCGCTCACTGCCTCCTACAGTCAGAGCCGAGCACGGTCGCAGACAGACGCTGTATTCAAGTGCAGCGAGCATCACCTTGGAGCCGGCCAAGGGCCCAACCCGGAGGCGGCCTGGGAGGACACCACCGCCCCCCCCACCCCCACCCCCACCCTCACCCCGGGTCTGGGCTGGGGACACACGTGCAGCCACCACGTCTTCCTCGCCCGTCGGCGGGGGAGAAGAGACAGGGTTTGGGGTCAGAAGCCGGCCCCCGGACCGGTATTCAGAACGCACAGGGAGAGGCGGTAGCGGAACCTTTTTCCTCCCCTTCGCTCTCGCTCCCCCCGAACGCAGTTGGCGTCGGACCCAGTAGTGGAGGCGTGTAAACATGGAGGCCGCCGGCGCCGAGCCCGGGCCGCCGCCCTCTGGTCTCGAGGCTCCGGGGTCCGCGGACGATCGGCTCTTCCTGGTGAAAGGTGCGGTGGGGGCAGGTGCTGGTGTCGGGGGAGCTCTCCCGGGGCCTGCGCCGGGGCCGCCATTCCCACACACACCCCGCCCTGGGAGACCTTCCCTTGCGTTGCCCCTGAGTTTAGCTGGTGGGGGATCGGCGGGTCAGGGTCGTGCGGGGTGCAGGGCGGAGTCTCCCCTGGGCTGGGGGGCTGGTCCCGAGAGGCGTCCTGGGTGCGGCATTTCCCTCATCCCCTCTACAGTTTCTCTCGTGCCGTCCCCTACCTTCCACTAGCTTGTTTTCTTCCCCGGGAGAAACTTCAGACCGTCCCCGGGAAGAGGGGAAGGGACCCTGGGCCAATTCTCAGCGCTTGGGAACGACCCCGCAGAATGATCTCAGGAACCAGAGGTCATGAGGTCACGCAGGTTTCGCACCGCTATCGTTTACCTTGGGCCAGAGCTGCCTAGCTTTTGTTTCTCAAATTTCAAAAGTGACGTAAAATGTAACTTAAATAGTGCCCGAACTTACTTGGGTACGTCTTTTTAAAGTGTTTTTACTCTCTCTCTCTCTCTCTCTCTCTCATCTCTCCTCACCACCACGCCCTACCTCCAAAACTCTTGGCAGGTGGAGTTTTCCTTGGTACTGTGGCTGCAGCAGGCATGCTAGCCGGATTTGTTACAACGTTATCATTGGCTAAAAAGAAAAGCCCCGAATGGTTCAATAAGGTTTGTGACATGGAAATCCGCTCATAGCATTGTTACTGTTTATGGATAATTGGCAGCTATTTTGCATAGGAGAAGTAAAGAAAATGTTGGTGGCCTTTCATATTGTTTTAAGAAGTAAACCTATATACATAGGTTCAAGAAGTGTGCAAATAAATCAATTATTTTCATTTAGAAAGAAGTATTTAGGGAGGCCCGGGTGGCTCAGTTGGTTAAGTGTCTGCCTTCAACTCCGGTCATGATCTCCGGGTCCTGGGATCAAACCCCATGTGGGGCTCACTTCCCAGTGGAGAGCCTGCTTCTCCCTCTCCCTCTGCGCACTCTCTCTCTCTCACACACATAATAAATAAAATCTAGAAAGACAGAAAGAAAGAAGTATTTTGTTATGTGCTTTCTTTTTCTTAAATTTTAGAAGAACAAGACTTTGAAAGTTCATCTGGTACATTTCCTATTCACAACATGACTAAATCTAAATCTGGGTAACTCCTTATCAATTGTAAGAGGCCCCAGTATTTTATGTACCACTAAGGAAAAAAAAATGGCAGTTAAATTCTTGACACAATACTGATTGCCAGGAGCATTTCTATTTGTTTGTTTGTTTGTTTAAGCTCTATACCCAGCCTGGGGCTTGAACTCATGACCCCAAGATTAAGAGTCTCATGCTCTACTCACTGAGCCAGCCAGGTGCCCAACCAGAGGCATTTCTGTTTCAAAAATGTTCAGTTGTTGAAGTAAAGTGGATCTTACCATTGATGAAAAACATGGCTGTGCTCCTTGAATCCAGAGCGAACACATGCTTTGTGCTGCCGCAGCCCTGCTCCCCAGAAAAGTGCCTGACACATAAGGGCTCACTCAGTTTGAGTTGAATGACTATAAACCACTTAAGGCAGAAAATTCTTACTCTGTGAGCAAGACTGAGTAATCACTTATGTGATGAGGATTTTTCTTCTCATTGACTTGTAGTTACTTGTTTGCATGTGTCCTGTCTCTGCCCTCTCCGTCCTGTATGATTTATTTATCCATCATTTCGTTGCTTCAGATGTTGACTTGGGATCTTTCACGTGTCAGGCACTGTGCTAGCTAGGTGCAGGAGACATAAAAATGAACAAAACATCTGCCCTTCAGGAAGATAGCATCTGGTGCCGGAGACAGATATTAAATATTGACACAATTAACTATATGATTATAATTTGATATTTGCCTGGAAGAACAGTGTTATGCGAAAAATCATAAACCAGTCAAGTTCCCTCTCCACATATATTTTCAATAATCGGATATCATACTTAAGCTTTGTAAGTACTGTAAAGGAAAAAGACTACATTGAAGGTGCCTTTGGTCCCCATCTGCATTTTCAAGGCTTAACTGGAGCTACCCAAATCACTGTGATGAAACTTGTGGTCATTTTCTCCCTGTATTACAGAATATTTTCAGTGCAGAAATGTATCTTGTAAAACCAATCAGTAAGACCTAACCGATAGTGACGTTTTAACAGTACAATTTACAATTTACGTTGATTTCTAAGCCTGAATTACCAGGTTAACCTTTGGGTCACAGACCTTTCTGAGAATCTCATGAAAGCTAGGGATTCTTAGGGGAAAAACCACATACCCGCATTTACAACTTGGCATTTCTATTTTGTGGTCGTAAGATTTGATTATCACACATGCCCTGTCCAACATGGCGGTTGTCAAGCTGTGGTCCACAGAACCCTAAGGATCCTTAAGACTCTTTCAGGGGTCTGTAAAGTCAAAACTATTTTCATAATAATACTGAGGCATTTGTGCCAATGGTATAGAAGCACGTGGGGGTAAAACTGCTGGTGCCTTAGTGTAATCAAGACGGTGGCACCAAACTGTACTAACAGTCATTGTATTCTTCCATTGGCATGTATCTGTAGTTTAAAAGAAAAAACCCAAAAGACCCTCATTGCATAAGAATGTCCTTGTTATAGCAGTAAAATTATTGATTTTATTAAATCTTAACCCTTGATTACACCTCTTTACTATTCCACGTGAAGAAATGGGAAGTACACTTAAAGCCCTTCTGGTTTATACCAAAGAAAGACATTTTTCTCCCAGAAAAGGAATTGTATGATTAAGTTGCATGCTGAACCAGCTGCTTTTGTTCATGTAATATCAGATTTTATTTGAAAGAGCAACTGACAAACTGTAGGTATTCAGAAGTGGGTATTTGGCAGACATTATCTTCAAAATGAACAAAATGAGGCTGTCGTGTCTCAAGCAAGCACTTGGTATTTGTTGCCAATGAAAAAATTGAAGCTTGCAAGTGAAAATTAGATCTTAAGAAACTTGTGTCTGCCATTGGGAGCTTGATGGGTGCTCAATACGTAAAGGCTTTTCTGATGAGATTGCTGGTGATATTAATGATGTGAAATTTTAAATATTTAATAAATGGTGTCAACTTTGGAAAGATCTGCATAACTTGGTAAATAAATATTTTCTGAATGATCCTAATGCATGAATAAAAGGCCCATTCGAAATGCAAAGGAGACTAATGGATTTTAATGTGACAAAGTACAGAAAACTCATCAGTCTGACTTCCGATTCCAGAGTGCATGCAGCTATTTGGGAAGTTTTGGTGAAGCGTCAAAGAAGGAAGGCTATTAAAATACTTGTCCCTTTTCCAACCACAGATCTCTGTAAGACTGGATTTTATTCAGATTCTTCAATCAAAAAACATATTGCAACAGATTGAATACAGAAGCATTTATGAAAATTCATCTGTCCTTTGTTAAGCCAAACATTTAAAAGATTAATCAAAATGTGAAACACTGCTTCTTGGCACTAAATTCTTTTGTTTTGTAAGGTAGTTGTTTTCATAAAAATAGGTTTCTATTAATCTGTACTGGGTTTATTTTTAAATGAATTAATACTTAAAATTTAAGAATTTCTTAGTTTTAATTCTTAAAATATTAAATATTAATGAATATAATCCACATAGTCAGAGGCCTTTGGGATCCAAGCGTAAATGGATCCTCAGACCAGAAAGTTTGAGGACCACTGTTCTGAATGGTTAAATATGTTGTGTAAAGTTCTGTCTCTCCTCTGGGGAAGCATCTGAGCATTACCACTGATCCAGACCTTATTTGAGAGGCTCAGAAGTTCTGGAGCAGTTAATGCATTTATACTTAGCAAGGGCCAGTTTAAGAATACCACTTAGGCAGTGTACTTCAGAGTCGCTGCCTGGCAGTTTTCTCTGACAGTAATAGTGATGATAATATCTAGCATTTGAATGCCCACCATGTGTTAGGTGCTGCTGTTCCCTGAACCCCCATCACAGCCCCATGAGATACTGTTATGTTGTCCCCATTAAACTGAGGCACGGATAGATTAAACAACTTGCTCACCATGGCACTCTACATCTTTGATTATTCTTGGTGAGGAAATTATACTATTTTTAGCAATTTTTTATTTAAATAGGCTTCTGTCCACTAGCTTGGAATCTAGGCATTCATTATAATACAGATTCAGATTGTAATTCAGGACTTTAAAAATGATCAGCGTTTCGTTGGAGACTGCCTACACTGCTGTTATTTCAGGAGGGTGGTCATCATTTCTTTAAAGTCTTACCGCAATGTCTTAGCTGAGTCTCACACTAGAAGGCTGGGCGTGGAAAGACAGTAGTAAATGCTGAACGAACGAACATTCCTTTTTCTTTGTCCTTCACTGAATAAGCAGAGGAAGGTGTAAGCTAAGGTGGCTTTTAAAAACACATGTACATACATAATACATATGTAATTTCTGTCCTTCCCAAGGAAGGAATTTTTAACAAGTTTCTAAAATAAAGTTTAGGCACTTAAATTGACCCTGTTTTAAAATACTTGGTTAATGGTACTGCTTCTGAATGAAAGTTCAGGCCAGTTAGAAGCTAGTGAATTTATGAGATGTGTAGTATCTAGTGAACCACTCTGAAATTATAGCAGCATGAGAAGAGGGATAAGAGAGTGTTGTTTTGATCACAGAAAATAACTAAAGAAACATCTCTTGAAAATCTGGTTGGGTCTCAGGTATATTACAAACAAGTGTTAAATCAGCAAATACTGAGTATCTTCTGGGTCAGGGCACAGTGTGAGACCTGAAGATACAGGTAAGCCAAGCATTTCTATGGGCCACCAATAACATTCATAACCACAACACATGTGATACAAAACTTTATTCAGAGGGTTGAGCAATATAAAGAAAATTGTTCTTAAAAGGAAAGGCTTGAGTAAAGGGAAATTTGTTTGCAGAAGGAAGACCAAACATTATAAATTTGCTATCTTGTCATATTAGCTAATGAGTTTTATGGCATTTTAATGAAACTGCTAATGAATAGGACTCAGAGAAATCTTGACAGAATGTTGTAGGGCTTTTCTTGGAGAATTAATAGGCAAAAAGAACAAAAAAAAAGTTTTAGAAAAAAATAATCAGTAGTCAGTGCTTTCAGTGATGGGATGGTTATATCCTTTTGAAGCATACATTGCATTCCTGTTCTTCTCTAGTCAAGTTTGTATGCTGATAGGCTGAAAGCTGTTCAGTTATTATGGATATAGATTTTACCTTAATATGATGCCTTGAAACCCAAAAGGAGAGTCATTGTTTATTTCCTAGTTTCTCATGAATAGCTGCCACAAGCTGGATTTCTACTATGTGCCCTGCATTTTGCATATATGTTTAAAAGCCTTTGCAGGGACTTAGATTACCTCACCTCTTTGAGGAACCCCTCCTTAAAGCTTCCTCTGATTGCAGCAGTAGATTGATTAGGTGTCCTCCTCTGGGACCATGGTGCTCTACGTGCATAGTTCTATTGTTGCACATTCCATTTAGATCACAATTAACTTTTATGTGTCTGTGTCCTCCCCCCTAGTGACTGAAATCTTTAATCAGGAAGAAGTTACTCTATGTGCCTTTTTCTCTCCAGCACCTAGCTCAGCTCCTGGCAATGCCGTGCCTACTCAAATATCTGTCAGTCAGAGAAGTCATGATCTAAGTCCTCCAGTTATTAAATAACAAAGCTGATTTTTGAACTTGGGTTGGTCTGGCTTCCCAAAATTACAGTGATATTCAGAGGGTCATGGCCTTCACATACTCCCAAAATAATTACTCTTTCTGAACTGATGATTTTTCCTTTCTGTCTCCATTGCAGGGAAGTATGGCCACAGCTGCCTTACCAGAGAGCGGGTCTTCCCTTGCCTTGCGAGCCCTGGGTTGGGGCTCACTTTATGCGTGGTGTGGGGTTGGTGTGATCAGCTTCGCAGTCTGGAAAGCTTTAGGAGTTCACAGTGTAAGTAACTACAATCCTGTAATTGGTGTCTGGAATGTTTATTTTCTGTGGCTAAATATGCCCGATTTTCAAAATATGTGTGTGTGTGTGTGTGTGTGTGTGTGTGTGTGTGTGTGTAATTTATACCCCAAGCTAAAAATCTGTATACTGGAAATGATTGGCATTTTTTAAACTACTGGTAGGAAGTTCTGTGGACTAGGCTGTATGTGACAGGTGAGAATTCATGGTGGTTTGGAATAGGTGGCAGCAAGGGAGTTGATGAAAAGAAGTTCTGGATATATTTTGAAGGTAGAGTCCACAAGGACTGGTTATACATCGACTGTGAGAGTGAGAGAAAAAAATGAAGTCAAGGACCTCCAAGGCTTTTGGCCTGAGCAGCTGGACGATGGATGGGGACCAGTGTGAGAGGAGCAGGTGTTCAGGGATAATGTCAGAAGCTCAATCTGGGATGTGTGAGTTTGAAATAATCTGTTAGGTAGCAAATGGAGAGTCAAGCAAGCAGTTAGATATAGAAGTTTGGAGTTCAGAGGAGAGGTATAAGGTCAAGATGTAAATTTGAGACTCTTCAGTATATGAGTGGTATTCAAAGCCAGGAGACCAGATGAGTTCACAAGGCACTGAATGTAGAGAGAAAAGAGGTCCAAGGAAGGAGCTTTGGGTACTCCCAAGTTTTAGAGGTTGGAAAATATGGAGAAAACTAGCAAAGGAAATTTCCCTACCAAAGGAGAAAACCCAGGAGAACCGGGAGAATGGTAATTTGGATGCCAGGTGAAGAAGGTATATAGTGGGTTTAAATCATGTAAGATGGGACTCAGCAGTTCGCCAGGTTAGCGGTGTGGCGGTCCTTGGTGGGTAAAGCCTGGGTGGAGTGGATCCAAAAGAATGGAGGAGAGAGAATGTATGTATAGGCACGTCTTGAGTTCTGCTTTATAGGTAAAGAAAGAGATGGGGTCATAGCTAGAAGGGGGACTGAGACCAAGAGAGGTGTGTTTTGTTTTTTGTTCAAATTTGGAGAATTAATAGCATGTCAGTATGCTGATGGGAGTGATTCCGTAGAGAGGGAGAAATTGCCAGGGAGAGGGAGTGCTAAGTAATAGTTTATTGTAGGCATTACTGAGTTTTTCACATTTGGTTTAATCATAACTGAACGTAGGCATTATTGTACTTTTCACTCAAAATATACTGGTAGACAGATGTTGCTTTTCTTTTAGTCAGACTAACCTTTATTTTTAAAGTAACTTTGCTGTCTAGTAACTGTTTATAACAATAAAATTGTGTTTACTTGGAAAAGTTAGAAAACCCATGACTAAAGATTTGGGATGATTTTTGTTGTTAACCTCAGTTTTGCTTTTGACCAGTATAAAGCCTCTCCTTCCATTGCAGGCATTGTACCAGACATTTTAGACATAGCAGATTGTTTAATCTTCACAGTAACTATGAAGCAGATAGTAATCTTCCCGCATCTTATAAATGAGGAAATTGGGACTCAGAGAGGTTAAGTCCAAGATCACACAGCTTGTAATCTACAGAGTCAAGATTTGGATCCAAGTCTGATAATCTTTAGAACCTACATTTTTTTTCCGGTGTTACCTCCCCTAGTTAAGATAGGAAATAAAGGAGTAGTTGGAAGAGGCCAGAATGAGGGGGAAGGAGTAAATCTGGTTTTGATCGTGATGTGATCCACACATTCTTGATAACTGGATTGGTTTTCCTGGGTATCTTCAATGTGAGCCTCATCACCCAGCTTTGTAATTAATGTCAGTTAGGTATAGGACCAGGCCATTCTTTCCTCATAAAAGAGAAGGCCTCCTTTTAGCCTTCATCTTCAGTAGAAAAATGCTTAGGGTATAATGGCAAAGCAGGATTCCTTTGTATATACGAGAGCAGTTATTTGAAAACAAGTGGAAAAAACTGCGGGGGGTGAGGGGGTGGCTCAGTGGGTTAAAGCCTCTGCCTTCGGCTCAGGTCATGATCTCAGGGTCCTGGGATGGAGGCCCGCATCCGGCTCCCTGCTCGGCGGGGAGCATGCTTCCTCCTCTCTCTCTGCCTGCCTGTCAGCCTACTTGTGATCTCTCTCTCTGTGTCAAATAAATAAATAAATAAATAAATAAATAAATAAATAAATAAAATCTTACAAAAAAAAAACAAAACTGGGAGAAAATATGTCCAGTAGAAATGTGTGGATGAATTATGGGTATGGGAGTGAATTTTTTATTTTACTTTTCTGTATGTTCCTTAAATGTGTATTGCTTTAACAATAATACTACCATTTAAAAAAAATAGCGCTGGATTTTATTTTTATTAATTTATGCTAAAGATGAAGCACAGCTGCCTAGAAGTTCGCAAAACTTCTTTGACTATGTGTGAAATATACTTGAGGGCATGGAATACTTAATAATAGTTATTAAGCTTGTAGTTTCTATAAAAATGGTGGTCTGTTAGCACTTTAAATTGACTCTATGGGAATTGTTAGGTGATTAGGTGTTCCGGAACTTCATAACGTAGGTCATAAACTGAATAATAAAGTTTTAAGATGTTTTAAAATANGTTTCCGGAACTTCATAACGTAGGTCATAAACTGAATAATAAAGTTTTAAGATGTTTTAAAATATAAATAACTTTTGAACGAGAAGAGTCATAATGAATCCATTGCAAATTTTCATAGACCAACAAAGTTAAGATATTTAGATTAAGTTATATGCTCAAGAACTTGGGCTTTATGGGCTATCCAGTGCTATTCTGGTTTCTAGAATGTGAACTTCTTTGTTTTATGGCACCTATAGGAGGATTATGGCCTAAATAAAATAGTTAGGCAAGAAAAATTATTTTCTGATTGGCACTGCTGAATACAAGGACACTTGGAATCTTTTTATATCTTCATTTCTTTAAACCGTGAGAATACAAATGTACTGTCCCCCTACCTGTAGGTCATTAGGAATATCGGTTTGATAGCCATATCTGAGAAGTCTCACAGAAAAATGAACCACTGATAGTTTTTCAAGGGCACACCTTTTAAAAGCAGTAGTGTTTATGAATTTGTTCATTCAAAAGACATTTGTGGACCTACCCTGAGCCAGGCACCGTGCCAAGACAGGGCTCCCCAGTAGACCGTTATTATGGAAGGCTTCGGTTTTTAGACTCTCTGAGCAAATTCCTACTGTATGACCCACTCTGAGTCTTGCGGAGAGCAGAATTACATTTCAGTTCTCATTTAGAGAGTTTTGAGGATAATTGTGAGATTGCCCTGAGTCCTGGGAAATGTTACCTTTTCATGACTAAAGAAAACAGTCTAGAAAATGCTGGCCAGAAATGATCCAAATCTGTGCACTCAATAAATAATTGATATGATTATTCTAGGTAAATTCAGGTAAATCAAAATCAGTCCCAGTGTCAAATAATTGTTGGTAACAACCTTGAATCGTGTTAAATCGTTGTTAGAAACCCAGTTCAAAAAAAAGAAGGGTGCCATCTACTGGCTGAAGGAAGCAGTGCACGTTCCCTATGTTAGTTCACAGCTACATCTGCTGGCCTAATCTAGGGCTTGCTGAAGTGCTTGAAGCTAAGCTCTTCAGTTTCTTAGAAATATTTTGGATTTACACTTTGTTTATTCATAGTTATTATGGAATTTATTTCACATAGAACATGTATAATATATCAGATATAAATTTACATTTTACCCAATAGTATTATCATTTAATTAGAGATTCCAATAAAAGGAGAGCTAGTGGATACTATCTTGTCGGTAGATTGAAGCCAGTAGGTGCGTCCAGGATTTAAGGTAGGAGCCTCCCTCCCTCCGTGTACGAGCCAGTCCACATTCAGCCTGGGATCACCTCACCAGTTCCAGCCTGTTGAACAGCATTGTGGGCCAGCAAGCAAGGCCCCATTGCTCAGTATGGATTCATCAATTACTTTGAATTACAGTATTTTAGCATCTGATTATGATTGAGGTGGCGTTAATTTTATAACAGTAACTTGATTGTGAAAAGAATGAGCATTTACTATGGATCTGTGGTCCCCTAATGCAGCCAGTGATCCCAAATGATCCTGGGAGACTGCCGGGCTCAGGGCAGGTTCACACCATGGCAGTCCGATTAGATTCTTTTTATTAGGGCAAGTATTTTAGGTTTAGAGTAGTTGAAATAAATCCTTGTCAGAGAGTAGATAAGGATCTCTAGAGATACCAACTAGTAATTCCCTAGTTATCAAAAGAAAAAGCCAGGGCTCCTGGGTGGCTCAGTTGGTTAAGCATCTGCCTTCCGTTCAGGTCATGATCCCAGGGTTCTGGGATTGAGCCTTGTGTTGGGCTCTCTGCTCAGTGGGGAGTCTGCTTCTCCCTCTCCCTCAGCCCCTCCCCCTGCTTGTGCTCTCTCTCTCTCTCAAGTAAATAAAAAAAATCTTACAAAAAAACACCATGCCACTTACAATTATTTACGTTACTCAAGCACAAAGACTTAACTTCTGCACCTTTTCTTAGTTATATTAAGCATTGTTCCTTGAAAGGATTTCTGAAAAGATTGACCATATTTATAGTTAGACTATTTTGCCTTTTTCCCCTCCCCTTAGAAGAAAAAATGTTGGGTATATAAATAATTCCTGATAGATAATGACTGGGAAATTTAGGGCTTTTTATGCCTATTGACTCATCTCATCCAGCATTTGTTGGAAGAGGGGCTGTCTCAGAGTACCAGTCAGAATCACCATTGCTAACATTTACTGTGCCTTGTATTTAATATATTCATGATACCTGGTGTAGTTAGAATTCACAGATAATTTACAGTTGTTGCCCTCAGTAATAAATACCATGAATGAAAACATTTTTAGTTATTGTGAAATACTTTAAATTGTCCAGAGACTTAAATTTAAAAATTAACTTGTAAATAAAGGGAATTTTTAGTTTAGTTTGTTTTTTTGGCTGTAATAAGAGGTAATAAAGAAAAACATGTTTAGGACCTCTCTTTTTTTAAACAAAGATGGTTTTGTGTTTCTTTTGTAAAATTATGTACTCATTGGGGAAAAAAGTGTGTAGAAAGTACAAAAATGGAAACAAAAATCAAAAATCACCAGAAATCTCACTGAGTTGTAATCACTTATTGCAATTAAAAAAAATCCCTTCAGACTTTCTATAAGCCTTTTCATATAATTGTATGTAAATGTTTTACTGTTCTATTCTGGAACCTTTTTTTCACCGAATAGCCACAGGAACATCTTTGCACTGTAGACTATAAATCTCCATCACTTTTAATGGCTACATGGTGCTCCATTATATTATAATTTACTTAATCAGTCTCCTGCCAATAGCATTTATATTGTAATTTTTCACCATTAAACACCATAGTGAACCTCTGTAGGCGTGCATCTTTTTGTACTTTTCTTGGTCAGGAAATTTGTCCTAAAGACAGATGATGTTATTGTTGAATCCAGGGGCATTTAAAAAATGTTTTTGATGTCCATTGCTTAAGTATAAAGTTTAAGCATTTCGAAGATACTGACAGTGCATACAGATTTCCTAGCACCCTTGCCATTAGTGGCTTCTGTTACTTTGAAATGTTTGCCAGTCTGATAGATGGAAAATAATCTCTTTCTTCCTTTACTGCATCCCTCTGAAGTCCCGCTGCTCCAAAGGCTTTTATGCAAATAATCTGTGACTGAAGTCTTAACACATCTGAAGTCTTAACACAGCCGCCTCCTGATCTGCTGATGCAGGTTGCTTCTTTCTCAAGAGCCCAGACTTCCTTTTCCTTAAAAACAAAAAGTAAAACATGTAAATAAAAGAGGTCTTAAATATTTCTCCAAAAATTGGCATCTGTCTTTTCTATTCTGAGAAAGATTCTTTAAAAGATGTAAGATATCTTTCCTTTAGGATAATATTGGATTCATTGTAATAAAATGTATTTTCTCCAGCTCTTTTTGGTAGCTGCTGCTAAGTACACTTTTTATGTTCATGTTTATGCTCATTTCTTAATGACCTTATGACCAGCTTTGAGGGCTTTTGCTAATTACAGGAAGATCTCTTTCTATCGACTTTTTGCTAATTTCACCATCTGGTAGATCTTATATTAAATATATTTATTCTGACACCATTTTTAAGTTATTTGTCTCAAGTGAAGCAGCATCGTAGGTGAATGGTAGAGCCACGTATGTAAATGAAACTATGAAAAAGCTTAGAGGTTTTTAACGTTTAAGATATTTAGGAAGGAAATAGACTGTATGCTTTGTACTTTTCTTTAGTTTCGGTCAAAGGTTAAAAATAAATTTGTTTCCTGGCAAACTGTTTAACGCTGGCCACTTCTGAGGGATCTGCAGGGGAAGTCTGAAAAGTGACTGAAATATGTCCCTTCCGTGTCCTTGCCTAATCTAATTTGAGAGCTTCGAAACATCTCTACCAGCTTCGGTCCCCAGGAAGCAAACTTCAGTTCCTTACTCTGATTACCCTAACATCGGCAGACCCGGCTTCACATCCACTTCCTGGTAGCTCTTACTAGAATACCCAGAACACAGAGTCGTCATGATCTCGCACAGATAGTTCTGTCTGTCAAACTGAGGGCCTTCAAACAGTGTAAGCATTGAGGAATATATTCCTGGAATCATTTTTAAATTAATTGGAAGTGGCACTGTGCATCATTTAAATTTAGGTCTGAGGTGACAAGAACATCTCTATAACCCTTATTTCCCATTCACTGCAGCTCTAATGGGCTTGGCATCCGGTGGTAAGAGGCACTCGATGTAATGTGGAAGGGCAATTTGGTGACAGAGAGACCGAATCACAGGCACTTGCTCAGTTTAAAATGGGAGATAATGACCAATGTCATATTTTGTTTTCTGGAGGGTTTTTTTGGCCTAAACCAGGGGGTGAGAAAAAAAAATCAGCTTTTTGGCATATTGCCAAAACACCTCTTCTAGAAACCCATCAGTTTCCTTTTATAAGTAAAATAGGGCCCCAAGCATTTTATAAAGTGGGAATGTGCAACAATTACTAGAAAAGATAGGCTCTGCCATGAAAGCCTTCTTGTTCCAAAGCCTGACACAAATCAGGCTTAATCACCTCAGGAATGTTCCCAGCCTTATTCCACTGGAGGAAAAGTATCCTTGATTTCGTTTGGGTTTTCTCTTTCTTTGTCCTTATTTCTAATACCGAGCATAGAAAATTGGACTCACGTGAGCAGATCTTTCTAACTAAAGCGCGATGGAGTGAAGACCTGGTAGCCTGCGCTTCCTCCCTATGCCTTGTTGTAAAAGGTACCTATTATTGGTTGTCTCTTAGAAATACTTAAGAATCTATAAAACATTTTTATATGTATATGTTGATATATTATTCATTTAGCAGTATATCCCGTAATGAAGTGGTCTCTCGAATTGAATTTTCCTGACTGAAATAATTTCTAACAATATTAAGAAGAAATCCTTTTTTTTAACGTGCGACGAATCTTTCCACAATGTAGACGGTGCTGAACATAATTTCGCTAGGTTTTGATGACTCAGATATATCGCTTATTATTTGTTTCTTGTGCTAATGGATACTGGCCTTTTATAGTTCTTTGTTCTTTTTGTAATTTTTCTCAGTCCTAGTTTGGCTCTTATTTTTTCCTTCCCGCTACTCCATTTACTTCTGAAATGCTGCTGCCTTATTTTATGCATTTTATGCTAGGTTCCTTGCTTTGCCCTTAAATTTTCTCCTCATAGGGTCCATCTGTGCCGGTGGCTTCACGCACACGCAGAAGGCTGCCAGGTCTGCATCTCTAGTCAACCTCTGAGCTCCTTGCCCTTAGACCCGCTTGCTTGGACACCGATGCTTGGATGTCCTGTAGGCATCGCGTGTGTTCCCGCCTGAACGTTACTCACTGCCCCCCAACCCCGGCCCGTCCGCACCCTGCATCTTACTCCAGGATCACTCATGGTGAATGGCAATGTCATCCGTAGAGCCGCCCAGAGAAAGCTGGGTTCTGTTCATGAGCACACTCTTTCTCACCCCTGTATCTAATCGCTCAGCAAGCCTTCCTTCTCCCACACTCCCACTGCCATTGTCCCTGCCCCAAGATTGTCACGACGGACCTCAGCCTCTCCGTAGTCCTTGCTGCGCACTTTGCCAGAGGCCTCTGGCCTCTTCTTCCCCAGACTTCTCCCTGCATCTGCACCACTCACTCTGCCTCTCTTCATGTCACCGTGGGCGAGGTGTCCACGCTGCTCCCAAAGGCCCACCATGGCCCTCTGTCGAAGGACCTCACTCCCAGGTCTATGCTCAGGCCTTGCTGCTTGTCAGTTTTCCGTCTGCTGCTGTGTGTCTGGACATGTTCCGGTTCCTCCCGCCTCTGCAGATTCTCTCCTGATGTTCCTCCCCTTTCTCCAGCTATCAGCCCACCCGTCCCCTTCCCTTCCCTGGAAAAGATTTCCTGAAAGAGCTGCGTGGTCACTGCCTGCACTTCCTCCCCTCCCTCTCCGCCCTGCAGCTTCTTTCCTGGCTGCGGGGGGGGGGGGGGCTGGTCGGGGTCCCAGTGTCTTCGGGTTGCCACACCCCAGCCTTCATCAGCCTGCTCTTGACGTCTCAGCAGCACTGCACACAGTGGAGCATTCTCTCCTCCACCAAACACTGGCTTCCGGCTTCTGAGATGCCTTCAACCTCGCTGGCCGTTTTTGCTCGTCTTTGCTGGCTCCTCCCCGGTGGACCTCTGACCTCTGGCTTTGGACCCTTCTGTTCTTCTGTGCTCGGTCCCTCAGTCCCCTCAACGGCGGTCCCCGGCATCCGGACGCAGTCTGCGCACTGTGCCGTCGCGCTCGGCCCGCACCCGCATGGTGCACACCAGCCCCGGGGTGTCTCCCGAGGCCCGCGGCAGGGGTTCTGGTCTCATCCAGGTCGTCTTTCCATTGCGGGCAGTGTCACTCCCATCGCCCCGGCCGTTCAAGCCCGGAACCCGGCAGAGACTCCTGTCGCCTTCTCTCATTGCCCGCCATTCCCTTGCCGCTCGTGGGCAAGTCCTGCTCGTCGGCTGTGCGGCCACACACGGCCTGGCTCCTTTCATCTGCCGCCACCTCCATTCCCCGTTTGCCTCGCAGCGTGAAAGTTTTCCGGCCTCTCCGTTCCTTCCCCTGAACTTTCCCTCCACGGGCAGCTGGAGAGACTGGTTAAGTGTCCCATGACGTCACTCCTCTGAACCGCGCTTCAGTGGCCCCCCGGAGGAAGTAGCCCCACCTGCTCCTCTTGCACCACCGAGCTGCCCCCCCCACCCCCGCCTACCTCTCCCCCTGCTCCTGCATTGCCTCCCCCGCCCTGCCGCAGCCCCGCACACCGGCCCGCCTCCTGAGGGCCCCGCCTCCAGCTTGGCCACTTGTCCAGAAGACTCCTTTCCCAAGTCTCTGTGTTGGCATTTAGGGTTTCAACCCAGTTTGCTTTCCTCTCCCCAGAGAAGCTTCCCCAGACTATCTGGTCTAAAATAAAGGAGCCACTTGACTCCTACCACTCAGTTCCTCTCTGACAGTATCCTATTGTCTTCTTTTCACAGCACTATTGCCAAATGAAGTTATAGTGACCATTTGCTTGTCTTATCTGTCCTCACAAAAAGAATGTCCATTTTAAGAGAATAGAGACCTCATTTGTCGTGTTCACTGTCGTATCCCAGCACCTGATAGAGTGCCCAGCACAGAGGATGTGTCCAGTAAACACCTGTTGGATGAAATCTGATCACAGTTTCTGCCATTCCAATGGCTCACTCCTCCCTGGAGAATAAAATCCAGGTTCCTTGAAATGGATTCCTTGGTCCCTCTGTGATCTGGCCCCTACTCATTCTTTAACCCCCTGGTGCTTAATGGGGGGATTTTGACTTCCCCTCCCCACAGAAGAAAGATATTTGGCAATATCCACAGAGATTTTTGGTTGTCATGACAGTGGGGATGCTGCTGGCATCCAGTGGATAGAGGCCGGGGTGCAGCTCAGTAGCCTGCCCTCTATAGGACCAGACCCACAAAGAGGGATCTGGTGCAAGAGTCCGCAGCACGGCACTTGAGACTCTGGCTGGTTCTCTTTGTTACACTCTGAGTTCTAGCCTTGCCAAAAGGCCCTGTTCTTCTAGCCTCTGACGTTGTCCTTGCTAATGTCCCCACTGAGCACTCCTTCCTTTTCCTACTGTTCCTGCTGCTGGCTCTGTTTTTTGCCTAGATGGGGTCTTGAGGCAAACAGGGAGTTAATCTGTCCTGGCAGTTTTGAGACTGTAGAAGGTAACTTAAGTTTCTACCTTAAGTTTTTTACCTAAATTGAAGGTAACTTCCATTTGCAAACATACTCTTCATGTCATTTTTTTTTTAGATGAATAGAACTGTTATCAAGGACTACGGTATTATTTCTATTAATAAAACCACACCTATTTAGAGCCTAAATCCATAAAATTAAGTTTTGTCAGTTTTTAACTACTATTTGGGATATTTAAACACCTACCAGTGAACTTTGGTTTCTTTATTTTTCATGTTTTGTGCTCCATTAAAATATTTTACTTTTTGGGGCGCCTGGGTGGCTCAGTGGGTTAAAGCCTCTACCTTCGGCTCGGGTCATGGTCCCAGGGTCCTGGGATCGAGCCCCACAGCATCGGGCTCTCTGCTCAGTGGGGAGCCTGCTTCCTCCTCTCTCTCTCTGCCTGCCTCTCTGCCTACTTGTGATCTCTCTCTCTGTCAAATAAATAGAATATTTAAAAAAAATTTTTTTACTTTTGAAAGATTAATACATGTGGCTCTTTTAAGTGCATCAAAAATTATGTGTAGATGATGCCTTTAAAGAACAGAAGTGAGATTTTTACTTTATTAGTACTTTATTAGATGAACTTGCCAATTCCTGTTACGATATCTAAATACTATCAATGGAAGTCGATCCCACTGTTTTAACTTGATGGTCTGCCTTTGTTTTATTAGGAAACAAAGCTTTGTGGCCCTACTTTAGTCCCTCCCCAGCATTCCTGTATCACTGACAAAGGAAAATGCTTTAAGGTGCTGGTATTTGTAAAGACCCCCACACAAGGATTACAGAGTTATACAGATTTTAGTATTTGAGCAATAGAATCACAGCCCACTAATTTGTTTTAAAACTATAATTTGCATTTTATGATTTTTAAATGACAAAGAAGACTTTTAAAATAATTATGTTTATATAATGCTCTATTTGCTGGTGAGTTTATAGCTTATAATATTAATTAATACTACTTCCATTGCAGCTTCTCTCTCTCTCTCTCTCTTTTCATATCAAGGGTTTTGTGCAGTGGTTATTTTTTAAAAGCTTTCCAGAGAACAAAACATTTTTTTATAGGATGAAAATATTCTCTCTGCCATTGCACATTTGTTTTACTGTGTGGCTAGCACTGCAGAATTTCTTTTTGTATGTTCTGACTTGGTAGGTATTGGCTTTGGCTTTGAAAACAGTTAAGGAATCTCTTAGCTTATCCATATCTTTATCTGAAATGTATACATCAGCCTTGCTAAGAAACCCCAAACAGGCACCTACACATTTTACCTACCCCTTAATTTAGAACTTTGGCACTGGGTAGATTCTCCAGCTGTGCCTTTCCATTTCTCCCACCTTTCAGCCCTCTGGCCTTACTTCACTAGGTTCTTTTTTTTTTTTTTTTTTTTTTTTTAAAGATTTTATTTATTTATTTCACAGAGGGAGAGAGATCACAAGGAGGCAGAGAGACAGGCAGAGAGAGAGGGGTAAGCAGGCTCCCCGCCGAGCAGGGAGCCCGACATGGGCCTCGATCCCAGGACCCTGAGATCATGACCTGAGCCGAAAGCAGAGGCTTTAACCCACTGAGCCACCCAGGCGCCCGACTTCACTAGGTTCTATACTCATTCTTTTCTACTGTGAATATTTACTGAATTCACTTACCAGGCTCTGTTCTAGAGGGTAGTGATATGCTCTAAATAAAAGGCGATCTCTTTGGAGTAACAGATTCCTATGTAATTACATTTAATAGCATGTGACAAATCCCACAATGGAGAGAGACACTGGTGGTGTAGGATTTTTAAAAGTCACTTTTGCTTGGGGGATTGTAGAAGACCGAGAGGATGGAATATTTGAACCAGACTCCTAACTAGAAAAAGGACAGGGGAGCTGGGGGTGAGAGTCTAGACAGAAGGAATAGAATGACTTACTTGGAACCATTTATTGGTTCCATTGAACCATTGCTGGTCCAGAGACTTGCTGGTCGTCTTCATTTCCTGCTTCCTCCCTCCTATGTGATGCAATCAAGCATAATCCTGCCATCAGCTATAATATTGTGTATTTTTAATAGATAATTTCAGTTAGGTTTTCCATTCAAAAGGAATAAAGAGCCACTGAAGACAGGTCATGAGGGAGCTATCTGGCTGTATTTGGCTTTGTGCATCTTTGAGTAGACCTAAATCTGCTCTGGACGTCATGTACATCTCTTTGTCTTTCTTAGTTCTTCCCTTCTTACCTCAAGACTTACTGTAAATAAAAAGCTGCTTTGTTTGAGGTATTTTTATTTTGGAGAGTGTTATTTTCTCAAAATTGATTTAGTTGTGGCTAAGGGGGAAAACTGAAGAGGCAGCTGTCAAAGATTTTATTTCTGAAGAGGTTCAAACTCTAGAAAGAAAATTACTTTAGAAAGAAGTCATCTAGCTAAGAGTCTTTATGTGCTTGAATTTCATCCTCAAGAACACTTATCTTGGAAAATGACTTGACTAGTCAAAGGAATCATTATAGGAAGAAGGTGGGAACAGGCATCAGGTTAAAACATTTCAATTATGACTGGGATAAAAGAAACTATCAAAAGTCGGTCTTTTAAAAGGATCCCTCTAAGATGTTAGCCACCATTAAGTAAAGATGATCAGTTGAAAAATTCCAGTTTTCAATTGGACAAATGGTTACCATAAATCTGACCACCACTGTGGAGAGAACTTACGTATGTGGTGCTCTCACCATTGTGTGTGTCATGGAGCTCGTGACCCCATACTTTGTAAATGGGTGTCTGGTCCCTGCTAGTGTGCTAAGTCACACTGAAACAGGATTGCAGGAACCCCCGTTAATAGCCACACTTTTCCACCTCTCACCAACTCCTTTGCTTATTAGTCTGTCTTTCTAGACTGCATTTCAGTGGCAGAAAGGATAAGAATAGCTTTCCAAGTCGTAAATGTGACAAGTTAAATAGAAGGCTATCTCCCCTCCTTTCTACTGGAGAAGCCGTTTTTAATCAGGACTCTGAGTCACAACCTTTCCTTTGGCATGAGAAAGAAGTAACAGCGTCTCGCCATGAGTTTTCATTGTTGGACTAGCGCACAGTCGGCCACTGCCCCTTGTTGTCAGCTGCTGTGACTTCCCAACAGTTGCGGGTCATGGTCGTGACTGGTATAAAGGCACTGGAACCTTTCCAAAAAGAAAGTTCTCAAATTGGATACGACATAAAACAGGAGCCCCACTTCTCCTGCAGATGCAGAGAAACGGTGAAGGCGTCCGTCTGGAGACACAGCACACACAACTTATTCTTCCCGGCAGGGATACACTTCAGAAAATTTAACCCTATTTTTATCTGTACTTATTGGAATTATTTTTACTTGGCATCGGTAGCAAAAATAGAAAATCAGTAATCCCAGAGATCTGGGTTGGCCTACTATACACGTTAAAAATGGCAGAGAATTCCTGTTTCCAGACCTTTGAGTTCAGAATTGATTTGCTAGAGAAGCGCTTCCGCAACCCGGGGCGAGGCAGGTGCTTTCCTGGAGGCCCGGGAGATGCCCGGGGGCCGGCCGCCTTGCGCAGCCGCAGTAGCGGGCGGCGGGCCCCGTCGACCGCACGGCTTTGCGCAGCCGCAGGAGTGGACCGCGGGGACCTCCCAAGGGCCATGGGCTTGCGCAGCCGCAGTAGCCGGCGGAGGGGCGTCTAACGGTTACCTGCCCCTTTCCTTCCTCGCTCAGAGCTTGTCCACCGCTTCCTTCCTTTCCCTTCCTCCGCCTCTGAAGAGAGTGGCCATGAGCTGGGCCGTGGGAGTTCTGCGCGCCGGCCGGAGGGCGGGCGCCGGGGGAGCGAATTCGCTGTGTCCCCGGCGGCCGGCGGGGCCCCCTCTCCCGGGCGCTGGGGCCGTCACCCCCGTGGGCAGGATGGCGACCGTCAAGTGTGAGCTGATCAAGAACTTCGCTTCCGAGGAGGCCGTTCATCACAACAAGGTCTCCATTGTCGGAACCGGCTCGGTTGGCATGGCCTGTGCTGTCAGCATCCTGTTAAGGGGCTTGACGGATGAACTTGCCCTTGTGGACGTTCATGAAGACAAACTGAAGGGTGAGACCATGGATCTTCAGCACGGCAGCCCTTTCGTGAAAATGCCAACGATTGTGTCCAGCAGAGATTACCTCGTCACTGCAAACTCCAGCCTCGTGGTCATCACCGCGGGGGCACGCCAGGAGAAAGGGGAAACACGGCTTAATTTAGTCCAGCGGAATGTGGACATCTTTAAATCAATGATTTCCAGTATCACCCAGTATAGCCCTCGCTGCAAGATGATTGTCGTTTCCAATCCGGTGGATATATTAGCTTACGTGACCTGGAAGTTGAGTGGATTTCCCCAGAACCGTATTATTGGAAGTGGTTGTAATCTGGACACTGCCCGTTTCCGGTTTTTGATTGGGCAGAAGCTTGGTGTCCACTCCGAAAGCTGTCATGGGTGGGTCCTCGGAGAGCACGGAGACTCGAGTGTTCCTGTGTGGAGTGGGGTGAACGTCGCCGGTGTCCCTCTGAAGACTCTGAACGCAGATGTAGGAACTGATCAAGATCCTGAGCAGTGGAAAGATGTCCACAAGGATGTGATTGCTAGTGCCTATGAGATTATTAAAATGAAAGGTTATACCTCTTGGGCCATTGGCCTATCTGTGGCTGACTTAACGGAAAGTATTTTGAAGAATCTTAGAAGAGTGCATCCAGTCTCCACCATAATTAAGGGTCTCTATGGAATAAACGAAGAAGTATTCCTCAGCCTTCCATGTATCTTGGGAGAGACTGGTATTGCAGACCTTATAAAGATCAAGCTGACCGCTGAAGAACAGGCTTGTCTGAAGAAGAGTGCAGAAACACTTTGGGAAATTCAGAAGGCGCTCAAGCTTTAAAGTTGTTTGAAACTACCTTTCTGAAGTTACTGAAGGGATAGTAGTTATAGGGTTTTGTATGTTGGTTTTTTTTTTTTTTTATAAGTTTGAATTTCTAGAAGTTGGAAACAGGAAAGGAAGTAGAATGAGTTGCTTGTTTATTTACTCCCCAAGCTTTTTTATTTAGCATCCAGATGTCAGGATGATTTTTTTCCCCCACAGTCCCTAAGTGATTCCATCAGAGGAGGTGTTTTTGTACCACTGATGTACTGTGTGTGTGTGTATTTGCTCTTTGGTCCAAAAGAGATTAGGATATAGGTGTTTGTGTTACAGAAATGGTAATTTTCATTAAGTACATGTTCTTTTTTTCTGGATGGCTCATACTTACTATGTTCATTTATATACCATTTTTAACACGTAACTTCCTCTCCAATGTAAAAATAAATGTACCTACAGAAGTACTTTCTGTAATGAAGCCATCAGCTGTCTTTATTCCCCCATATCAATTGGGCCTTTAAAAAAGGCATTATAAAATGGGAAATGCAAGTCGGTTCTGTTTGGGGGCAGAGGGGCACATGCACACACATGCCAGCGAAGCAGGATCGTTAGGTTAAAATGTGAAAATAGGAGTGATCTGGTTAGTACCAGTTACAAAGTATTTAATGCAGTAAAATACAAAGCCTTTAGAAAGAGGCTGACAGAGATGGCAAGTGTTACTGTCATTTAGTCAGCGAGGAAAGGAAACATACTTAAATTTTGGAGTTGTTAAAAACCAAGCCTGAGTAAAATTATTTTAGAACTGCCCCTGAGAACCTGACCTGTTAGCACGTTAAACCAGGAAGTGTGTTACACACTGCTCTTGTTATAGGTCCAGTCTTACCAGCACAATGGGGCCTGACCCTAAGATGCTCCAGGGTCATCCCCGTTGCTCAGTTTACTTCACATTAACAGAAAGCTTTCGTTTTTGAATTTTGCCATTAATCACTGTCATAAGAATTGGTTATTTTAATGAGTACTTCAGGGATTATATTTCTCAGAAAGTTACACGTTCACTTTTTATTCCCTAATCAATTGACTTTACTATAGATTCTTGTCAGACCTTTACCTACATGATGTGCTAATAACTTAGAAAATAAGATTTTTTTAAAAGATCTGTTTATTTTAGAGAGAGAGCGAGCACAAGCAGGAGGGGCAGAGGGAGAGGGAGAGAGAATCTCAAGCCGACTCTGCTGGGCCCAGAGCCCAATGCAGGGCTCCATCTCAAGACCTTGAGATCACAGCCTAAGCTGAAGCCAAGGGTCAGATGCTTAACCAACTGCACCACCCAGGCACCTTGAGGAAGATTTTTAAATTCATGTTAGCTTTTATAATACAACTGAATATTAAATAAATAATCTGGTGTGTTCAGACATATCTCAGGATCCATGTGGATATCAGCAGGGCTAATCAAAGTTGAAAGGTACCAGCATCTTCTCTCTAAAGCCAGTCCTGAAATGCCTGTGTGGCTCAGTCTGTTAAGCATCTGCCTTTGGCTCAGGTCATGATCCCAAAGTCCTGGTATCGAGTCCTGCATCAGGCTTCTTGCTCAGTGGAGAGCCTGCTTCTCCCTCTGCCTACTGCTCTCCCTGCTTGTTCTCTCTCTCTCTCTCTGACATAAAATTAAAAAAATAATAATAAAATAAAGCCAGTCCTGCTTAGTTGGATTTTATCAAGTAGACATAGAACAGCAATCCACCCCAAAAAATGACCCTTTACCATAGTGATCAGAGCTCCCATATTATTTTATTTGAAACATCTGGAAATGTTCTGATTACCCAGGAAGTAGTATCATATAATGGGACTAATTGATGTACTGAGCTCTCAGAAAGTGGGAACCATGGTGATTTGATTGTTCCAGCTGATTCTAAGAGCCATTTAAGCTTAACTGCACAGAGTTTCTCTTCCCCTTTGTCCAGCCCTTGAGTTTTTATTCAGCCATGTTTCAGCCAAGTTTCATATAATTTTGAAGGGGGTCTTAGCATGCCCTAGGTCTGTTTTGTAATTCTCTTCACTATGTCAGTCAGGATAGTCTGGGTTATACTACAGTGAAAAACAGTCTCCAAATGGGTGGCTTAAAACAAAAAGGTTTATTTCTCTTGTAGAATCCCCAGGGGGCTTACTTGCATCTCTAGGGGAGCTGTCCTACACAAGGTGGCTTCGTACCCTCAGCTTGTTTTGGTCTTGAGGCACCTCTATAGTAACACAGGTTTCCATTATTTCCATAGAAAGGTAAGAGTGGCCTAGAAACAGCTGCAATTAAATGCCTCACCCTGGAAGTGATGCACATTTCTTTTGCCAGAACTAGTCACATGGTTACTGAACTTCAAGAGGGTGGAGAAGTATAACCCCCCTGTATCTAGAAGTACATGCCTTCTGGTTGTCGGTGAGCATGGATAATAATCTGCCATACCATTCTAAATAAAATGGTAGCCATTGTAAGAGTACATATGCTTTTGAAATCCTTTTTAGTGAAAGCTGGTATGTGTTTAGAGGTTAGAGAGGTCTTTCCAGGTCACAGAACCAGAGTGGCTATGGTGAAGGAGCCTGGGACATCAGTCAGTTGTACTTAGAAAATGTGTCACCACTAAAAAAAAAAAATTGTTTTTTAAATTTAAAAGAAAAAAAAAAAAACATGTCACCATGGCAGGTTTAACCTCTCTGACTTCTGGTTTCTCATATGCAAAGTGGTGGTTCTCATTTCTGCCATATAGAATTGTAAAGGCTAAATAATAGCCTAATGCTTGGTGCAGTGGCTGCCACCTAGATAGTCTCAAATGGCAGACGTTTTATTCCTGTTGAGGTAACAGTTATAGTCTTACTCTATTTTATGGAGAAGCTGAATTTCCAAGTTCTTCAGAATTGCTCTTGGCACCATAATTATTGACATATCCAAAGGCTTTCTCATCACTTGGTCCTATAAAGCTTTCATCATTCTACCTCCAGCACTGAAGTCCTGCAAGAGGCAATTGAAGCTAAATGAGCTACTGAATGGCACATTTTACAGCGTGAGCTTTTTATTCCAATAACTGCTTATTTTTTAAAGAACAGATGCTGTAAGGTTTTTCTCAGATTAATTGGGTTCCTATCAGCTTTTAAGGAGTTTTTCAGCACACCATATATTAGGCCAAAAGTCTTTTTTTTTTTTTTCCTGCGAAGACATACATGGTGAGTGGGTAGCAGTGTCCCATGTCAGTGCTGGCATGCCGGCTCTATGGCCCTTCAACAAGCTGTTGCAGTGTGAATGAGAGAAACATTATTAGAGGCATAATCTTGAATCTGTTCTAATATCTAAAAAGTTGCTCATGCCCAGTCTTTAGAATGTCCCTATTAGTGATGAAGTACTTGTAATTGGTTTCCCAACTGTCATGACATTGTATTTGAGAACGGCCTTTAGAATTCTAATAATATGACAACCCATCCCTGTTGGACACAAACATTGGGACTTAAGGATGAGGTTCTTGAGCAGTGGGCTCATTGCCCAGAGGGTGCCATTCCTGTCTTAGTCTTTGTGGAGAGCAGCCCCTGGAGTGTGCAGTACATGGTGGTCCTGATTAGAAGGGTAGCCCTGTGACCCATAGCCAAGGTCAAATTCTCCCTGGTCAGAGGAAAGAGGGAAGAGAAGGGAAGAGATGCGAGGTTGCAAAATGCTGCAGAGTAAAACCAAGCTGCCGGATGGAGACTAGTTCCCAGCAGGCCCCATCCTCACCAAACTTCTGGGATGGAGGGTAGGGAATGGCTTATGGGAATAGCTGTCATTGTAGTTGTGGAATCCAATACATTGGTGTGATAATGAAATTTGCTGAAATTAACTCAACCCCTAAATCTTTTCAAGTACAGTTTTAAGCAGGAGAAAGTTCTATTGGCCTGTGATAGAGTATTACTGATAAGACCAACACCTCTGAACTGCAGAAATTGACAGAAGTAAAAAAACAAAACAAACAAAAAACTAGCTGAGGGTTTTAATTTCCTATCCATATAACAAAAATAGTACAAACTTAAAAACCTGCTGTGAAACCCCTTGTTTAAAGCAACATAATAAGGCCCTGTTTATAACTTAAATGTGGACTCTGGGTTTCCGTTTCCACGGCTGTAAAATTAAAGAAGATGCCTAAACGGTCCACTTGCCTCCCTTCCTTTACCTCTCTTGAAAGCCTATTCCTAATTGGTTCTTTTTCAGATGATTCCTTCCGGTGATTTAGTAACTCATTTATGACTCTGGGAGCAAGTAAATGATACAATACTTGGGAAATTAAAGGCAAGGAAGAAAAAAATCAGTCCAAGAGGAGAAAATGGGAACGCAGCCCCCCATGCGGAAGTAGAGCAGCTACCGTTTACTAAATCACCCCAGACCTCAGCTGCGTTCCCCGCTTCTCCCTTCTCAGCAACTGCCCCTGTCCCACATCCCTGAGAAGGTGACATGGTAAATGATTCTTTTCATGTCCTCGCTCTCTGACACCCCATTTGAAAACTCGTTAGGTTTAGTTGTGACAGATGTTCAACCAGTAAAGGTGAAGGGAAAGAACCAGGCAGCACATTGTAGACCCTGGCCAGAGATGTCTTTGAACTGAAAAGTCTATGGCAGAAGATTCCTCAATGGGGCCATGTTGGTATTTTGGACAAAAATTCTTTTTTTTTAAGTATTTTATTTATTTGAGAGGGAGGGAGGGGGAGAAGCAGGTTCCCCACTGAGCAGGGAGCCCCACGTGGGGCTTGATCCCAGGACCCTGGGATCATGATCAGAGCCAAAGGCAGATGCTTAATGGATTGAGCCGCCCAGGTGCCCCCAAAGCAGTGTGTTAGATATTTAGAATCTGCCCCCACCCCAGTGCAAATAGCAGTTCCCTGTGGTCATGACAACCAAAATGGCATGACACGATCTGAGAACTGCTGTTTGGAACTACAGTTCTGGTCCCTCCCCAGTACTGCCTCTAGTTGACAGCCTCTCATGGAGGAATCGCCACAGTACAAGCTGGAGAGTTGCATGGAAGACCGGGCTAGGGAGAGGCATCCATGGCGTGGACGTGTGTGTCTTGGGTACTGGTGTCTGGGACCCAAACGCTGAGATGGTTGGCATGGACCGCCTACAGACCACCGAATGGATGACCTCCTGGGTCTCCCAGTGTCAAAATATTTAGACCAAAATGGTACTGAACTATAACGCTTTTAACAGATCTACCATATTACATACGTGCATGCGAACTTTGTTCTTGCAACACAGCACTGATGGTGCTGTAATGACAACAGCTGGTAGACACCGAGCAGCACCGTGTGTGAGGTGCTGTGCTCGCATCCTCACCACCCTGTGAGCCGCTGATGATCTCCATTCTGCACACGTGGGATCTACCGCTTAGAGAGAGGAAGCAGTTTTCCCAGGTAGTGGAGTTAGGGTTTGAACAGAGAGGTCTACCTGGTACCGGAGTCTGTGCTGCGGTCACAGTGCTGCAGAGACTGCAGCGAATGCCTAGCAGTTGACAAGGCCTGAACACGACACACTTGCTGAATTTAGAAACAAGGGAAGGAACCAGCTTCAAAACCAAGTGAAATAAGAAAACATTAGCCGACTCTCAAAATAACCACTCCAAGAAATGACTTGGTGCTGTCAGTGAGTCCAAGGTGCTTCACAGCTCTGATTGAGGGGATCTGTGTCCTTGAGAAATGCAGTTAGGATGTGGCTGATGGGAATACTGTAAGGCCGCGCGGTAGGGCTGAAGCGGTATCTTCACAGCAGGCCCAGGTAGATTAAAATAATGAACCAAGCCGTGTGTAGCTTGGACTACCTAATGGAAAGATTACCCGGCTCCCGTGAGTGAGTGCTGCCCTCCCTTAGGGCGGTGCGCTCCGTGCGTGGAGCCAGGTGCTCCGGGTCGACACTGCATTTTAAAGATCTTCCAGCCCCCTGCTCCCAACTCTCGGGTCCCACCTGGTAAAACCTCTACACAGATTGTTCAACGCTGTCTGGCATAAGAGAACATTCCAATTTATCTGCCATCCACTGATTCGTTCCTTATTAACCTCCTACTGAGTTTCTTCTCTCCACTTCTTCCTTTTGGCTCCAAAATTCTTGGTGTAGTTAAGATAAACAGAACTCCCCCCACCGCCCCCCCAAAAAACCCAGAACTCCCATTCTCGGGTGTACCTTTTTTTAAAAAAAGATTTTATTTATTTATTTGACAGAGAGAGACACAGCGAGAGAGGGAACACAAGCAGGGGGAGTGGGTGAGGGAGAAGCAGACTCCCTGCTGAGCAGAGAGCCTGATGCGGGGCTCGATCCTAGGACCCTGAGATCATGACCTGAGCTGAAGGCAGGCACTTAACGACTAAGCCACCCAGGCACCCCTCAGGTGTATCTTTATATATGATCGCCAACAATACATAGCATTCTTCTGGTAGGAAATAACTATCATGGAGAGTTGACAATTTAAATTCTGCTTAAATTCTGAATCTTCCAGATTCAGAATGGCGTCTTATGTTGCTTAAAGCCCAATAGATTAATACTTGGAAGAAGAAAAGAGGTTTCTCATTTCCTTTTTTTTTTTTAGATTTTTATTTATTTATTTGACAGAGATAGAGAGATCACAAGTAGGCAGGGAGGTAGGCAGAGCAGGGAGCCTGATGCTGGGCTTCATCCCAGGACCCTGAGATCATGATCTGAGCCGAAGGCAGAAGCTTAACCCACGGAGCCACCCAGGTGCCCCTCTCATTTCCTTTTAAGGTAGCAAAAGCAGTCCTTACCTTTTATTGTACCCACAAGCAATGAAGTATCATTTGGGCAGAAACAGGGTCTCTCTCTCATTGCTTTGGCTCTTTTCCCCTTCTTTTAATTTTGATAGCTGATTTTTTCCCCTTCTTTCAGATGAAAGACTTTCGAAGTAAAATGCAATCAATATTTCCAGCAATTCCCAAGAACTCTGAATCGTCTCTTGAGTGGGAGGAAGCACTGAAATCCAAATGAGAAGAGCATGGTGGGGAAAGTCTAAAACAACTGCCACGGAGAGGGCAGCTTTGGAGATGCCACAGAAGCAAAGGGGCTCCCCTGATGTATCATCAGGAACATTGCTGACTGAACCATGGGATGGATGGCATTCGGTGTCTGCACAGGAGGCCCACAGTCTGTGTGCTTTACTTAAAAATTGGTGTGGGCATGTGTGTGTGTGTATTAAGGTTTTCCCAAAATTAGGAAGATTCTTTCAAAATAATTATATGGATAACCTCTTGGTGGAGAAGATCCCAAGGGAAATACTTCTGTTTATAAGAGCTAAAACCAAGTTTTGTACCTGAAAACAAAAAAACGTGTAATAACAGACAATGGAAAATCTTTACAGACAGACTCCTAACAGCACTACTACCTCACTGTGTCTAATTAAATGAGTTTCCACAGCCTTTCTTGTTGGATGTGATTGTCAGGACATGGACGGCTTGCTGCTGGTAGGCCGACTCCGCAGTGACAGGTTCACGGGGAAACCCTGTCCTTCCGGCAGTGGGTGTGGCTCTGACATCCTGAACGCAGCCCCGGATTTGCACCTGCTCACCAGTTAGCTGATGGGCTCACCCCAAGGCCCTAGAAATTCTCGGACATAGAGAAGAAGCCAGTAACAGATTATGATAACCTGAAGAGGCAGTCATGCTAAAATAATAATGATATTGTGGATATAAAATGTGGTTTTTTGAGAAGTCGGTTCTGTGTCCCTAAACATTGACTAATAGTTTATAGTTTGATCTCAATGGTTAATGTAAAAATAGGCCAGTTATCACCTATCTTAACAAATATTTTTAACCAGAAAGTTCTGAGGTATTGAGTCTCAGTATTAAGTACTGCCTCCTGATGGATTCTTACACACAGGCCTAGCCCTTCCCTGTCCTCCATGACCTCTTAGAAAAAAAACAGAGCATAATGTCTACCTGCAATTATTTTTACTGGAGATGAACATTTTTTTAAAGAAAGTACTTTAATATGTCAGTATATCCCCCAAATATGGTCAGATATCAGTAGTGCAATTTCTTTATAATTACTAAGGCTCTAATTAGCCATCAGGTTTAATAAAGTACATTTGAAATTTTTCTGTTATAATGAAACCTTTTAGTGCTAAGGAAAATTTTTAAGTGAAATGTCAAGTGCATAATGTAACATTTTTCTCTGGACCACGTTACCCTGTTAAAGTTGCTGTATTGTTAATTAATTAAACAGGTGTAAGCAGCATCTGGGATTCATATGTAACCTGTTAAAAATCCAGGACTAAAAGGAAAGAACTGTGGAATTTATCGGGGCATATGGAGTAGCAAAAATTCTTCGCCCAGCTTTCATTTTTAACTAAATCTCTGCTAAGAAAAGAGTTTTAGCCTCTGAATGGGATGAAGGAAGGAAAGGCCAGAGCCAGACTGTGTCCGTGTTACTGGCATAAGTCCAGGAGCATGGCGGGTGTGCTCCGTTCCCACGGGACCTGGCACATGGGAGGCCTGAGGAATGAATGGACACACACTCATGTGGCATGCCTCATGTTTACAAACCCTTTCCACAGGGCGCCTGGGTGGCTCAGTGGGTTAAAGCCTCTGCCTTCGGTTCAGGTCATGATCTCAGGGTCCTGGGATCGAGGCCCGCATCGGGCTCCCTGCTCCTCGGGAAGCCTGCTTCCCCCCCCGCTCTCTCTGCCTGCCTCTCTGCCTCCTTGTGATCTCTCTCCCTCTGTGAAATAAATAAATAAAATCTTTAAAAAAAGAAAAACCCTTTCCACATATGTCCGTTGTCCTTGAAGGATGACAAGAATGGGGGTCCTTGAAGGCCCCATACGAATGATCGTGAATCGCCTGCCGAGGGAAGGCTGAGGGGACAGACTCCCTAGAATACACCAGGCATAGGCTCTAATTGCATTTTAAAAGCAGAAATGAAGTAACAAAGATGAAAGTTTAAAGGAAAACAAGCCATGTGATCGAAGTGGTATTTTTCTGCAGTCAGAACTCAGATATCAGAAGATTTAGTCATTTGTCTATTCCTTTTATACCAGAGGCATATTGTTAAATTGGTTAATGGAAAGGAAAAATGTTTAACAGATAATGTTATTCTTTATGTGAAGTACCATCTGTGTATTGAGTTCTGAATGTTCCTGGATATGGAAGAGAGGAAATGTTATGGAATTTCAAGTTTGCCTTCTTTGCTGTCTTTATCTTGGGTAGAGTATGACAAACATAATCACATTTATCTCCTGGAGCATAAAGAGTTTTAATCACCCTATTAACCAGGATGACATTTTTCACAGACTTAAAAAGGAATAGAACAGACATTATCTCCCCATAAGCAATCCATTTCATGGAGGCTGAGCACTAGAAATTTTTTAAAGGATGGATAGCACAAGCCATTTCCATTTCATGCATAAGCCAACATTAAGGCGGCTTTCCCTAAGAATGTTGCTTACACTGGTTGAGTATTAAGCTTTACGTTTAGAATCTCGGCTCCAAAAGAGCTATTAGAGAAACCAATATAGAGAAAATGTGATGGGCAGGGAGGGGCGACTTCCCAGGCCTCGGGATTCATTCGTGGGAAAAAAAATGTATTCCAGGAAGTTACTGTTACCCCGTAAAAACATATCCATGAGCTGCTCTTATTTCACAGTCAAGAAAATATGATTTCTAGGGCACCTGGGTGGCTCAGTGGGTTAAAGCCTCTGCCTTCGGCTCAGGTCATGATCTCAGGGTCCTGGGATCGAGGCCCGCATCGGGCTCCCTGCTCAGTGGGGAGCCTGCTTCCCCCTCTCTCTCTGCCTGCCTCTCTGCCTCCTTGTGATCTCTCTCTCTGTGTCAAATAAATAAAATCTTAAAAAAAAAAAAAAGAAAATATGATTTCTAAACAACCCCAGAATGAAAAACAAGGCACGGGAAGGGCCTCACGTGATGCCTTTCTCTACAAGAAGCGGGAATTCTAATGATCCGTAGTTGGAGTGAACCACTGCCGGGCCCAGCAGCCCCGAGGCCTGACCGCAGGTGACCCGTGTTCTGTCTCACTGGCACAGGCCAACATTGGAAACACCTTGCTTAGTGCTCAGTCAAAAGGTGGCACGTAATCACCTCGTCTGTCATACATTCTGCTTTGTCTCATGGACAGTGTGGGACTCGACTTGCAAATTAATCATGCAACCTAAGGGGAAAATGTAAGAAATTAAGAAGAAAAAAAAAAAAGCCATGGGGACAAAAGTAATTAAAATCCACTGAATTTAGCTATTTCACTGGGGGCAAAATTTAATCTCTCCTAGGTTTGGTTCATGGAGAATGTTGTATATTGTCACCAATTTTCATGTATCTTCTTTAAAAATAAAGCAAACAGTTAAGTATAAAGTAAAATCAGCCAGGTAAACTATAAAATTATTTCTCCAAATAGTTAAATTTCTCGCGAAAGGCAGTAAAATACAGATTTTTATAGTATATTATCATATTGAAGTGAGATGCTTTTCCTTTCTACCAAGAGTCATTGAATAATGTGTCAAGTATTAGGGTCTCTATATTGGTGTTATCAGGATTAATAATCAGAGGCTGTGCTTATATAAGAGGAAAGTAAGCATCTCTTGCAAGCAGTGACATTAATCTGTAATAATGAGTGAGGCTGTTAGCAAATTTTGTCTGAAGGTAGATAACTCAGTTTGGGAGAAAGTTAGACCAAGAAGTACATAGAGCTCAACTTTCCCACCCAAGTAGTGGAGTGATTCAGTACCTAATTTGCATTTCTCATATAAGCGTGCCTCATTATCATTTGGTGAGGCATGATCCCTTAGTAAAAAGAAAGAAAACAAAACAATAGTGAACACAGGCAAGAGATTGTGTGAATGTTCTCAATAACAGAAAGGTAAAGGCTGTTCTTTTTTTTTTTTAAGGTGTTATTTATTCTGAGAGAAAGCGTGCGCGAGCATGAGTAGAGATGAGGGGGGCAGAGAGAGAAGCAGGCTCCCCACTGAGCAGGGAGCCCAATGTGGGACTCGATCCCAGGACCCTGAGGACATGACTTGAGCCGAAGGCAGACGCTTAACCAGCTAAGCCACCCAGGCACCCGTGAAGGCCTTTCTTAAAGGACTCTCTTAAGAAGGCAAACCGAGGTAGCTTGGCCCATTTATACAGCACCTATTATCCGCTCATCTGAAAACGCTCCAAAATCCATCTTCCTGCTGCCCCACCTGATGTGTCAGGCTTAGCACGGGAGTCCAGGATGGCCCTCCACCACACACCCCCAGGTGACTGCCCGGAACTCGAGGCTCCCAACCACAGCCTGGGGGCTGCAGCCAGTGTGGGCCCACTGTCCGAAGAAAGCACAGTGACCACACTGACTTACAGGTCGTTCCGATGGGACAGAGGTTACAAAGCTAAGAAAATGCTAGTGTCGTAAATCTCATGCAAAGCTAACGTACGACCTCTCGTCAAAGGATCCGAATGATTGAGGAAACCCTTTGCTTGGAAGCTTGTTTGCGGGCCAGCCCGACTCTCTTCTCATAGATTTTTATTACAGGTGATCATGGGAAAAGTATCTGTGGGGGGCGCCTGGGTGGCTCAGTGGGTTAAAGCCTCTGCCTTCGGCTCAAGTCATGATCTCAGGGTCCTGGGATCAAGGCCCACATCGGGATCCCTGCTCGGCAGGGTGCCTGCTTCCTCCTCTCTCTGCCTGCCTCTCTGCCTACTTGTGATCTTTCTCTCTGTCAAATAAATAAATAAAATCTTTAAAAAAAAAAAGTTATCTGTGGGAACAGCACATGGTCAAGCCTACCACATCCTTGTCTAAGAGGAAGACTCTCTTCATGCAACTCCCTAGCGGTGGAGAACCCATGGAGATAAGGCCCCCGGACCTTGTTCAGGCTTATCCAGAGTTGGAGGCACATGGCCCTTTAACCTGGGGCTCTCCCTCAACACGTCAACTTGAGTAGTAGTTTTCCGCATGTTTTTCCAAGTATGTCTCTCAGACAGAGATGTTCCCATGGGAATCGTCCACATTCGCCATCTCTGATAACATCCACTGACAATGAGTTGGGGGTGGAATCCGTATTCTTCACAGGAGTCGCTTTGCTGTAACCCAAGGAGCAGGGAATGCAGGGCTAGGTTAGAAACGCAGGCCTGGTGAGACCTCAGAGAAGCACTCGCTCCCGGACACGGAAGCGGGCGTTCATCCTGGCCTGGTCTCTTCAGGTGCGCGACGAAGCAGGAGGCGGGGAGGCGGTGGGGGGAAAGGGGATGGGATACCGAGGAGGAAGGAAGGAAAGAGGAAGGGGGGCTGGGAGGAGGGCAGGGAGAGAGGGGGGAGGGGGAGACGTCCTCACTGGGAAGAGGGTCCCTGCGTCCAAGACCACACATCCAGCTCCTGGTGACGCTGACAGATGACCGTCCCCTTCTCCCCCATACTGACCCCATCAACCTCAGCCACCAAATCGCGAGCAAAATAAAAATCACACCAGAATGATGGAAGATTAGTATCTGTAGCAGGTCCTGGGCCCCTGCAGGGCTTTCTAATTCCCAGTCTTAGCACCCGACAGTCCAAAAATCAAAAATCAAAAGCAAGATCCTCATGCCTTTACCTTCTCCCACACACGGAGCAGGAAGAAACAGAAGAGGAGCCAGAGGCACAAGTACTGCTCAGGATGACCCCGGGTCTGGCCGCAGAGAAGGTCGCCCCAGAAATTTCACTCTCTAGCAGGAGCCTCTAGACATAAGGTTCCTCCCTCACCTCTGGCGGAGGACAGTTTTATTTTGTAGCGCCCCTGGCTCTGCTCGGCCGGTCCCTAAATCCGTCCCCACTGACACGTCACACATGAATCACCCCATGGGGCAGTGGCTTTACTTGGGGTGCCCCTGCCCGGAGGCCACAGCCGTTATTAGCCAAGTTCGGGCTGGCAGGTTAACATCCTCCCTCCCGGTAGCCACGTGGGATGCCCCACTCCATGCCCCACTCCATGCCCCGGCTTCCAGAACAAAAATTAATAATAGCAACTCTCTCAAATACACGACAGGCCGAGAGCCTTAACGGGCCGCGAGGCGTCCTGACCCGGTGCGGTGACTTGATTCCCCGTGGCTCTGAACTTGGACATGACCCTCTCAGAGCAGCTGTTGCTGGCCCAGGAGCTCGGTCCCCCCAGCCCTGGTCAGTGCTCAGACCCCAGGGGGGTCGGCCACAGGGCCGGCCACGAGGCGGGGCACCTTGTCCAAGAAGGAGGCGTCCCCCGCTGTAGGCCGGTGACCAGTTCCCGGGGCCCCAGGTCGCAGGTCACTCTGAGTGCCTGTGCACTTCCAGTCTGTCCCAGAAAACATCCCTAAAGCCCCTCGGCAACCTCAGGCGAACCCCTGCTGCATGCCAGGCGCCTCTGGTTTGCAGGCAGCATCGCTGGTCCTGACAAGGGGCGCGCTCGCATCCCCCGACGGCCTCCGCTCCCCTCCTTTTCCTCCCCGGTTCATTCCGCAGTCGTCGGAAGAAGCTGCCTCCCTCTCGGCCTGTCCTCTGACTCACCCGGCCTCTCCCTCGTCTTCCGGGTGCCCCTCCACGCCCTCCATGACTACCTGGCGAAACCAGACAGGAGCTGATCCTGTGCAGAAGCAGAGGAACATTCCCTCCCACCTGCGGGAAGCCTTCCCAGTGCCTTACCCGGCAGAAGGTCAAGGCCAGGGGCAGGGTGGTCACCGTCCTTGGGTTTTGGATCACTTCTCCTGTCTGTCAGGTGTGCTGCACCACCCCCTGGAGACCCCTTCCCCGGGGCTTATTTGGGCGGACCCCACCCCGGGATTAGCCTGGTCTGTCTCTGAAAGGAGACTCCAGTGAGCAGCATGTCGGCGGGTTAAATGAGCCTTCACTTTGTCTTTCTTTGCCTTTTTTCTTTCAGAACAAGGGCGGGTTGATGTGGATAAGACGTTCTGCAAACCTCTTTGGAGGCTCATATTGCGGGATCCCCCGTGTGGCCCCTGAGCCCTGCCCAGAGCCTTTCCTCAGCTAGCGGGGTCCTTCCCGGTCCCGGGGGGTCCCTTCCCAAACCTCGTCCTTGGGCACAGTGAGTTACTGAGAGTCGATTCCGTACTGTGATAGGCGAGCAAACATCTTCTCCGCAGCAACTCCTTTATGACCAATGCCATTATAAACATGTAGAAAGTTCTTCACAATCACAGAGTGCCCGTGTCACCAGGCTGTCCTCCCCGAAGGGGGTCTCCTGGCTGGTGGGGTGAGGCAAGATCTGGGTCTCCTCACCCGGGTCCTCCCCCACCTGACTCCACCCTCCAAACCCCCTCCGACCCTCCTCCAACCTTAACCTTAACCCCACCCGGCCCCTCCGCTTACACCTGAGATGACTTTGGCCAAGTGACCCATGCGGGCCCGGGGGCGCCATCTCTAAAATGGGTGCAAGAAGCACACCCAATCCCCACGTTCTGGAGCGCCTCACAAAGCAGCCAACCTGTGTCACAGGCGCACTTGATCTGACCCGGAATGACAGCCTGGGACTCCTCCTGCAGCAAACTCCTGTTCTCCCCACCCTCCCAGCGCTCGGCCTCCGGATCTCACCGCGGCGGGAGGGTGGGAGCCCTCTCCGGCCCGGGCTTCAGAGGGCACGGCTGCTGTGAACCAGGCACCATCAGGAGAGAGTCCGCCCTCCAGCCTGGCACGTCCCCTGAGCCCTCAGGGACCTCTGGGCAGTGGCAGGGGGAGCAGGGAAAGGCTCGGATTGGGGAAAGGACGGCTTGGTGCACCTTCGTTACTCGGCCTAGATCCATGGTTCCCAAACCTCACTTGGAGCCCTTGTGAAAACCCAGGTCCTGGCCCCACCCCAGAGCCTCCAATTCAGTGGTCCGGGTGGGGCCTGAGAACTTGCATTTCTGTCAAGTTCCCGGGATGCTGTCCTGCTGGTTCAGGCGCCACAGTGGGAAGCAATTCTGTCTCTCTCTCCGAGGACCGTGCTAGGGAGAAGAGGTGTCTCGGGAAAGCACTTTGCTAATCCTTCACTTGCTACCATGGACACCTTCTCAAGCTCCTGCGAAAGCTCCTGTTCAACCCCACCCCACCCCCATTCAGCTCCCACCTGCCTGCAAAACACACGGGTGGCTGTCACCCTCCAAAGCCTGACCCTGCACCTTCCTGTCCCGCGTCACCTTAGGATCGCTCTCCTGGGCAGCCTGGCAGGAGCTTCACTCTCATCCGGCTGCTGGTGTGCCGTGGGCACCTCCACCCCCTGCCCCTGGGTGTGCAATCGTTACAGGCCCCGCAGAGCCCCAGACACGCTCCGGGGTCGTCGGGAGTGAGCAGGGAGCACGTGGCCGTGGCTGACTGGTCTCAGTCCCGACTGTTTACGTTATAACTGAGGAAGGAGACAGGGTCACAGGAAATGACCGGCCGGGATGGGGACGAGAAACCCCCAGGGGAAGGGACAGTGAGTACGAGAGCCCTCCCCCCAGACCTGGTCAGAGCGGGGGACTTGGAGAGGGCATCCGGGGGCCTTGGAGCTGTGTGCAGAGGGCAGGAGAGGTCTGCAGGAAGCGCAGGCCCCGGCCGGTCAGCGGTGCTGGGACGGGAGCCGGGGCAGTGAGTCCGTTTATCCAAGGCCTGGGCTACCAGATGAGAATAGAAGTTTGGGTTTTGCCTCTAAGCGATGGGAAGTCCATGAAGTTTTCTGAGCTTGTGACATTAGGAAATTGACATTTCCTTTCATTCATTCATTCATTCATTCATTCATTCATCCATTCATTCATTCATCCATTCATTCATTCACTTAAAGCCCAATTATTAAGCAGCTGGTGGGTGCTGGGTGGGGACAAAAACAGGATTGGAGTCCCTCCTTTGAGGTAGGACCGTACCCCAGCGGCCGCCGGCACCGGGGAGGCATCCCCTCGGGCGGCCAGCAGGCGGCGCCAGTGACCAGAGACACCGCCGAGTCCCAGGGCAGGGGACAGGCAAGGGGCTGGCCGAGGGTTGCACCTTAACAGGTCTCGTTGGCACTAACTTTCTTCTTTTTAAGAGAGAAGATGAGAGCGCCTGGCAGAGCTGTAACCGAGTGGGACCCCGCGTCCTCTCTGGGGTGAGGTGTCTGAGCTGCCTGGTGGCCGTGGCCGAGCACCGCTGCCCTGGGGTCCAGGGAGGGTGGGGTCTGGTCTCACAGGTGGCGGCGCCACACGCCCCTCCAGCACCTTCTGGCCGCCGAGCACGGGGTCGGGTTCCGTACTCCTGGGTCACACAGGGAGGGACAGTCACGGATCCAAATAGTAAGAACCCTGGCACTTGTGTGGCATTTACCAGCCCGGGGGGGTGGTCGTTCTGAAGAGGCGCATGTATAAGCTCATTTAACCCTCATGAACACCCCCGGAGATGGGGAGGAAACTGGGGCCTTGGGAGGGGACGGAACTGTTCCCAAGGTCACAGGCTGGAGCTCAAGCCACGAGAAATAACCCGCCCGAGGTCACACATCGAATGGACCCCCCAGGTAGGATTCCACCGCGTCTGACCTGCAAAGCCCCCTCTCCCCTTGCCCTGGCGGCCCCCCAGGAGGGAAGGACTGGGGCCAGAGCACTAGGAGGCCGGCGATCCTCAGGCCACCGAGCCCAGGGCCTTGGTAAAGGCGGCCGGGAAAGCAACCAGGCAAGAGAGTCGGTAAGTGAAATGCATTTCGTCTCCTTGCTGGACAAACACAGCTGCACAGCCCACGGGAAGACGGCTCCAGTGCAGAAATCTCAGGGGAGCCCGCACCCGCCCCCCAGCCCGGGCCCCTTCTCTTCCCTCAGCACGCCTCCACCCCCTCAATGCCAGCACGTTGCCCGCACACGCATGCGGGCCCCCAGCCTACCGTCCAGGTGCCCCGGGCGCCCCACTAGCCACCCTCGCCTCGCCTCGGGCCTCGGGCTGTGAACACCTGCAGGCAGGCCTCCGGGAGAAGCGGGGCCCAGGGCTGGGCTGGTTGCCCCTCGCAGTCCCCTGCGCCCCACCGGAGCCCAGGCCCTCTGCCAGCCCTGCTCTGTGCTGCCTGCCCCTGCCCCTCTAGCCCCGGGCTCTGAGCGCGGGGCCCTCCTGGCACTTCCTCACAGGCCCCTGTCATTGTCACCAAGCCAACACGGTACCGGAGAGGCGCTGGTGTCCCTCGGAGCGCAGATGCACCGCTTCCAGCTTCTTTACTCGGATGACGAAGTTGACGCAAGGCTTCACGTTTCCATCCTTGCTGTAGCTACCAGAAAGCTCGGCGCGACACTGAACGCTGAGTCACAGCAATTTTATCACCTTCCCCGCGTCCTCCTCCTTCCGCGGGACTTTTCCATTTTCTAGTCCCATTTTAGCAACCTTGTTGTACACATGTCTTCTATTGGATGCTGCTTCAAATCCTTTTTAGAAGCTGACAGGGTATAAATTATAAATAAAAAATAAATACTGCTGAGATCTTCCCATCTTCGATTTCCTATTTCTGGAGTTATCTGAAGGCCTGACGTGGCGTTTGTGATCAATTCAACATAAAACCTTTCATGCACCGACATGTTTTCAAAATCTCTGTCTCTGCAGGAGGCCCTGGGTTGCCATGGTCCTGGACTCCCAACTGAACATCTTTCAAGGGAAAGCGTCTTATAGACATAGTTACCTCGAGCAGTGGCTGTTTGCAACCATTTACCTATACCCTAATAAGTATTGTTTAAAATGTGGGGAGCATCCTAGCGAGCTGGGAATAGCTGAAGTGGGGGGTGGGGAAACGTAGCACAGAGTCACTTTTGGTCGGAGAGGAAGGGTCTTGGGGAATTTATACTGTAGCACAGAGTCACTTTTGGTCGGAGAGGAAGGGTCTTGGGGAATTTATACTGTAGCACAGAGTCACTTTTGGTCGGAGAGGAAGGGTCTTGGGGAATTTATACTGTAGCACAGAGTCACTTTTGGTCGGAGAGGAAGGGTCTTGGGGAATTTATACTGTAGCACAGAGTCACTTTTGGTCGGAGAGGAAGGGTCTTGGGGAATTTATACTGTAGCACAGAGTCACTTTTGGTCGGAGAGGAAGGGTCTTGGGGAATTTATACTGTAGCACAGAGTCACTTTTGGTCGGAGAGGAAGGGTCTTGGGGAATTTATACTGTAGCACAGAGTCACTTTTGGTCGGAGAGGAAGGGTCTTGGGGAATTTATACTGTAGCACAGAGTCACTTTTGGTCGGAGAGGAAGGGTCTTGGGGAATTTATACTGTAGCACAGAGTCACTTTTGGTCGGAGAGGAAGGGTCTTGGGGAATTCATACCGCAGCACAGAGAGATTCCGATGTTATTCCTTTTCTTTCCGCAGCCCTAAGAGGGACCCAAGGAAGGAGGGACGTCCTGGTTAATGGGGTGCAGCGGGCATGCAGAGAGGTAAATGAAGGCTGCAATTAATTCTAAAGGCACTTCTGGTTCTAACTGAGGAGAGAACCCCGAGCTACCCAGGGTTAGGACAAAGACACCTTCTGACCTAAGGCTGGGGAGACTGACAAAGGGCTGGATGGGCCTCTGTTACAGGCTTTAGTTTTTCAAATCTCAGCCTGTGAGATTTATGTTACCAGCATTTCGCAGTTGTAACAGAAAGCAATGAAGAAATGAAACGGAATAGCGCAGCACGGCATAAAATAGGATAAAATAGCACGGGATAGAAAGTTGTTCAAAAGAAATAGTAAATGTGTAGGAGTGCCGGAGAGAGGAGAGCTTGCCGCGGACAGACGGGTCCTTCACAAGCTTGGTTCTGACCTTCTCCCCTCAACTCCTGTCCACACCCAGTCTGGCCCTGCTCGAACTCTCTAGACCCTGGGGTCTCTGTCCCCATTCCTGTCCCTTCTTCGACACCCTGAACTTGAAGTGAGACTGTCTCCCTCAGTCACAGGCTGGTTCTTCTGGCCATGACCCTGATTATTCACCCTGGTGGTATCTCCTGCTTCTGTCCCTGGCCTCCTGGCCCTGGGTGCCCCTCCACTGAGCTCACCGAGGTCGCCAGAAAGCTGGCACGTTCCTCATCTTCTGGGCTACATGACCAAAGCACTTGGCCCTTCAGAAGCAAGTCCTAATTGCTGGTCAAATTTTGAGAGAAGCATAGTCTTAAAAAGAATCTACAAAACCAAATTTATTAAGTGCTGGCCAAAGCCGCAGCCCAGGAAGATTGGCCAGGTGGCATTCTTCTCAATGCGAAAAGTGTCATCAAACTATTTACATGCAGTTCACTGGGTGCTGACGTCTGGATGATTTTTTAAAACCTTCTTTATACCCTTTGTAGTGTTTGATTTTCTTCCCCCCGCTTTGAGCATGGATCACTCTTCTAACTAGAAAAAGTGATTCAGCTTTTTTTTTTTTTTTGAGAACGGAAAATTATTGCCTAGAGTATATTGCTGATCTAAACCCCAAACAGTCCACAAGTCCAATCCCTCCTGGGGAATGAGCAGGCCCCCGCTGCCTCCTTCCAGAATCACAGCCTCCAGGGGCTGGAAGTGTGACCTGTGTGGGTCCTGCCTGCCCAGGGCCGCTCAGATTAGATGAGATCATCCGGCTCTCCCTGTTTTCTCGGCCTCTGGAGTGGAGCCCAGAGCTCCTTTCTGGACATTCCTGAACACCTAGGAAATAGAGACTTCACAGATGTTACCAAGTATGACTGCTGTGCTAAGAAGAGGGGAAGAGACAGGCACGCAGGAGGAAGCTGGCCGCGAGAGGCTGGAGATGGAGATGGGAGAGATGTGTCTTCAAGTCATTGGACGTCAAGGATTTCTGGGAACACCATAAGCTAAGAGAAGGGCATGGAACAGAGTCCCCCTGGAGACCTCAGAGTGTGGCCCTGTCGGCAATTTGATTTTGGACTTCTGGCTCCAGAATCAATTTCTCCTTGAGGAATTCAACATTTCCACTGTCAAAGCGGCTACAAGGCCCCCGGTCGCTCCACACCCACCCGCTGACCCAGACGCTTCTCTTGCCGCCACCTGCGCTACCAAGCCCCATCCCACTGAGCTGGTGTGCCTGGCTGTCCCTCTCCTAATGTGCCGGCTCCCGGAGGAGTCGGGTCCACATCGCTCTGCTCTGCCTCCCCGCACCCCCCACGCACTCAGCACTTTGCATGCACTATAGGGGCTGAGCAAATGTCCTCATGCGGGGGACCCAGCGGCACGCCGAGGTCAGCCTCTCGTGCCCTCCTCTGATGCACCGCGAGGCCCTTTCCTTCTAAGACCGGTGCACACTTCCACCCGCAGCCCCAGGCACCGTCCGGCCACGCTTCTGCCTTCCCGGCGACCAGGGAGCCCTCCGGCTGCAGGGCCCGCGGGACGGACGCGAGGCTGCCCTGCGCGCTTCGCCCAGCAGAGGGCGCCCGAGCCCGGGCCCCGCGGCCGCTGCGCGAGGCTGTCCC
>LNAC01000025.1:6142963-6175607 GCA_002007465.1 Ailurus styani
TCCCCCCCCTAGACCTCCCCCCCCAACACCCCCCTGTAGGGGCAGCACCCGCTCTGCCTCCGCACTGAGGGGCCCTAGCTGCAGGGGGCCGGCCCGCCCCTCTTAACGCCTCTTGGTCCTGAGCGGTGTTTCTGGCCGTTTGGGTTTTCACTTGCCTTTTTCCAACTCTTTGCCTTTTAGTGGTTTTTTTACTCCCTACCAGTAACTACAGTGTTCAATGTAGAAAAATGACAGGCAAATGAGTGAAAAAAGGCCCCAAATCCCGGACTCTGCCCCTAACCATATCACCATCTGGGGGGATCCACGGGCGCATTTTGCCCTCCCTGTGTGTGTGTGTAGAGAGATGCACATTATTTTTCCAGAATAGGAATCGCATCCTCTCCCTGACCTCTGCCATCTGCTTTTTCTAAAAAAATATTTTATTTTTTTTATGTGAGCGAGCGAGTGAGCGAGCACGTCGGCGGGGAGGAGCAGAGGGAGAAGGACAAGCAGACTCCACACTGAGCACGGAGCCGGCCAAGGGGCTCCACCCCAGGACCCCAAGATCATGACCTGAGCTGACGGCAAGAGTCCGGCGCTTAACCAACGGAGCCACCAGACTCCCCTGTCACCTGCTTTTCCACCCAACGCAAGGGCACATCTCTCCATGAGGGAGCTGCAGTGGAAAGCGCCCCCAGGAGCGCCCAGACCCTGCCCAGCTGAGGGCTCTCACTGGGAAGTTTCTGGAAGCAGGAGCGTCATGGGCCCCCAAGGCCAGCATTGCTCACACCCTCGGTCATCTCTGTTGGTGAGGTCTCCTCCCCACCGCAACTCCCAAGGCTTCATTCCGCCCCTTTCAAGGGCGCTCCGAGGAACCCCCCATTCCTGTACCTTTGCTCTTGTCTTCCTGCTCACCTTTGAGTTCCAACAACTCTGCTCTTTGTAGGACGCTTCTCCTCTCTTGTGCGACTTTAGATATGAACGATACAAAATGCCCCTTATTGACACCTGAAGGAGCATCATTCTTTCTGCATGCGGGACAGGAAAGATGAGCCTCCGGATCAGATGCGTGGAAATGGGTGGGGTGGGGGTGGGGTGATTCTGCCCCTCTGGGGACATTTGGCAATGTCTGGAGACATTTTTAATAGTCATGAGGGGGTACTGCTCCCGCCATCTGGTGCATAGATGCTAGTCCACAGAGAGGCTGCTGGGCTCCCCACGGTGCACAGGACACCCCCCGGAAATAATTAGCCACCCCAAATGTCAACAGAGCAAAGGTCCAGGACCCCTGCTCCAGATGTTCGTCAACACCCTCTCTTGGGTTCCAAGAGCGTCCCAGCCTTGGTCTGCCTGCAGCACTTCCTGAGGGGCCGTGGCCTTGACTGGTCACTCCTAGGCCCTGTCCATTCCGCCCCAGGCGTGAAAAGCCTGGTGACAAAGAAGGGAGGGAGGCGGAGAGGAGAATCACTGGGGAGCCAATGTGCCCTGTTTTGCTTTATTTTGCTGAGCAAGGATTCAGATCGTTTTCTCAGGGGTTTTTTTTTTCTTTTCTTTTCTTTTTTCTTTTTTTGGGGTGGGGTGGGGGAGGAAGACATGACTCATTTTATCCCTTTTGACTGCAGAATCCCAGAGTGTTCAAGCTCAAAGGAACCGGAGGCATTTTCTCATCTGACCATTTCACTTTCCACGTGGGAAACAGGACCCGGACTTGGGTCTACACAAGGCCCCTGTGCCTCGGTTTCTTAAATTACCGATAATAGCATCTCCCTTTTGCCAGGTACCACCTGGGCCTCAGGCATGTTCACACATTCCCTGCATTGCCCACGACAAGCCTGGGATGGAAGCGTGACTTCACAGGGGAGGGTGCTGAGCCCGGCAGCCTCCCCGAAGCCGCAGAGCCAGCAGGCGGAGGGGGAAGCCTGGCAGGGTTCTCTCACCCCGAACAACAGGCCCCTGGCTCTCAAACGTGGCTGCCCATCAGAATCACCTGGGGCATTTGACAATGCACGTGCCCGGGCCACCCCTCAGATATCTGATCTTGTTGCTGGGGTGCATTCCAGGCACTGAGATTTTCAAACCCTCCCTGGTGCAGCAGGTGTAGGGAACCCGCTGAAGCAGACCCCTTCTGACCCATAACCCATGTTATGAACCTGGGTTAATATCCTGGACATGATATGAGGGCAAGGAAGGCTCTGTTTCACGAAATGTTGCAGTCTTAGATATCTTCTTGGTGAAAGCCCCTATTCTGTGTTTAGAACCATTAGGATTGGCTTCAAATGATGATTCCTTCCCTCTGAATACTGAGGTCCCCACATCTGGTCTATTTGGAGACCTGCGTTTTCTGGCTGCTCCCTGGAGGGTTGTTTCAACAGCTTAAATACTACCCCTGGCTCGCAGGGCAAGGCGCTAACCCCAACGTCCCAGACCGGTGTGGGCACCAGGGGGACGCGGGCCTGGGAGCCACAGCCCGGTGTTCAGCCGTGCGCTGGGCACACGCTTGCGCCGTTAGCAGAAGGTCTGGAAATGGAAAGGCCCGCAGACGAACAGCGTGCCAGGAGGGGCGTCCCAGGTGCTGGGGGGGCGGAATGGGGGGGTGGGTGACTGGGGTAGGGCAGGGCAGGGAGGGCCCCCCAGACCTCCCGCACCTCTTCTTTCAAGTCTGGGCCACGGAACCCACGGTTCCATACACCTGGAAACGGCCTGTTCTTCCCTGGAGCTGCGGGCATCTGCATTTTTGCCCTTTAGCCAGGAGAGCACTTTAAAGCAGACAGTGCAAGCTGAGCCAGCTCCTATCATCCTGGCAACACCCCGGGGGCGTCTCAGAGCCCAGGCCAGTAGCGGCCCCCGGGCGGCTGTTGACTCAGTCGCGGTCCTGTCCACCGCCACCAACCCTGGGGCGCTGGTTGTGCCCGAATGCGGGCGGCGGCCGCCTGGACATACGGTGCTGTGGCCAACCTGGTCTGCGCCCTTGGAGCTCAGCCCCCCAGGCCTCCGACTCGCGCGGGAATCCCTCCCCGTCCTCGGCCTCACCCCGCCCGCTGCCCCATCATCCCCTCGGTTTGGCCTCCATGTTCCGGCTGTTCTAGAATTGTTCCATCCCCCGCCTCGGGCAGCTTCTGTTTCCCTTAACCTCAAACCTTCATATCGTCAGTGGTAGCCCCAAATTCCCATCTCTGGGCCGGTATTAGAATGCCCCTCTTCTCGGCTGGCTAAAGTGATTTTAATATGTCTATCTCACCAGTTTATTGGTTTGTTTTTATTTCTTCACATCCCAAGCCCTACTTTGACAGGCATTTTGACCTAAAAAAGCATTGCTCCATTCTGCAAGTGTTGCTGCGTGTGTTTGCAGTGTGCGCGCGGGTGAGCCGTGGGAGCACGGGTGTGTTTGAACGGTGCTGATTCCAGGGTTGGGTTCCAGAGCTGGCAGCTGGAGCACCTGAGGACCAGTTAGAAATGCAAATCATCGAGCTCGACCCCAGATCTACTGAACGGGAAACGCTGGCGGGAGGCTCGGCAGTCTCGGTTGCAACAGGACCCGCTGATCTTCAAGTGTAATCCAGTTTTTTTACGATCTGCTTAAGACCGAAACTTACGACCTCCTCTGTTAAGATACGAATACGTAAACAAGAAGAGCTCTGACCTCGGAGAGGGGTCCGTAGACCTTGCCTTTTATCAAATTTCTTTGTTCGTGATTTAATGGATAAGACAGGCATGCATGCGCCCGTGCACGTGTGCGTGTGTGCACACGCTCATTCCAACTCTCCTCGGATTTGGGGAGGCATCCCCTCGGCCCCTGGCTCTGCTCCTAGGGACAGTCAGCCATCGAGAAAAGCGGGTCTGAGTCTCACTGCTTGACACCCAGGTAATGGTTTCAGAGAGAATGACGGATGAAGTCAAAGGAATAAAGCTGCGATGGTGGAATTTCAGGCACCTGCGCGAGTGGTGGGGATGGTGGGGATGGTGGCGTGGCGGCAGCGGCGGTAGTGATGGTGGTGGTGGTGATGCGGGAGGTGATGATGATGATGGAAGGGTGAAGGCGCAAGTGTGTTGGCGTTGTCGGCATCCTTGGTGTGGGCGATGACGGCGCCTGGGCTGCTCACAGATCACATTGCCTGCCTCCCCGCTCTTTACCCAGCAGGTGTGCCACGCATGTATCACGGCGTGTGCCTCGGTGTGTGTGAAAGTGCACACGCACTCGGACTTACATGGACCTGTGTCTGCCACTTTGGCTTGAGGGCCTCCAAAGTTTACAAAACCCCCTAAAGCTTTTAAAATAAAAATAGGGGTTAAACCATTTGGATCTTCCAAATTAGAAAGAATAAATGAACCACCCAGCTGTAGTTATAGGCAATTAATGTGATTCTGGGAGGGCTTCGCTGCAAGATAATGGAAAAGCTGATTATAAACGAGCCAGGAGTAACGAGGGAGGTCAGGGCGGTCCCTGAGCTCTGAAGGAGAAGCCGGAGCTCAGCTGCGTCCTGAGCCTGCCGCTTCAAGGTGCGGGTCTCTTTCCGCACCGGCTTCCAAACTGGGCTGTCTGCTTGGGCCAAAGCCACGGCCACGGGTGGGGAGAGGCTGAGCCAGCCGGCCCCCCCGGGCTGGGGAGGAGCCACAGGGCGGGGGTCTGGTCTCCTTTGTGCAGCCCCTGCAGCTTCAGGAAGAAGAGGCGGCTGAAAATAAACCCAGAGAAGGGGGAGGAAAATGAGGGCAGAAAGGGAGAGAGCGAGAGTAAATTTCCCCGTGAGAACAGACTAAAAACAGGACTTCTGACCTGGAAAGACACCGGCAGGAGCCGGGAGAGGGGAGAACATGTATGAGTCACGTGGTCGACCGCCGGCTCTTCACTTCTGCCAGCAGGAATCGGGAAACCACCTTGCAGACCCCTGCCCACCGTGCTCCTTAGGCTGACCCCCGGCTCGCGTATTTGCATTCCAATTTTATCTTTGTCTTGAGGTTTTTTGTTATTTTTTTTAATCACGCTCCTGGGTCTTTTAAATATATATAAATTTTATGTTTTGTTTTCTTATATCCTACTGCAAATTCATTTTTGGGTTGTTGTTGTTGGGTTTTTTTTTCCTTTTTTTTTTTAAGATTTTATTTATTCATTTGACACAGAGAGAGAGATTACANATTGGGTTTTTTTTTCCTTTTTTTTTTTTAAGATTTTATTTATTCATTTGACACAGAGAGAATCACAAGTAGGCAGAGAGGCAGGCAGAGAGAGAGGAGAGAGGAGGAAGCAGGCTCCCCGCTGAGCAGAGAGCCCGATGCGGGCCTCGATCCCAGGACCCTGGGATCATGACCTGAGCCGAAGGCAGCGGCTTTAACCCACTGAGCCACNCCTTTTTAAAGCAGGCTCCATGCCCAGTATGGAGCTCCACACTTGTGTGGAGTTCACAACCATGTGAGCTCACGACCCTGAGACGGTGACCTGAGCTGAGATCGAAAGTCCGATGCTTAACCGACTGCTCCAGCCAGGTGCCCCAACAAATTCTTTTCTAAAAACAAGTCAGAATGAGCAGACAAACAAGTCTGAAGTACTTTATACTCCGAGCTTCAACCGTGAGCTGACCCAGTTCACCAAGCAAGCTGTGGTTCGGGTTCAGCTAGAACAATCTTCAACCACAACCTTTCCGTCTTCAGAAACTACAGTTTGGGCTGAGCCCTCTCTCTGGAGACCTGCCCTCCCCCTCCCCTTCCCACCCCCTCAAAGGGGCCTTGCACTTTGTACATCAAGGCTCTGGGCCTCCTGTTTGGAAAGACCTGCTTTCTGGCCCTATTCGGCCCTGGAAGGAACTGCATCCTCAGAGAGGGGAGGGGTTCACCCTCTTCCTCTGACAATTTGGCCTTAAGGAGCCCTCCCCCACTTCCAACTCCCCCATGCAGGAAGAACACTGTGGAATCCTTAGCAGATAGCCTCACCCTTTGGAGAACAACCACTTCCCCTTCAAACCCAGTGTTGTCACACTAGACCTTGTGAATAATTCGTGTGACCCGCTGTGGCCTTTATATGGTAGTTGGTGTGGCTGGGTTGGGAGTGAGACTTTGAGAGCTCCCATCCACAGCTCTTAAAGCAACAGCACCACACAGTGGCTCAGGGCCTGGGTTCAAATCCCAGCTCCTCCACATACCAGCTGAGAGGCTTACTCAGCCTCTCTGTACATCAGTGTCTTCACCTGCCAAGTGGGGATAGTAATAAACCTCCCTCAGAGAGTTACTGGGAGTATTTAGAGATAAGAGATTGAAAGTTCTTGGTTCAGTGTTGAGCACAATGCAAATTACAACGATGATCATTTTTATTATTATTTCCTTTGGGTGGCAAGTCCTGGCCTACTGCCCAGTTGGAGAAATTGCACCACTAATACTTTGGGGTTCAAAGCCCAGTAACCGGGACCTGTGCCCTGTGTGACCCCAGCCCCAGACCTCACTGTACAGGAGGAGAGGCTGTCCATGTGCCCAGGGCTGTCACCCAGTCCTGCCACAGTCTTTCCCCATGGGACACCATGTTACCACCACCACAAAGACTGATGCCAAATGGGTCTTGGACAGAGAAACCGAGACCTTGGCTCAGGTGAAGTCTATTTTTTGAAGTTTCCTTTTATTTTGGTACCTGCGCTCCCTGTAGCGGCCATCTGTCCCATCTGTGGCTACTGTGTTGTCTGACTCACTTGTCTGTGTTTGAGGAAATCTTCATGCTGAGAGTCTTGGTTCGATTTCCAGCTTCCCTTGCAGCTAGGAAGACCTGCTTTCTGGCCCACCCATCAAACGTGACCATGCAAGACCTCAATTCAGAGGTGGCCACATGGGGCTCCTGTTTTGCAGGTCCTGGCGAGGCCGAGGCACCCAGGTTCTGGTGAGGATGGTGGCTGGGCCTGCCGAGCCTGCCCTGAGCCACCAGGTGCGGTTCCCAGGGCAAAAGTGGTAGCTGGTGGCAGCTGAGGTGGCAGTGGGCCTGAGCTCCTGACATCTGGTGCAAGCAGTGACTTTAGGTGCTGACGCTGGAAGGTCACCCTTGCTCTGTTTTGCCAGCTCTCTCGAGGCTTCTGTGGGCCAGCCAATAACTAATCATGCCCTTTCAGCTAAACTAGCCCAGGTGTCTTCTGTTGTTCACGACCGAGCCAAATGAGCGCTAAGCCACCATTTGCTGGGCATTCTCCGTGTGCTGGGATTTCCCACTGGCCACTTGACGGCGCCCTTCCACTGAGTCTCACAGTCCCCTGGGGACACGAGCCACTGATTTCCAAGAGTCAAGCTGCCTCATGTGTCAGTCTCAGGCCAAGCCATTCGGGGCCAGTGATGGGTCTCTTGAATGGAGAAAGTAAGTTTTAGTCTTCAAATCTGAAATGCCCTCCAGATCTTCTCCAGAAGGGACTGAAAGTCCGAGACAGGCCCTGGAGCTACCTGAGCTCCCAAAGGTGCTCCTTGGGCTTCGTGGAGCAAACGGGACATCCCTGGGTCATCTGCACCCCAACCTAAGCTGGTGGGTCCAAGGACGGAGTCAGCTGGAGCCCAGGGCTTCTGGGGAGGTGTGCGCACCTCCCTGGGGCTCACTGGCCACTGCCCTGGCTGTCTCATCAGACCTCTGAATCTTGGGCTCAGTCCACCACCCAGCTGCAGGCAGATACCTCACAGCTGCTCAGAAGAGATACACACTGCCTTAGATTATGTGTGCATGCTGTGTGTGTGTGTGTACATGCATGGGGGTACGTGTCCGTGTGTCTGCATGCATGTATGGGGGTACCTGTCCGTGTGTGTGTGCACGTGTGAGGATACGTGTCTCTGTGTGCGTGCATGCGTGGCGGTATGTGTCCGTGTGTGTGCATGTATGGGGTATGTGTCTCTCTGTGCATGTATGGGGATACGTGTCCATGTGTGCATGCATGATCGGGGTCTGTGTCTGTGTGTGTGCATGTGTGGGGGGTCCATGTCTGTGTGTGTGTGCATGTATGGGGGTCTATATCCGTGTGTGTGTGGGGGTACATGTCCATGTGTCCATGTGTGCATGTGTACATGTGTCTTTGTGCATGTGTGCACATGTTTGTGTCTGTGGTGTGCGTATGTATGTATGTGTGTATATAGGGTGTGTGTGTGTGTGTGTGAGGTGCTCTTCTTCTGGGCACTGTCCTTCACTTCAGTTCCTAATTTTATTAAATCATCAGAGGTCTTCGCCGAATACTCAGGACACTCGGTCGCATCTATGCAGAAGCCGGGGCCAGTACTCCAAGGGGACAGCTGTACTCACCCTGTCCTTCAGATGACCGTCCCAAGTCATCACAGAACAGCTAACGCTTTCCATGAACAGCACTTTCTGACTCCCTACTCGCTTCCTTCAAGCCACAGACAGAACCTAGGTTCTGGAATCAGACGGCTGTTTTATGCTCATTGCTTCTGATGAACACGTAATGAGCAGCACGACACACGGGTCTCGAGGGCTCCCTCTGTGCCGGCACCGTCTGTGGGCACCCTGGTGTAAAGGGGACAAGCTGAGCATGGAACGTCATGGAGGGGCCTTGAGGCCTCAGCCCCAGAAGACGGAGGGAGGCTGGGCGCCGGGTGGAAACGGCACAGGCACGCAACCCGGGAGTGTGGGTGGGGGTCCCCTCTGAGGCGGGCTCGCTGAGAAGGCAGGGACCACCCAGCGCTGGCAGAACCGATGCTCAGGAGGACGGGGACACCTGGGTGTTCTAGGGACAAGAGAGCTGAGTATGGCAGGTGGTGGGTACCAGACATAACTCATGCTAAGTGGAAGTGTAGACCCTTGCTCAGAAATTATTAAGAACTTCCAGACAGTGACAGCAGAGGAAGAAGCAAGCCTGGGGCCCTGCATGCTCGAGCCGGGGCTCCGTGAACCTGGCCCTGAGCGAGGATGGCGTCGAGAGGTGGGCAGGGTCAGAACTTGGCATCTTGGATTTTCTTCCACCTGCAGCGGAAGCCCCCAGAAGGGCCAAGCTGCGGCAAGATGTGACGTGGGGCCTGTCCTCGAACCACGGCCCGGCTGCTCGGAGGAGCCCAGGCTGAGGGTTGAGGGCAGGTGCGGCGGGACCCAGGGGCGCGGCTTGGCCCGGGACCAGACGAGCGGAGACGGCGGGAGGAGGACGGCTTGCAGAGAGAGCTGATGGGTGGGCTGCAGGCGGCAAGGACATGGAAGCCCCAGAACCCTGCCTGACTTGCAGTTGGAGGTGCCCCCACCCCCGCCAAGCCAGTGGGACCAGGGGAAGCAGCGCCTTTCCTGGGGAACCCCTTCCTCTCTCCTCGCAGAAGCCTCAGCCCAGCTCCCGCCCAACGACAGAGCTCGCTAGAGGCTCATCACAGTCAGAGGCCATGCTGCCAGATGCTAAATCTCCCCCAGAAGAAATCCAAAGACAAAACGTGTGGCAGCCACTGTCCAAAACCAATATGTACCAGCCTTTTAAGATGTATGAGGCGACAGGTATAAAACCAGCCAGCTGAAGATACAAAGTGAAAGTTTGGAATGTGTGACCGCTGGCCTGTCAAACCAACCTCAGGTCCTCCCACGTCCAGACTTGCGGTTGCGTAAGCAGTAAATGTCTTTACGGTTGAAGTCGCTGTTATTTCAGGATTTATCAGTTATTTTTAGTGGAACACCTCCTAACACAAATCCTGGGCTGGTCTCATTTCAAAGCCCACCAGCTTTTTCCTGTTACACTCCGATGCTTACGTGAGGGTCCAGCTTCCCCTGCTGTCCATTGTCAACCCGATGGCCAGCAATTATGGAAACAGTCAGATTTAGAAACTGGAAAGAAGGAGAGGTGGTCAGTTCAGCAAGATCAGAAATCTTGCTTCTGGCCTTCACTGTTCTTGGCGTGAATCCTCGTGTCACAGAACTGACGAGCTGGAACACACCAGAACAGTCATCTGATCTACCCCCATATAACAGATGGTGGCATCGAGCCTCCGAGAGGCTGAGACCTGCCCTGAGGCCTGCCGGTGTGGCATCAGCCCCCGCCCGGAAGCCCACTCCCCCACCCGGCTCTCGGCCAAGTGATCTGTTCCTTGTTCTCCACACAAACTCTTTATCGACTTGGTCCCAAACTCTGATTGGCCACTCATCTCAACTCAAGAAGAAATTCTCAATTTAACCCCATTCTGGTGACAGGATAAACTTTGGCGTCACTCACTGAGCGTTCTTTCATGCATGTCCCCTTGATGTGTCAAGTTATCACCCTCTTCCCATGAATTCAGCAACACAGCCTGCCCGGAAAATAAGAGAACCCAGAAGAACCCAGAGCAGGGGGAGAGGGTGGAGAGTGTTGAGTTCTTGGTTTTCCAGATGAAAACCGGTTCTTGAATCTCATCACAGCGACAGTGGTCTTGAAAGCAAGAGTTGGGCATTCGGAAGTTGAGAGACTAAGCTCTGACGGGATCCAGTCACAAGCGTGAGCCACAGACCATGCACTGAGAAGAGAGGAGGAGTCGGAGCACCACACGCCCCTTAAGGCTGGACAGAATGGGAGCATGGGTGCCGGCGAAGCCCTTTCGAGGTGTCTGATGTCTAGGGAGAAGGGGCAGGGAGGTCAGTGGGGACACCAGGGCAGATGTGCTGACTCTGGCATTTCTAGGCATTGGCACCGGGCTACAGGTGTCTGTGATGGGGGGTTACGCAGTGGCACACCCTGAGGATGTTCTACCCCGTTTGTAGATGAACCAGACCATGCCGGGTCTCCCTGCCAGCTGGGAACCCAGAGCCTCCAGGTCTGAGGTCCACCTTCCCTCGGCCCATCTCTGATGCCCAACCTCTCCATCCCCAACCTCTGCGCCCCACCTGGGAATAAATGCCCGCTGGGGGCAGAGAGCCCCGGCTCTGGGATGAGAGTATGGGGACCCACCATCTCTGCCATCATTTTGCTTTCACATCCTGAAGGCTCTCCCCCGGGGAGCCGGGAGACCCAATTGCACCTACAGCTCCAGGGGCTTGGCCTTGAATCAGGGATTTGGCAGCCGCAGGCGCAGCATCTCCACTCACATTCGGGGCCAAGAAGAGGGGGTCAAGGAAACCCAGGCCTCCCGCGGGACCTTGCTTTCCAGCGCCGACAGCGAGAAGCGTGCGTGGAAGGCGCACGCAATTCCCCGATCATCCGTGGCTTCCCTGAGCGCCGCCGCGGTCCAGACACTCGTGGGAAGCTGTGGGTCCCAGGGCCGCCCCTCCACCCGTCCGCTGGGCTGGAGCCACAGCCTGCACCCCCCACCCCCACCGCCGGCACTACAGCCACTCACACCTGCGCTCCGTGCTGAGCTCCACGTGGTGCCGGTTACCCGGAGGCCTCGGTGGGTTCGGGATCGTGTAGACAGCTGTGTTGGGGCCCGTGGCCGCTGCGCGCCCCGAGCCCCGTGCGCCCAGACAACTTCTCTCCGGTCCCGGTCCGTTCCTCGGCGCCCTGGGACTCCCGCTCCTTCCCTCCTGACACACCCCGGCGCCGGCGCTGCATCCTGATTGGCCCGGGCCCAAGAGTGACCCTGGCCGTGACTGGTTAGAGATGGGCCTGCGGTCCCGCCTGGGCCGCTGTCCCGGCTCCGCAGGGGGAGACCCGCCTTCCCCCCACCGAGATTGTGTGGGGGTGTGCAGCCCAGGGCCCCCACCGGCCGAAGCGGGTGCCCCCCACCTTCAGACGCCTGGCGTGAAGTAGCACATCGCTCCGCGGACTTGGCCAGTTTTCGGCGGGATTTTCTGCAGCCTCGGCTGGAAGAGTCCGCGCGGCTCCCTGAGTCTATAAAATGCTGCAGACACCTCCTAGTTCTCTCTGGAGTCAGCTCCTGCTTTGGTTGGCCCCTTCTCACATGGGGCATTTCTCTCTTCCTTCTTTGCATGCTCTCCGCTGGACCTCCTCTAGCGACCCGCTCTTCGGTGACAATCGTAGTGAAGACGAGTTACTCTGCACCCAAGTCCCCCAGCCAACCCAGCAGCAGTGAAGAGACTGCCATTGCCCCCCCCCCACGTCTGGGGTCAGGGACTTACACGTGCTAATTCTTTCCCTCCCTCTGGGCAGTTATTAGCCTGATTTTCCATTCACGGGCACTGAAGCCCAGACAGATGAACTGGCTTGTCTGAGGTCTCAAAGCCCGCAGTTGACAGAAACAGAAAGTGAGTCCTTATTAGACTGTCTCACGGCACCTGGGCTGCTCCACACCCCTCCACTGTCCACCCTCTCTCCCCTCTCCCTTCTGCACTCCCCCCTTCTCCACGCCATCACCCTGAGCTGGCTTCACTGTGCAGGAGCTGGAGCATGAGGCCTCCGCCGCATGGAAGAGGAAGGGGTGGGGATGGAGGTCAGGTGGCTTTGCCGCACTCACCGTATAGCAAACCGCCAAGGTCCCCAGGGACACCTGACGATGGGCTAGACATCCCTGCTCCATTGGCTTCACGCTTGCCCACATGACTCACTTAGGCCAGCAGGCATCTCGGGAGAGCCACACATGATGGTTCCGAGGAGGATTTGTCCATCCCCCTTGATTTCTTGCACTTTGCCATTACTGTGAGATAAAACTCCTTTGGAGCAGATTCTCTCCCTTGAGCCTGCGCCCAGCGTGCGCACACCCGGAGCGGAGTCATTCCCGAGCTCTGCAGGGAGAAGCAGAGGCTCCCAGCCACGCCCAGCCTGGAGTAGCGACTCCAAGCCAAGTGCAGACGCTGAGCTTGTAAATGTCATGTTTATCAGGTGTCACCTAGGTTCTTAGGTGTTGGCTGCATGTGTGGTGGTAAGGATCCTAGGTGCTCTATTTGCACCTATATTTTCATAACTTGTACTGGTTTATCACCTCTTTGACAAAAGAATTGTTTTGGCCTTAGAGTGCTATTTCTAGAAGATCTTATGGGTAAAGCACTTAACAGAGGACCTGGTATGGAGTAGACACTTGGTAAATGCAGTGGTGATGATGACGACAATGGTGGTGGTGGTGATGATGATGATGATGGTAGTGGTGGTGATGATGGTGATGGTGGTGGTGATGGTGGTGATTGTGATGACGGTGATGGTGGTGATCATGGTGGTGATGGTAGTTATGGTGATGATAATGATGGTAGTGGTGGTGATGATGGTGATCGTGGTGATGATGGTAGTGTTGGGGATGGTGATGATGGTGGTGGTGGTGATGATGGTGATAGTGGTGATGATGGTAGTGTTGGGGATGGTGATGATGGTGGTGATGATGGTGGTGATGGTGATGGTGATGGTGATGAGGGTGCTGGTGGTGATGAGGGTAGCGGTGGTGATGGTGATGGTGGTGATGATGGTAATGGTGACAATGGTGGTAGTGATGGTAATTCTGTGAGGCCCTGGTTAGAACCCTGGCTGCTCAGGGTCACTCCTAAGCTCCTGGCTCCTCCACAGAGAACTTTCTTCCAGAAAGACCTTGGTGCTACAGAGAGCCTCAGGCTTGCAGCCTTGATCTCAGGCTTGCACCTCCTTGATCTCAGTCTGATTACACAGCAGCTGGCCCCGGGCCGAGTGGCTCTCCAGGCACTTACCTGCTCCTGGCATTTTGGCTGGCAAACACAGAAGATAACTCTTCTAAAACATTAATGATATTATTATGGAAAACAATCATCAATGAAGACATCACAGAGAAATGTGGATTAAAATGAGCCATGTGATAGACTTTCCATCTTGTTATTTCTGCCAGGGGCCAAGACCTGAGATCTAACGAGGTGATAACGAGGGAAGAGAAAGGCCATCATGCCTCCGCAGCCTCCTAGGCTTTCTGGGGCAGGTTCAGGTCTCTCCTCTCTGTCCCCAGCGGGTGTCCTGGAGCCTTAGGCAGCCGGGGCTGCACTCCCCTGGACGGTGGGGGCTGGGGACACTGGCGCAGTCACCAGAAGGGGGAGTGGGCCACCGAGAGGCAGATTCACTTACTGCGCAAATGTGCCAGGCCCCCAGGGGAGAAAATGCCCCTGTGCCCAGGGACGTTCCATTCAAGTGGGAAAGAAACTTTCCAAACACATAAATGAAATGATTACAGGTACCAACAAATGCTTTAAATAAAGTAAAGCATACAAAAAAAAAAGATAAGAGAATATTGAGATGGGGAAAGGGGTGTTAGGGGTTGAACTGTGTTGCCCCAAAATTCATATGTTGAAGTCCTAGCCCCTTGTACCTCAGAACGTGACCACATTTGGAGATTGGGGCTTTAAAGTGGTGATGGCACTAACATGAGTTCAGTAGGAAGGGCCCTAATCCACTCTGACTGGTGTCCTTATAAAAAGGGAAATCTGGACCCAGGCGCGCGCACACACACACACACACACACACACGGGGATCATGATGTGGACGGAAGGCGGCATCTACAAGTCCGGGAGAAAGGCCTGGAACAGGTTTTCCCCCATAGCCCTCAGAAGAGACCACCCTGCTAACATCTTCAGACCCCAAGACCCCATGCAAAGGGAGTCAGCTGGATTTCCAGGCTCTTTCGCAGGATTTGCTGTTCTTTGCAGGCGATCAGTTACTGAAACCCGTCCTCGAGCCAGTAGAGACTCCGTCACTCACCGCCCCGCCCTGAGGTCGGTTCCCGGCCCCTCCTGCCAGGCCCCAGGGCCGCAGCTGCCTCGCTGGTGGCTGGATAGGTCGGGATAAGCTGAAAGGACAGAAAGCTTTAAGAAGAGCTTTCCCATGGGCTTTCCGGCTCTGGAGCCACTTTCAGTCCCCGCCTCAGCCTTTGCTTGTCGAAGGCCAGCCTTCGCAGGCACCGGCTCCAGCTGCGTGTGGCTGGCAGGAGAAACCAGCTCACCATCCCACCACTTGTGGCCTCTGCTGTCGCCGCTGGGGAAGCAGGTTCTCAATTTCCTTTCATCTTTCTCCAACACCCAAGCCCTACAGCGATAAGAAAATAATTTCGACAAGGGTCAAGCTTGTGGATTATACCTCTTTGTATAATGCTTGCCCATTACTTTGCAAAAAGCCGGGAAACGATCGCTCCGTGCAGCTCGTCTGAGCAGGTGCTCAGCGCTGAACATCCTCGGTAAGTGATTTAGAGAGCAAGATTGATCCTTCTAGGGGGGTGTACATTTCCGAGTCCTCACCATATACCGTTAGATAAATTATAAGCACACACTCTCCATACTTCTTTCCAGTCTGACACACAGAATGATGGCCAGGCTCTCAGAACTGCACCTGTTCTAGCTTGTATTTCCGCGTCCGGCCTCTTTCAATGACATCCCCTGGTCCCAGGAAGACCAGCTCTTTCTTTGTTGCCTCTTCTAGGTTGTACCCTTGAGTTTTGGCAGAACGCCCTTAAGGATTCTGGGCTGCTGGGCTCAGGGGCCTTAAGTTTGCAGAACTCTGAGTCCATTCTTCTTTTTTTCTGGGCACAGATCCTCAACTCCTTTGAAATCCCTGTGGATAAGACACACAGGAGGCGACTGTCACCTCAAAGCTGAGCAACTAGTTGAACAACTGCCCCCCCCTTTTTAAAGATTTTATTTATTTATTTGACACAGAGAGAGAGATTACAAGTAGGCAGAGAGGCAGGCAGAGAGACAAGGAGAGGAGGAAGCAGGCTCCCTGCTGAGCAGAGAGCCCGATGCGGGCCTCGATCCCAGGACGCTGAGATCATGACCTGAGCCGAAAGCAGAGGCTTTAACCCACTGAGCCACCCAGGCGCCCTANGCCGAAAGCAGAGGCTTTAACCCACTGAGCCACCCAGGCTCCCGAACAACTGCCCCTTAAAGGTGCCCCAGAAGCAGATGGGGGGCCAGGGGAGGGCCCCCCACTGTCCTTAGCACCTCCTTGTTCTGTGTGTGTCACACCTGGATTCAGACATGACCAGGGCATAGGAAACATACTAGCCTAGGAGTTAAGTTGGGGTAAATGAAGTCCAGCTCAGCTCCCAGCTAATTGTCCTGGGTGGGGCAGGTCATTTAATTGCTCTGGGCCTCAGTTTACTCAGCTCTATAATGGGGGTCATAATCGTTTTGCCTTTGCAATTATTGAGTGTATTAAGAGTCAAGACTCACAAGGCATCTAGAATTTACCACCTGGGTGTTGGCTGTTATTACCACAGCTCTCCTGGTGGTGAGTAACAAGGAGGTGGGGCTCTGGGAGTGGGGGCAGTAAGCGCACCAGTGGACGAAGCAAGATCCGGAATATCTCACTGAGTCACGGTGTTGGGTGAGTTTAACAGTGCAGCTGATTGCTGTGTCCCCAAGCCCCCAGCTGTGTAGGATGAGAAAGACACAGTCTCTCAGTGGCACGAGGAGGGAATGACCTGGGGGATTGTTCAGTAGTAAGTTACTTAGAAGTCAACCACCGCGTGGGCTCCCCTCCCAGAAAAGCTTATGTTATCTCACCCTGTGTCCCGAGATATGGGTGATTGGAAGAGGGAGAACATGAGCCTTCGCCCTGGACAGACAAACCACACCCAGGTCGATTTGGGGGGCCCACTGTAAAAGGAGCGTAGACAGGTGGGAATGTGTGCAGAGAGGGAGCTGGAAACGCAGGAGTTTGAAAGCATGTGGATCGATGTGATGCTGGTGGTGACAACAGCTTAGTACTTGCTCATCTAACGGATGCTCCCCAGTGGGGGTCAGCCCTCCTCCAGCAGCAGAGCATGGAGCCTGTGAAGGTAGGTGCGGGCCAGGTGTGGAAATGACATGCCTTCTGCTCCATGCATCCCATGACCACAGCGACCTTCAAGAGAGCATGGGACATGCAGTCTGGTCATGAGACCAGAAGAAGAGAAGATCGATCATCAGCCAGCAACCTCTGCTACAGTGCACAATGTGGGCATCCAGGATGGGGCGCCTGGATGGCTCAGTGGCTTGGGTGTCCAACTCTTGATTTCAGCTCGGGTCATGATCTCGGGCTATGAGATCGAGCCCCACATCTGGGTCTGCGCTCAGAGGGGAGTCTGTTTGAGATGATCTCTCCCTCTCCTTCTGCTCCTCCCTACCTGTGCTCTCTTTTTCTCTCTCTCTCTAAAATAAATAAATAAATCTTTAAAAAAGAAAAGGAGAGGAAGGAAGAGGAGGAGGAGGAGAAGTAGTCATCTAAGAAACTGAGGATGTCAATCCTGAAAAGACTTGGGAGGACCCAAGATGTGTCTTCAAATGATGGAAGGGGCTTCTTGTGCAAAGAGAGGATCATCTCTGTGTCATTCCAAAGGGTAGGAGTAAAATCTGTGGATTTACAGAAGAAGGGAGGCAGGTGGGGGGCATCGGCCACCCCGCTTTGCCCGGGCTATCTGGTTTTAGTCCTGAAAGTTCCACCAGGGCACTTGATCCTCCTCGTCAGGGCCGACTTTGGGTTGATCCAGGTGTGTCTATGCTAAGAGTTGTCTCAGCAACACTCCCTCCCCATCCCCCACTTAATCAGTTATAGCCTTGTTGGCTGTGAGTTCAATGTTAATGAACCAACAATATATATGAAATAAGGGGTCTTTAGGCAGAAACACATATAAAACAAGGTTATGTATTGATTGATTGATGAAAGTGTTGTGGCCAGTGGCTTGCAGAAACCCAACCCCGTGTTTCCCCTAGCAGCAACGGCGCGGTGTTTGCTCATTTGATGATCGTGGAGACTTTATGGAATGTAACTGCCAAAAATAACAAGGCTGGATATCTATGCCACAGAATAGTTTGGGGCCATAAAAAGAAATGAAGTACTGATACTACAACTAGATGAACCTTGAAAACATGAGGCTGAGTGAAAGAAACCAGCCAGGGCGCCTGGGTGGCTCAGTGGGTTAAAGCCTCTGCTTTCGGCTCAGGTCATGATCTCAGCGTCCTGGGATCGAGGCCCGCATCGGGCTCTCTGCTCAGCAGGGAGCCTGCTCCCTCCTCTCCCTGTCTCTCTGCCTGCCTCTCTGCCTACTTGTAATCTCTCTCTCTGTGTCAAATAAATAAATAAAATCTTTAAAAAAAAAAAAAAAAGAAAGAAACCAGCCACAAAGACGATGTATGGTATGATTCCGTTTCCTGAAATGTCCAGAACAGAGATATCTACAAAGACAGAAAGACGAGGGGGGTGCGTAGGGTTGGGGGAGGGAGGGCCAGTGGAGAGTAGAGAAGCAATCGGTAAAGGGCACAGAGTTTCATCTCAAGGGATGAAAATTGTCTAAAATTGACTCGCAATGGTGGCACACATCTTTGAATGAACCAAAAAACACTGAATTGTGCATTTAAATGGGTGAGTTGTATGGTGTGTGAATTATATCTCAATAAGCCTGACATCATCTCCTGTTCTTCACTGGGGGGCTCATCACCCCCCAGTCTCTTTTGGGGGCAGCCCCATGCCCATCTCTCCAGTGCCACTCTCTCCAGAACGTGAGCAAACTGGATTCTCTCCTCCCCTGAGGACGACTTCCTGGCAGAAGGGCCCAGTGCAACCCAGGAGCTCCTGCAGAAAGCAGGTCCTCGTCTTTGCTTGTTTAAGTGCAGTGTAGAGGGTCTGCCAGGGGGCACGTGAGAGCAGGAAGCCAAGAGCCCGTGGCCGTGATCCCAGATGACAGAGCTGTGTGGTCTCTTCCCACCCAGAGAAGCTTGTGTCAGTCAGGAATGCTTCTGACCACAAGTCACATAATACCTGATGGAGCAGTGACCAGAGGTCATTATCCCACGGGGCCAGGAGGCTGGACAAGTGCTCCTGGGGGTGGAACGAAGGCAGGGGTGCAGAAAGGCGGGTTCCTGACTTGCCTCTGCCTTGTCAGTGGAAAGAAGTCTTTCCCAGGAGCCCCATCCGCAGACTTGCCCGGCGTCTCCTTGGCCGCCACTGGGTCACACGCCGGGTCTCGGAGCATCCATTCCGGAATCGCAGGCGGATGCCGAGACCAAGCGCGGTGTACCTTGGGGGGGGTGGGGGGCACAGCGGGGAACCCCTATCGCTCTACCTCGACCACACCCAGCTGCTCCTGGTGGGGCGAGATAAGAAAAGTGGGGAGTGGCTCTGGGTGGGCCCGGACCCCGCGGGATGACGCGGGGAAGGTCAAGGGACACGGACGGTGTCCTCCTGCAGGAATAGCTGTGACCTGCGGGAACCAGCCGAAGAGACTTGGATGCTTGATTCAGAGTCATGAGCTCTGAATCTAACCAAGTTCCACCTGGAGGGCAGCAGCTAGAGCCCTAAAAGTCCCTGGGGCTCAGGACGGTGGAGCGGGGGCTTGGGTGGTGGCCCGGCCCCAGGCTGCCTGGAGGAAGCGGTGCGGGCCCCTCTGCCTCCCCGGAGCCTCTCCTCCTGCTCCCGGGAGGTGAAGCTTTATGGTGTGACCCGGGATACATCTGTGGCTGCTTTCTGGCCTCTGCGTGCCCCTTAGCAATTCCGGTCCTTCGGGAGTCGAACGCACTTGGAAACGGATCCTGTCGGTGTAGACGAGGCTGACGGATGGCTTGTCGGTATCCGGAGCTGCGCTGCGACCCGGGGAGGGTGGGGTGCCTTCCACATGTGTGTGCTTCGGCAGACACACACCCTCGGTGTGCCCGCCGCGTCTTGTGCATCCAGCAAAACAGCTGCAACCTTCTAAAAATTTATTGGTTTCTGGATCATTTGCATTTTTTATAGTTTGCCAACAAAAGATAGGGAGAGGGGAGGGAATTTATTAATGTTCCAAGACGTTCTCCAAAAGGGGAGGAAGCGAGCGTTTTCGGCGAGACCCAGGGCCGCTGCTCATCTGAATGTGACACCCGGGCCAGGCGCCCGCGTCGACCACAGCGCCGCCTGGAAGGTGCAGCTGCTGGGCCGCGGGGAGCGCGGGGGGCGTCGGTGACTTGAGCGGGGCCTGCGGGACGGCTCGCTAACGGCCACTTGCGGGAAACAGCCGAGGCAACTGCAGGATTTGCTGTCGCAATAGGCACACTAAAAATAAAGGCATAAATAGATGAAGGAATTGACAGGATAACAAGGCATAAAGAATTAGAAGGAGAGCTCACTGCGGACGACGAGGCGCCGCTGGGCGCGGGGGGCTGGGCTGGGGGAGCTGCTGACTCGGTGCTTCTCTGCTGCCTGACAGCGACCAGAGCCCTGCGCCGGATCGTCAGCGCTGCATCTGATTCCACACTCAGTGCAGGCGGAGGCACGAAGTTGAGGAGGGAAAGCCACTTTCCTTGCACACGTCCCATTTGTTTGGCGGCTGACGCCCCTCAAATGACAGATTGGAAGTTTTCCATCGCGGCCCCCTAGTCCCCCCGGGGGTTTGGAGAAGGACAGGGATCTAGTACACAAGTGAGGGCGGGGGGAGTAGAAAAAAGGCTTTTAGGGGCGCCTGGGTGGCTCAGTCAATGAAGCTCCTGACCCTGGATTTTGGCTCAGGTCATGATCCCCGGGGGGTCGTGGGTTGGCGCCCCCAGTGGGGCTCCATGGTCAGAGGGGCATCCGTTTGTCTCCCTCTCCATCAGCCCCTCCCCCTGCTTGCGCATGAGCTCGCTCAAAAACGAATTTAAAGAGAAAAAAACACGTTTTTAATTCAGTTGAGATATTTGGAAAAAATAAATCTCTGGCAAACTAGCAGGATAGGAAAGAAGAAAAAACTATGTGCTAGAAAAGCTACGTCATCATAGGCCAATACATGCTAACTTTGGGGAGATGGCTTTTCTGATTAGGGGTGTCTGGCCATCCTCATCAACTAGTCAATGCCAGAGCTCTGGTTGCGGTTTCTGCAACCCACCCCCCTGAGCCCGCCACCCCCACACAGACCAGCGTGGCTAGAAGATGTCATCCCTTCTTCCCACATGCCAAGCTGGGTGCCAGGGAGAAGCAGGCAGGGAGCCCGGGAAAACCCCCAATTCCTCACTGTCTTCGTCCTTCACTGATTCTAAGTTAGCTGAATAGACTAAGGCAGCAGACACTGTTTTTATCAGAACATCTAACGGCATTTTGGGAAACAACTTTTCACAGCCGAGTTCCCTGGTGTTAATAGGTATTTGGTGAAGAAAAAAAAAAAAGCGTTCTCAACGTTAAGTTTGGGAAATTTGCATCTGGGCTTCTCAAAGCCCTTAATATGGTCTTGCAGAAGGGATAAAGCAGATGGGTGTCTCAAATGAATTTTACCATAAAAACTCACCCTTTTAAGAATTGCGTGTGTGTGGAATACCTAGGAGGAAGTTTCTGGAAATATATTTTGTCCTAGATACAAAACACATGGTTTTCAGCCAGCTGAAGGTCCTAAAGGCAGTTGCCTCATCCTTGAGAGAGGTGGGAAGGCTGAGGAACCCAGCCTTCTGCATTTCTGCCTGGCCAAGACCAGTTTTCTTTGAAAAAGAAACATTTTTATTGTGTGTGGGGTTTTGGGGGGGGGTTTTGTTTTTTTTGTTTGGTTGGTTTTTTCAGTTCAGTACCTATTCAATTGTCTACAGGGGACACGGATGAAAGATTGAGGATGATGGCACGGAGTTCCCCGGCTTGGGGAAGAAGGAGGGGACCACAAGGTCAGTCTAAACGTTGCCTGGTGGCAGACGCCTCGCTCNCTGGTTGCAGACGCCTCGCTCACGCTTTTCCATGCTGTGCTAGGATTTTGGCAGACATTCATTAGAGGTCAATAAAAGTTAAATAAATGAAATGGGCTCCGCTGCAGAGACATTTAATCATTTCATTAAGCATACTATTGTGTCCAGGTGCTTTGCCAAGTGTAGAGCTGGTTATGACTTCATCTAATTCCTAACTGCTGGGGAAATCAGCGCGAGATTCTTCTGATGTTCCTCTCTCTCTGTGCAGCCTCCCCACGCAGCTGCAGGAGGACAGGAGCCCAGACGGGCTGCCGAGGAGTTAACCTTCCGTGTTCTGGAAAGGCAGACGGGACTTGTAATCAATCCTTTTCTTGAAGTTTCTGTAGCCTGATGGGAATTAAGGCGAGGAGGGGAGGTCGTGTACTGGGATGGGGAGTGGGAGGATGTGGGGGAGCACTGGGTCCTCCAGCTTGGCCAGGGTTTCAGAGCCTCTTGGGCACCCAGAACTATGTTCCAGAATGGGGAGTGCGCTTTTACAATAGACACTTCCTGGAAAATGTGGTGTAGGGCCCCCCACTCCTGGCCTCTGGGAGATCTGTGCTTCCATCTGCAGCCAGCCCCTCTAGAGCAAGGCTCAAGAAGCTTCAAGGTTGTAGAAGGGCAGTCAGTGCTGCCTGTGGGGGGGACCCACCAGCAAGCGGTGCTCGTGGAAAGTATCATGGCAGCCGAGAATTTCACGGAGGACCCTCCAATGGACATCAAGACGCTCTCCAGAATAGACCCGCACGTAGAAGTTCAACTGATTTTCAACGAAGGTACAAAGGCAACTCAATGGGCGTGGAAAGGATGGTCTTCTCAATAGATGATGCTGGAATAATTGGCTATCCATAAGCAAACCATGAACCTCCATTCAGACCTCACACCATATACAAAGATTACTGCAACATGGACGAGAGACCTCGATGTAAAGCCTAAAGCTATAAAACTTCCAGAAGAAAACATAGGAAAAAATTTTGTGACCTTGGTGTAGGCAAAGATTTTTCAGCCACGACACCAAATGCAGGACTCATAAGAGGAAATAAAGAGGATAAATTGGATTTCATCAAGATTAAACACTTTTGCTCTCCAAAAGAAAATGTTGAGAGAATGAAGACACACCATAGACAGGGAGAAAATACTTGAAAAATACCTATTGGATAAAGGACTTATACCCAGTTATAATTCTCAAAACCCCCTAATGAAGAAAATGAACAACACAATTAAAAACTAGACAGAAGATCTGGACAATCTGCCCAATTGAAGATACATGGATGGCAAATAATCACACGAAAGATGCTCAAAAAATGCATCACTCGGGAGACACAAATGGAAACCATGATGAGGTACCACTACAGCCTTATTTAAATGGATAAATTAAAAAGACTGACCTTATCAAGTTCTGGTGAGGACACAGAACAATGGGGTCTCAACCATGAGTCAGAAATAATGTGGTTACTTTCTAGAAAAAAGTTATTTGGGAAGAGTGAGTATTACAGAACAATGGTTAATTTGATGTCAGGAACCTAAAAGTGTCCTGGGTCAACGCGAAGAAGATTACCGCGCCCCCCCCCGCCGCCGCCCCCCGCCCCTACCCAGGCTGGTATCTCTCTATCAGTAGAGGCACTGTACAGGAATTTTGGATTAAAAAATGTTTGAAAAGTTTGTAAACATAAAGAGCATCTCTAGGAAGAAAAATGGGATTTCTTGATGAATCTTTTTTTTTCCCACATTTTTTCTCTTTCTTTCTTGCCCTCAACCAGAATGGAAAAAGTGAAATACAGACTCTTGATATACTTCCAAGACTTGTGCGTGTGGACCTTAGGAAGACTGCCAAAAGTTGCAGAGAGTTGTTCATCAATCACCTAGTATTTGGCAATATTTACCTGTTCTTAGAATGGGCCTTGGTATTTACCTACTCCTAGAGAGGTTTTTTTAAATGATAATGCCAGTGAGTTTCCAAAGGAAGGTATGAATAGCCAGATTTTAGAGATGATTCAACTGGCCTTCAGAGAGGTTAAGTAACTCGTCTCAGGTCACACAGCGGGGAAGTGGCAGAGCCAGGGCTGAAACCCAGGTCTGTCTCTTGGACTCCATCACTATGTCTTCCATCCTTCATGTTTGCTCCGGAATCTCTAATGGCTACTTGGTCGTTCCCCCACCCCACCCGCTGTTTCTAAATACTTCCTGGGGTTGTCTCTTCCTTTCCCCCCTGCTCGCCTCCAGCATCTTGGCTTGTCGCACTAACCCTAGAGAGAAAGCCTAAAACCTAAAGCCACTGCAGACCCCAGACGAGGAAAGCTCCCAACCCCCTTATGGCCTCAGTGTGGAGCATCATCACCTCAGAAAACCTCTCGAGCTTCTTCCCTAACTGGGGTGACGCGTGGTGGGAGAGGTGCTTCAAGACTTCTCTGATCAGCTTGGAAGATGAGGTCATGTTTGACAAACGGCATTGTTCCCTGCGAGCAGCAGTCAACGCACTTGGCAGGAATAAAGACTTGGAACACGCCAGTGATTATTTTTAATTGGATGGGCCTCATGGCTGTAACAAAAATCAATGTATTTCTGAGGCGACTGCAGAGGCGCTGATCTGACTTGGCCCCACCGCTCCCGGGCGGCCAGAGGGGCAGAGAGGAGCCAGCAGAGAGGAGCCCCTCGGCTTTGGGGGCCTGGGGCGCAGGTGCCTCCCTGGCTCCTCCCACCTGCTGGGATGAGTCCACTATAGGCCAGGGCCCGCAGGGGAGGGGCTGGGAGGGTGCCTAGGAGGGCACGGGGTGTAGGTGCGGGGCGCACCGGGCAGGGGGAGATGTGTGGAGGGGCCAGCTGGCAGTCCCCAGCCTGGGGCTTGGAGGTTCCGACAGTGTGGTGGAAAATGCAGATCCCTGCTGAGAATCTGCCTCTCTGTTGGGAGGGGGGTCCAGACCCCACATCACGGGTGACACTGATCCCCGAGCAGGAGGCGGTGAGACGGGGCGTCTTGTAAAGCCCTGGCCTTGTTTCTGGCTGGAATCGTCACTGTGAGGTATTAAAACTAAAACGACAGAATGTCATCTCCCAGACATGGTTGAAAAGCATGTCTCTCCCCGCCGTGGGCGGCTGCCCATGGTCTTTGGGGAGATGGGTCGTTGGTTGTTTTGTGTTTTGTTGCGTGGGACGGAGACTGTGAGCAAAGCAGGTAAGATGAGTGTCCTGTGGAGCCTTTCACATTTTCTTCTCTTTTCAAAATGACGCGTGAAGGGAAGAGAAAAAGGAATGGGTACTCGCACGATTAGAGAAGCCTCCAGTTTGGTTTAAAGGTTTTTCTCAAGAAAGACAAAGGCGTGGCGTCGCTTGCTGTGGGGTTGTCTGCAGGCAGAGCGACCCCTCTTGTCTGCGAACCTGGAGGGGACCAAGAGTCTGTAGAGCAGGCTCCCCCTCTCCGCGATATAACTGGGGAGCTGCACGCCACAGACCTGCCAAGGCCACAGACAGACAGCACGCGCCCAGCGTGCAAGTTCATGGCCGTGACCCGGAAGTGCTCCGCAGGCAGAGCTCAGCGAGTGAGCAGCCTCCAGGGCAGCCATGGGCCTTTTGAGGATTTTCGGAAGTTGCCTCTGCACAGCCTTACCAGAAAGGAAAGGGGGAGTTCCCCGTGGCATCTGGGGGTTTGCTGCCATGAGTGCGAATTGTGCCGAGTTGGGACTCCACTTGCCCTAACTGAGCCGTTCCCAGTCAACATCAAAAGGAACTTAAAACTCTGTATGGCAAGGCCAGCTACAGCTTCTGATCTTTGTCCTGGGTGGGTGTTTAGCCCTGTCCCCACCACACACACATCTGAAGAGGAAATCTCAGAATTCAGACAGCCCCGAAATCCACCTGAGCTTGGTTCTCTGGAAAACACCCTTGACGTCTACATTAGGAGCGTGGGGAAGTTTGCTTGTAGGCTGGGATGCATTTCCTACAAAGCCTCTGATTTTCACAGCCACATAAGCTATTTCTCTCTCAAGGCATTGCTTTTGTGTAGAAATGTATCATATTTTTTTGTGTGTGTAGAAAAGGAATAAAATGTATCAGTCCTGAAGTGAATTCTTTTTTTTTTAATTGAAGAAAATCCTTTAAGCTGTTTTGGGCTTATTCAAGCATGTAAAAAGGGTATTTTCCATCTGTAGTTCAGATGCTTTGTATGTTCGCAGATAGCCCAAATAATCTGAATTTAAAACTTTGAATTGGGCCTCTTTATGTAACATCTTAAAAAGGTGCCATTTATGAAGAAAAATATGGTCATGAAATAAAGGATATGGGGAGTAAGTGATCCTGCTGGCTACAGAAATAGATGGGGACTCATAAATCTTAGTTTCTATTCTTGGCTCTGGAATGAATTTATGTGTTCACTGCGTTTGGCACAGGGAGGCCACAGGGAGATAGATTCAGGAACCTGGATATGAAGGAAAGAAGCTCTTCCTGTAAAAGTAAAATTATGAAATCCACACGCAAGAGACCGGAGCAAACATGTGCACGACCACCTCCAAGAAATTTAACGATCGGCAAGTCGGATAGAGGTCAGCACAGGGAGATTCATGGAAGCGGCTGCTGGGAACTGCCATCCAAGCTCAGGGGAAGGGGGAGCTGCGGCACGCAGGGCAGGCTGGGAGGTCACAGGTCACCCCAGGGCCAAGCCCCATGGTGCTGTGCATTGTGGGAATCAGCAGAGTCTTCCTGGCCAACTGGGGTTTCAGCCCCCTGGTCTGCCGTTTTACTAGTTGTGTGATCTTGAGCCTCTTAGAGCCTTTACCCTCTCTGAGCCCCACCAGCCTTATTTGGGTAAATGGAGATAATGGTACGTCCCCTACAGCGTTGAAGGATACTGTGATACAATGTGTATAAACCACTTCGCAGGGTGGTGGCGGTGGCCATGGTGGGTGGTGACTAGGATGGTGATGGCGGTCGTGGGAATGGTGATGGGGGTCAAGGTGGTGGTGGGAGTGATTATGATCATGGTGGGGGTTGCTGTCTAGCCTCGGTGCAGAGTTGGCTAGGTCTGGCTGGCAGAGTCTCATGCCATTATCAATGCCCACGAGCTAAAGACACCGAGAACACACAGGTAGTTGAACAAAGTTGTGTTTCTTGGTACTTGTTACCCCAAGATCGCACACTATGGGGAAACTTGGGGTACCTTCATCAGGAGGTGTTGGAGGGAAGTATTTATAGGATTCGGGCTTGTGTTCGAAGAGGGTCGGGGGCTCCTGCTCTGGGTGGGCTATCAGAACGTTGGCACTGGGCATGATCCGCCATGGCTGCTTTCCTCTAGGAGGTGGAGGAATGAGGGAGGCTCAGGCTGTGATTGGCAAGGAAGAGGCCACCTTTCACACCAGGAGGGAGGGAGGGACATGTGGTCACTTTGTGGTTTAAACAGTATGCTTGGGTTTTTTGGTTTGTTGTTTTTTTTTTGTTTTGTTTTTTGTTTTTTTTGGTCTGTGTTCACACATGATTACAGGAGTGGCCTTGTTTTTGTCTCTCTCCATCCCGGTCACAGAGCGACCTTGTTCGATGTTGGTATTCAGCGAAATTGTGTTTGCTCAACAAAAGAACACCACGTCCGAGCTGTGAGCGCCAGGCCGGCTCCCAGCTGCCAGCTGCCAGGCCCCGCTTTTTTTGTTTCTCACCATCTAGCCCCAGAATCCTTGCTCCGGTTCATCGCTCACCAAGTACCTCTTTGATTATAATTGGGCTTCCCACGTAGGGGGCCTGCAGGGGACAATTGTGGGCATAGAGGTCTGAGTACTTCAGATCCCCACGGTGATATTAATGTTGAATCAGATGAAATTGCCACTCTTGTAGTTCGACAGCATTTGAATATTGGCAATTTCACATAGTCGAGCCTCGCTATTTCTCACTGTAGATTAATAAATTGTCATTCTGGAGTCCATAATGGTCTCCTGCGAGACTGTGAGTAGGAAGAACTTTGTCTCTGGGTGTGAACGACCTGGGATTTCTGATCCTTTCAGGTAGAGCGTTTAACTTCAAACCACGCGGAAAATTATCAAGGTCACATAGGCGGCTCTTGAGAGAATATCAGATACCCCCAATGACACCTTCTTTAATTTCTCCGAGGGAATCTGTCTCCATATAAACTTCCACCATATCAGTAAGTCAATTAACTCAACCACTTGCAAAATGACTGAATTATGACCTTGCCCGGGCTTAGCCACGGCCCAATCTTCCCCGGGCGGAAGGGGTCGGGTCAGTGCTATTGGGCGACAAAGGGAAAACCAAGGAGAAAAGTCCAGACGCACTACTGAGGGTGGGTGAGAAGAAACACTGAACTTGAAAGTGGCTGGAGTCCAGACAAAGAAACCACCCAAGGCGACATAAGCACCCAGGGGTGGGTGGTGGAAACCACCAAGGTGACCCCATGCCTGACATCACAGGTTCTGAGCCTGACTGTGACCTCAGTAAAATTCTCGGGGTGACTGGTGCTTTAATGGATTCTCTTATCTGGCCGGAGCTTCAGAGCACCAGAGCGGGTTCACAGATTGGGGTGCACAAAGCCACCCATGCTTGGAATGGGGCTATTACAAGGACAACCGCTGAGGCCGAGGGAAGGAAAGCGAGGGTCCTGAGTTTTTCCAGCTGCCGGACTGTGGTGGCCCCACTGGCCTGGGCTCGCCTGGCCAGAATCAGGAGCTTTGCTGCTGTCCGCGTTTGTATCCTGAGCCCCAGTTTGGGGAAGAAAAGCACACTTGTCTCTGTGGCTGCTGTTACTAACGACCAAAACGACAGAAGTGTGTGTCTCTTGCACAGTTTGGAGGCCAGAAGTCTGAAATCAAGGTTTGGGACTGGGGGCAGGAATCCGTTCCTGCCTCTCTCCTAACTTAGGACGTCTGCTGACAATCCTTGGGGTCCCTTGGCTGGTTGCCCCATCACCCCACCGCTGTCTCCGTCGTCACATTGCCTTCCTGTCCCCGGCGCTCTTCACCTCTTCCGTCTTGTCTCGGATCTCTCCGCCTCTCTCTTACAGGGTCACTTGTCTTTGGATGTAGGGCCCACCCAGATGATTCAGGATCATCTTCTCATCTCAAGATCCTTAATTATATATGCAAAGACTCTTTTTCCAAATGAGATCGCATTCACAGGGTCCAGAGAGTAGGACGTGGACTCATCTTTGGGGGGACCACCCTTCGGGGCACCACAGGGAGCCTGGGGGAGCAGCCTGGCTCAGTTTGCAAGGGCCTCCCTGGCCTGGCCCGTTGGTAGGGCCTGGTGGGTGTCTCTCAGCCAGACCAGGGCTTCGTAGACACACAGTCTCCTTCAGCAGCAGGTGTCGTGGTCCCCACCCAGCCTTGGAAGCGGTGCCTCCCCAGAGTGGCAGGCCCACTCCTGAATTGTGTCCGCTGCAGCCTCTCCCCCAAGGGACACTTCCTCTGGTCTCCTTTAGAAACTTGGCAGCCTGGCTTCCTTCCCTCCCACCCTCTTCCTCCAGCCTTTACCCCAAACGGGGCCTGATGCAGGTGCCAGGGATCTGGGATGGAAGGGCCCCAGGCCAGCCCTTTCGGACCCACGGTCTGGAGAGGCAGACACAGAGCCCTCCCCGCTCCCCCGTCCCCGGGGTGGGGTCATCGGCTCCCCTCGCGCACCCTGTCTGGCAGCCCAGCTCACAGGGGAAGATGGCCCACCATGCGCCAGGTGCCTGGCCCATCAGCCTGACACAGATACACCCTCAGGACGCCCTGTGTCCCCCGGACCGGCTCCTAATGCCCGGGCAGTGACTAAGCACCTTTCAGTCACCGCTCCAGCCATTAATCTAAGCGCCGCGGGGCCTGGATGGCCTGTTCTCCCCCAGCGCCGAGGCTGTCCACAGAGCCATTGATTTCAGAGACAATATCCCTTGCTTCCAAGTTTATGAGGCAGTAAACAGCCCCCGCATATTGATGAACGCCGAGCTGTTTGCTCAGCACATTTGCTGTGCACATTTATTAGGAGGCTGTGCTTTCAAGCAAATGAAACTGCACTGTTTTCTTTCCCTCTGGGGGGCCTCGCCCCTCCCCCCGTGAGTTGTCTTCACCTAGTGGATCCCTGGTCCCTCTTCCCACGGTGCGGGGATGCATCACGGGACCAGCGGGACCTCAGGCTGGTGGCTCCGAGCTCGCCATCCCCGTCCCCCGGATCCTGGGGAGCCCCTGGGCCGGGGGGGGGGCCCTGATGCCCTGTCGGGAGGGCCCGGGAAGAAGAGGGCACACGAAGAGCGTCCTTTTTCTGAGGCCCCACCTGGGAGGCCTTCCCTCCGGCCTTGACTCCTCCCGGGAGAAGAGCACACGCGATAATAATAGAACCCAGCAACCCGCCAGCAGCCGTTCCCCGCGGAGCATAACACCCCAAATAAAATTCCTTTTCATCTTGAGAAGCCGAGACGCTACAAGGCTGGGCTGCGAGTCCATAAAGATGAATCTTCGGAGCGTTTACTAGCTGGAATGCCCCGTGAATCCAAACTGGTTTATGTATAAAATATTAGGAAGGTTCGGAGGAGGTGGCGAGGCCGTGTGGGGAGCAGGCGGGAGAGATTGATGGCAAACTTTGTGCCAACCGAGCAGTTCCGTGCATGCCAAACGGCGAGAGAACAACATGTGAAAAATGTATTAGATTATCCAGAACGCAACACTGATTTATGGGCGCAGTCAGCCCCGTCTTGCCATCCGTTTCCGTAATGGAGAGAGATTAGGGTGCCGGTGGCTCTGCGGGGGACCGTCTGGCTCCGTCCCCACCCCCGCGGCCCCGAACCCGTGATGAATCACGCGGTAAGAGCAGGGGTTCGCACTTCGAACCGCACGTTCTGATGTGGATGGTTTGGACATCTGAAGCATTTCAGAGTTTGGAATGAAAATTGACGGGATGAGGGATTCATTCTGAAAAATCTAATCGTATCGATTGCTGAAAATCACACGGAGTTTCTCAGCGAGTAAGAGGAGGCAGGTTCTCCGGGAGCACGTGCGGAGCGGCTGGGGGGCTCACCTCCAGAGGGGCCTCGTGCGGTGGCTTCCGGTGGCCCCACCTCGATGTGACTATGGCCCCAGCACACCGCATCTGGGGCCCCTTGAGTCGGGAAGGACAAGGACAGAGCTCGTCTTGAGAAGATAAGACGCAGCCTCACCTGGGTCACTGGCCAGCTGTCGGCTCAGTGCGCAGGAGCCAGCGCCCAGTACGTGCCCGGCGCGGTGCTAGGCCTATGGGAGATGCTGAATACGGTGCTGTCTACTAAGGGCTTTGTGAGGCATCTGAGGAAGCAAATCAGGGACCCTGTCCTCTGGGACCTTACGATCCCAGCCAGAAGTGGGGCACAGGAGCCAGAAGAATGAACAGAATCTGGAGCAAGTACACAAACCAAGTAAGAACAGGCCCCTTGTCAAGTCAGGGGTGCAGAAGAGGGACCAGGAACTCCTGAGGAGGCGACGAGGTGTGCTCCAGAGGACTTCTCTTTCTGTGCAAAGGGCTTCAGGGAAGCGCTGGGTAGACGCGGCCCATCCACCGGGCCAGTTCACCATAGTTTTTGCCTCTCTGGAAGACCTGTGACCCCTAGGAGCTGTCTTCCAAAAAGCCTCTGTTCTAAGGAAATCTCATTGTCAAGTTTATTGTTCTAGGAAATAGTTCAAAGAACTCTCATCTTTTCTTCCATCTCTTGTACATGCCCAAGGCCAAGACTGCTCAGGGACCCCTTGGCAGCTGTAGAAACTCCAGGGAAGCGCTCCCCACGCAGGACAGGAGGGTCTGTCTCTCTGCCCATCCCCTTCATCCACAGAGGGCTTTCCCAGGCCTGGAAGGAGGGGATGATCTTAGGGTGGGCAGAGAGGTAATTCCACCACCCTGCAAGACTATCCGCTTCCATAGCTGTATGGGTGAGAGAGACTGAGGGGTGACCGCCATCACCACCATTGGTACCATCACCACTGTCATCATCTTCACCATTGCCACCCTCACCATCATCACCGCCATCACCAACACCATCCCCACCATCATCTTCACCATCAACATCACCCATTATCATTTATTCTTAACGGTGCCTGTGAACCAAGCCCTTTGCTAAAGGCTTTACACGTATATAAATTAATCCTCACAACAACCCACTGACCGAGGGACCACTATGATCTCATTTTCCAGATGAGGACACTGAAGATTAAAGAGATCACCCAGATAATAAGGGACAGAGCAGGGACTCAAGTCCACACAGCCTGACTCCACAGCCTGAGTTCACCATATACCAGGCTGCCTCCGCTCCTAGATTAGGGCCTCCAGTTGCTAGTGGTTTCTTGAAGAGACACTGAAACGATCAATCCCTTTAGGTCATGGGCAAGCTGCTAATGTAGCAAGAATGGAGATGGGATCACTGCATACATTTGTTCTTTGTATCACCCATTCATTCATTCACCCACCCACCACTGACCTGGGTAGAGAAGGGTGAAGAGGCAGAGGCAGACCCTCCCGGGGGGGGACTCCTCCATGGCCCTTTCGCAGCCATTTATGGCCATGTCCCTGCCCTGCCCCTGCCTGGAACATGAAGCCCCAGTGGGTGTGTCTTTTCTGTGCTCCGGAGCCGCCATCGGGCTGGGTGGCAGGAAGTCTGGGGGCATCCTTCACCCGATGCCCCCATCTCTTTTCTTCCCACCATCAGCTGAAAGTTAGGAACATCTCTAAAAAAAAACAACAAAACTACCCACACAAGACAAAACTCTAATCCATCTTGCCTAAGACATTTTCCCTTAGATTTAAAACCCCGTGTAATTTAAGAGATATGTAATTCATCTGTCTGCATTTAAACCATCAAAGTGCTTTTAAAAGAGCTATTTGAAATCTTTGGAGCTTTATGAACCTTTAAAGTTCTTTCTTTGAAACATGGGAATCACACACTGCCAAGGATAAAGATAGTTAAATACCAAAGGCTAGGGGTGGGTTTGAGACTCTAAATCCATGACATTTCACTTTACAAAACTGAATTTCTCATCTTGAACATCCACTTCCAATTAGGACCGCAGGCCGACATGGAATTCTCCCACCTCGGCGTGCCCTGCGCCCGGAGTACCATTGCTCAGCCTGCGCCAAGTGCAGGCTCCACCCCGGGCCTGGCGCCACCAGCAGCTGCACTGGGACGTGAGGGTCATAGGTGGTACCTCTTTCAAAGCGGCCTGAAGCACCAAGGAGAGGGCGCAAGCCCGTGGAACCAGCACCGCCCAATTTCCAGCCTATGGGAGGGGGGACTTGGGGGAGGAGGGTTTGGGGGAG
>LNAC01000025.1:6176142-6189456 GCA_002007465.1 Ailurus styani
CGGGGTCGTGCGTGGGGCCCAGGGGGCGACGCCGCGGGGACGAGCCCTTGTGCCGCCGGCGACCAGGGGCGGCGCCCTCCACGCGGACCCCCGCAGCGCCCCCCGCGCCCCGCCTGGGGGGCCGAGCCCGACCACCGACCCCAGACCCGCGCCTGTCGTCCCCAGGCCGCCCACCGCAGCGACACGGAGCGCCGGGGGTCCCCCCCCCATCTCCGCAGGCCCTGCGCCTACGCCTCGCTCCTTCCCTCCCTGCCGGGGCGCCCCCAGCCCTGCCCCCTTGTATCCCCGGGGAAAGGGGCGTTTCAGCCCTTCTCCCGCCTTCTGCCCCGCTCAGGGCGGCCGGTGACCCCCGCTCGGGGCGGCTGGGACTCCAGGGGTAACGATGCTCCGTGGGGCCTGGGGTTCTGACTCCGGCCTGGGGGCCTCCGCTCTTGGAATCCAGTTTTGTTCTGGGAACTCCAGGCTGGGGGCGTCTACACAGCCCGCTCCACTCTTGGGCTCTACCTAAAGCCACCGACTAGCAAGTTCCAAATGCTGAGGGTTGCCTTCCCCCCTCCACTGCGGTGTTTGAGCCGCGGCCCGAGGTTTGGGATCCCGGAGCTCTGGGGGCGCTTCCCGAGCGGAGGTGAGCAGGTCAAAACCGCCAGAGGCCAGGGCGCCCGGTCTGGGCCTCATCCTGCTGGCCGCCCCCTTCCCCGCCTGCTTTCGGGTGCCCTGCTGCTCCCCCCGCGTCTCAGTGTCTCTCCCTTAGGCCCGGGTCTGGCCCCCGGCACCCTGAGTGACTTCCAGGTCCCCACTCGGGCCTGAATCTTCACAGTGTCCTTCCTGGTGACTTCAGCCATCGACCACGACTCCCTGTTGACAAAGGACGGAGAGCATCTCCCCCTCACCCACCCACCTCCCTTTCCGGGGTCCCCCCCACGTGCAAGAGCTACCCCGCCAAGCACTGCGACCACGAGAGCACCTGTCCCGGGGGAACGTGCTTCTTTGCCTTGCTCTCTCGACACCAAATCCGGTCTGAGCCAAATCTGCCCAGTCCTGTCCTCGAAATGTCACTCAGATCCACACAGTGCTCAGTGCAGGGTGAGTCTCGGAGGCCACAAGCAAGAGGCAGGCTGTTCTAGGCAAGGGGCTGAGAGCACCCACAGTTGGGAACCAGTGAGTGTCGGAGGCTCCTGCCGGCGGGGCTCCCTGAAGCCAGCACATCCCTTCCGGTCCTCTGCCCTTCGGACGCCGCTGTCATCAGTCATGAAACGGATCCGAGAGCCCTTGCCATCCAGTTCTGTCTTTCGTCTCCACTTCTTGGGGAGCCGTGAGCTTCTGAAGTCCCCGAGCCAGGGGCGAGCAGGACTTCTGTGCACACACCGGAACGGAGTCAGGTCCCCCCTGCAACACAAGCCCACGTCCCTCCCAGCCCTTGAAAGCTGGGGTCAGGCCCCTGCGTTTCAGGACAGGAGAGGCCCAGTCGACTTTTCCACCTTCGCCCTCTCCTCAAAACCTCCTTGAATAGGAAGATTCCTGTCCCCACCCCCAGCTTCCCATCTGAACCCATCTCTTGACCTTGACTCCTCGGAGACTTGCTCCTGGAGTCACGGTGTTACCGAGTGGCGCTGAGCTGGGAGGTGGGCCGGGGGCCAGGCAGGAGAGGACAGCTCTCTAGGCCTCTTCACGGGGAACATTTATGTTAGTGGAATAAAACAGTAGCTGTCCTACAAGTACGTGAACTTGGCTGACCACACCCTGCAAGGCCTCTTCTTGGAGCCAGCCTGTCTACCGAGGCTCGTGCTCAGGGGAGATGACACAGCATCTTCACATGCAAAAGGCCGTGCATGACAACTAACGATCTAAGGAGTCCCACGAACCCAGAAGTCTTTACTCTGTTCCTGTTACTAGGCTTGCAGTGGAATATTTTAATATTTAATATAAGAGCTTTCGATGGAAGCCACCAGCCTTCCAACAAATCACCTACAAATGGACAGATTTGACCTGGGGGCGTGGGCCCTCCCATCACCATGGAAACAGCTGTCGCAACTGTGGAATTAAAGCCAGTTGTTGGGGCGCCTGGGTGGCTCAGCTGGTTAAGTGTCTGCCTTGGGCTCAGGTCATGAGCCCAGGGTCCTGGGATGGAGCCCCGCCTGGAGCCCCACATCTGACTTGCTGCTCAGCGGGGAGTCTGCTTCTCCCTCTGCCTGCCCCTCCGCCCATTTGCGGGCCTGCGCTCTCTCTCAAATAAATGAATAAATAAAATCTTAAAAAAAAAAACCCAGTTGCTGACCCAATCAAAGTGTTTTTAGGAGACGGTCCTGGCCAGGCTGAGCCCTGTGATCCGTACCTGCTCCACCCAGCCTAGTCTCTTCTTCCCCAGCCTGTGAAGTGAAGCCTGGAAAGTTCTAGAAGTTCTAGAGAGCTTTCTCTGGAGTCCAGAGAAGTCCAGCTTCCCTCCCACGCCCCGGGTGGAGTGCCAGGGCTTCAGAGGCTGGTACTCAGATTGAACTTGTAGCCCACGGGTAGTTGGTGGCTACTGGTGCCAGGCAGGTCTGTCCCCCGTGAGCCCGTTTCCTCACTTAAGGGGGGAAGACGCCCCAGGGCCCGGCCTGTGCCGCTGCACGTCTCCAGGAGATGAGGTGCATGAGAGTAAGGTGTAAATGATACAGTGCTCTGCAAATATCAGTTACTGTTACGGTCCTTCGCGTCCCCCAGGGACCGCGGCATGATCCGGAAATGTACACAATAATGATAATGATCAACGATTATGAAGTACTTACTGTGCTGGAGCCTAATCCTTCATATGGAGGATTTCATTCCAACCTCAGTCCGTCCTAAGAGGAGAGATACCACTGATGTCCCCACTTAGAGGTAAAGGACAGAGGGGGCCACCTGGCTTGTCGGCCAGTGGGGCTCTCGGTTGCCAGCCAACCAGCATAGACGCGGTCACTGTTTGGAGAATGTGGGCCTCCTCTAGCTTCGTCCTCTCACGCGTGTGCTAACACACACCTCGGGGACCTGCTGCTGGACGCCAGCCGGGCCGCCCGCAGAGGCTGTTCCCCACCTGAAGGCCGTCCGTTCCTGGTCACCCCCCAGGCAGCGGCCGGCGCGTGGTGCGCACAGAAGTCGGGCCACGGAAGCTCCCCAGGGTCGCGATCCCAGCTCCCTGCTGCCTTCACAGGGCCACGGAAGGCACTGGAAACTTCTCCGACCAGACAGCTGCGCCGTTAAAGCCCCCGTGGGACGAGCCACTGCAGGGAATGTGGTGTTTTTCAAGCGAAGCCCACCTGTCAGCTCCTGCGGGCCCTAAGTCAGAGGCACGTGATTCGGGCTATCTCAGCGAGGAGGTTGGGCTCAGTTAATAATAACAGTGTACTCACAGGGCACTTTTCGATTTGAATTAATTTTTGTAGCTAATTCTGGCTGCCGAATGTCTTCATTTAAAATATACATATCCATGTATTTTGTTCAGTATTTTAATTAGGCCCAAAGGAATATACTTTCAAATTTTGGTACACTTCATTTGTTATATTAATGAAAAGCCACTTTAAATCAAGTTACATGTTGATACTTCATTATGTATGCTGTTCTCACCATCTCTAAAAGAGATTTACGTTACAGGTAGTAACCACAAATACTGGCAGTGGACATGCTGTTAATTTAAAATGTACAGTTTTCTTTGGAGGTGCGGTGAAAATATAGGGTGGCCCTCCTCCCGGGGCGGCCACCTCCCCCCAGAGTGGCTGTACCTCGAATTCCGAGCGGCTGCCCTCCCCCACCTCGCACCCGCATCCTCACGGGGTCCCAGCCTCCAGCCGACGGGTCTCCATGGTCCCAGGCCCAGGATGACAAGACTGGAGGCAGAATTACAGCACAGAGGGCCGAGCGGCTGACCTGGACCGGCAGGCATCTGCAACTCGGAAGGAAAGGGTTTGGGGCCTCGGGGACCCGTGGGGACCGCTGTGGCCGGCCTCGATCGTGGCCACCTGCACACAGACACTCACACTCACGGATCATGGCATCTTGTCCGGGACCCCCCCCCCCCCCGCCCCGCAAAATGCAGATGGCTTGAGGGTGGTGTTTCGGCCTGGCCCTGGGCTGCCGCTGAAACTTTGTGTGTTCCTTGCACTGTGCCAAGCGGGTCAGCACAGGCCATCTCACGAAGCCACATCACCTCGCTGGACGCGGGCGGCTCTGCTGGGACTCCGGGGGCTAGTGGAGGTGGTGGGGAGATGCCAGGCCCCTGGGCTGCTGCCCACCAGGTCCCACCGAGAGCAGGTTCCGCGGGAGACAGACACCCCCCCTCCCTGTCCCTGTTGCTGGGCCACCGTGACACACGCCTGGGCTGAGCGGCCAAGGAAGGCCGGCGCTTTCCATCACGGCCCCACGTGAGGAGTGAGTCACGGCTCCCCTCAACACTGTCTGCTGACATTTCGCCTGACACGTGTCCCCGCACTAAATCTGACTACAGTGCTTACGACTAGTTTTGTTAAATCATCTCTCCTTGCCTCAGCAGGGCTGAAAGCAACCTGCTGGGGAAAGTGAAGCAGGAAGAGGACTTTTCCGGCGCTGCTTGGAACCCTGGGCCTCCCTTTCCTCAGCTTTCTGGTGACGAAGGTGGTCACTGGGACGCTTAGGATAGAAAGTGCCATCAGGGGGCGCCTGGGTGGCTCAGTGGGTTAAGCCTCTGCTCAGGTCATGATCTCAGGGTTCTGGGATCGAGCCCCACATCAGGCTCTCTGCTCAGCAGGGAGCCTGCTCCCCCCCTCTCACCCCCGCCGCCCTCTGCCTGCCTCTCTGCCTACTTGTGATCTCTCTCTGTCAAATGAATAAATAAAATCTAAAAAAAGAAGGTGCCATCAGACCTGCTTCCTTCATGTGGCCCCCCGCGCCTCCCCCACACCTACACGTGATTTCCCTGGATCCTCCAGATGGCCCCCTGCATTTCGCACCCCTTATTATTACCACCCCTGCTTCGCAGATGGGCAAACCAGTTCCCAGAGAAGTCGAGCGACAGGCTCCAAATCACGCAGCAGACATGGGGTATCCTGAGAGGGCAAAGGGGCGAACGGACGCCCACGGTCTCTGCTGACCGACACCCATGCTCTACAACTTTCCTAACGACACTCAGGGTTGGGGGTTCTGGTTGACTTTTTAAAAAAAGATTTTATTTATATAGTTGATAGACAGCAAGAGAGAGAACTCGAGCAGGGGGAGAAGGAGAGGGAGAAGCAGGCTCCCCGCTGAGCAGGGAGCCCAACACGGGGCTCGATCCCAGGACCCCGGGATCATGATCTGAGCCAAAGGCAGATGCTTAAAGACTGAGCCACCCAGGCGACCCTCTCGCTGACATTTTAACACCTTATGATGAAAAATAGGAATTGCAGGCAATGTTCTGTGTCTTAATTTTTTCAGGTAAGGTTTGGATGTGCAGGCAACTACCTTATGGCTGGCTGGCTGGCACTCAGGAGCATTTGTGCTGGAATAGCCTCTTCGTAGATAAAGGCCGCCGCCTCCCCGCCTGCACACACCCCTCTCTCACCCACAGTCTCTTCTGCTCCCAAATCACCAACGCACACCCATGGCCTCACCTCCCAAGATCCGTTTCCCCCTGTTCGTTTCTCCTGTTTTCCACCCGGGCAGGTTTAGGGCAGGCTGGGGGCACCGGCCGCGGACGCAGAAACAAAGGGGCTCTAGGGGCGGATGTTCCGGGGAGCCAGAGAGTTCTGCACGTGTGAGGCTGCCGAGCGACCCGGGGGCAGAGGAGCCCCCGACGGCGCAGGAGGTGCTGCAGGGGCCCAGCGCTCGGGTCCAGAGGACGGGGAGCTGCGAGAGGGGCGAGACCACGTCGGGGGGCATCTGAGCTCGATCTTCGGGGGGCGGCCTCCCGCCCACCCCCAGTCTCCAGGAGTGGGTGCTGGGCACACAGCCACCAGGGCGTCTGTCCGGCCCGCGCTGTCCCTCCCGGCGGGCTCGTCCCCCGCTCAGGCCTCCCCTGACCCCCGCGCCCGCTCTTTGCATGGTGGCTTGACTAGGTCACCTTCTCGGGGAAGCCCTCTCTGATGCACCAGCGTGGGAACCTCCCGTTATTCTCTGTTGGGCTGACGGAGATTTTTTCCTTTATTCTAATACCTAGTCCCGCGTGCAGGCATATCTATATAATACGTCATACCTGGAAGATAGACACTACAAATGTATACACATAATAAACAGTTGACTCCCTCCTTGGACCCTGGATCACTTTGCCTGGAAGTCTCTAATCATATTTGTCATGGTTGTAATTATTTGACTAACTGCGCTATTTCTTACTGACTTCCCTCCTGCTAGACCAGGAGCTGACCTTCCACTCCGTGTGTCCACCGCCCGGGGGCTGGCCCTGGCAGGCGTCCTGTCCCACCCTGGTGACCTGTCCTCGCCACTGGCGCTTCCCAGGTCCTGGTTCGCAGGCCACGGGAGGAGAGGGGGACTGGTGACCGCGCTCCTGACGTTCTGGGCCCTGAGCGAAGGACTTCGCGAGCATCACCTCATTTAATCCAAGACCTTTATTCGAGTCCCATGCACAGCTGAGAACCCTGGGGGTGAAAGTTTAATTTGCTCGAGGTCTTTCTGACCCCAAAGCATCCACCCCCCTCCCATTTATCCACATGTGAAACTAGGAAAACTGGGTTTTCTTAAAGGTGAAGAATCATTAAAAAGAGCCATCCCGGGAGCCCCGGGAGCGGACCATTCTGAACCTTGATGATAACGTGTTTGTAAAATGAGCCTTCATTCTGGAAACCTCCACCCTCCACACGCTTGCTCCTTCCCCGGAGCCCCTGGCTCTCCCTGCTCCCCCGGCCTGAGCCTGCAGCTTCCCAGAAGGATCCACCTCCTCCCACACTCTGAAACTTAGGGAACTGCCTCTGGGCATGAGGAAGGGGGATTTGACCCTGACCCTGAGCCTGACGAGAGGCATCTGACTTCGGGCCCTGCATGCAGGAGGCTCAGCTGGGGATGGAGGCAGCCACGGGGCTGCGGTGGGACCTGGGCCCAGGGAGTGGCCTGCAGCCGGTGGTGGCCTGGCTGGTCCTCGGCAGGCCCAGGCTTGTGAGTCCTGATGCACGTAATTACCGGGGAGCGCGGCGCCCACATCCATAGCCGGACTGCGCCACAGGACTGTCCCGTTTCTTCTTCTTCTTTTTTTTTTTTTCTAATTTTATTCATTGATTTGACAGAGAGAGAGATCACAAGTAGGCAGAGAGACAGACAGAGGGAGAGGAGGAAGCAGGCTCCCTGCTGAGCAGAGAGCCCGATGCGGGGCTCGATCCCAGGACCCTGAGACCATGACCTGAGCTGAAGGCAGACGCTGAACCCACTGAGCCACCCAGGCGCCCCTGTCCCGCTTCTTCCCTTCACCCCGGACACCTTGGCTGCGGCCTGGGCTTCACCTGTCACAGCGGAACAGCTGTTCTCGCGTTCTCAGAGACCAGCAGCCGGAGGGGCAGCCGGGGGGCTGCGGGCCCAAGCCGGGCCGCCCTCATGTGCGAGAAGTGTGCAGGTGCACACGCGCGTGCAGGGGGGTGGTCAGGACAGGTACGTGTGCAATGCCCAGACCCCGTTTCCTGCTTTCTGTGGATCCCGGGGCGAAGTCTGAACCCGCGGTACCGTGACTCCTGTTGCCGTGGCCTTGGGAAGCCCCACTGCAGGGCGTCCTGACCGCCGGCCCGGGAGCCGCAAACCGGCCAGCAGGTCCCCGTCCAGGCCACGGGCCCCTGCAGACTGTGCTGGTGCCCACAGGCCCACGCCACCCGGCAGCCAGTGTGACGAGGTTCCCCCGGGGCCGCCGGCAGCCAGTGACACGCGGGCAGCGGCTGTGCCTTCAGGGGCCCGGCCGCAGAGCGGGGCGTCTGCAGGACAGGGACAGAGGGCGACAGCAGGGGACGGGGTGGCGCGGCGCACAGTGACTCACATTGTGCGTACGTAGGCGCACGCGCGTGTGTGTTTGTGTGTGTGTGTGTGTGTGTGTGTGTGTGTGTGTGAAAGGGCTTTTGTTGCTCTGGAATCTGCTTTTCTCATTGAAAAATAAATCCTTCCATGGGGCGCCTGGGCGGCTCAGTGGGTTAAAGCCTCTGCCTTCAGCTCAGGTCATGATCTCAGGGTCCTGGGATCAAGGCCCGCATCGGGCTCTCTGCTCAGAGGGAAGCCTGCTTCCCCCTCTTCCTCTGCCTGCCTCTCCGCCTACTTGTGATCGCTCTCTCTCTGTGTCAAATAAATAAATAAAATATTAAAAAAAAAAAAAGAAAAAGAAATCCTTCCATGTCACAAAACTTGCATCCCCAGTGGGTAGCGAGGGGAGGTTGGTTTCATGACGCTCTGTGCCACCTTTGGAATGGCCCACACCAAGGTTCCAGGTGCAAAACTCACACCCTAGTCTGGACCCCTCCTGGGGAAGGGGGTCTGGCTCCCTCGCCCAGCCGGGGTCCTCGTCGTTAGTGACCTCCCTGGATTATTCAAGTGTGACAGCCCACCCAGGCAGACGTTTGAAACTCAAGTTCAGCAACCCCCCCCCCAGCTATGCTGATGAGTTTGGGGACCTGGCCGCCTGCTAAGAAGGGGAGTGTGACAATAGAGAGGAAGGTCTCGTCTTTTCGACATGACCTTCGGGGTCAAGAGGTTCTTTGGTCCAAGCAATTCCCTTTGCAGACAGAGATTGAGGGCAGAAACACAAAACTAAGGGAGAAAATTAGGGGGGGAAAGTGACACAAGGGTTTCTTTTTTTTTTTTTCCTTACGAATATAACTCCTATAGATTTAATCTGTATGAAAAACGAATACTCTGGTGGAAAAGTCAAGGAATACAAATAGAAATTTTCTAAAACACAAAATATAGATGAGTTAAGAGTATATTTTCCAAAAGGCCTATTTTGATGACGAAGAAGTGAAAACAAAACACTAAAAATTTTTTTTTTTTTTTTTTTTTTTTGGTCTATCAGATTGGAGGGGGAGTGGACACAGCGCTGGCCGGGCTCAAGGGGCGAGGCCTTCTGTGCACTTCCATCAGGGTTCTCGGTGACCTGACTTCCCCAGAGTGTCCCCGGCTGGCACATCCGAATAGCTTTAAATATACTCATCCCACTGACACATTGTTTTTACAGGAATTTATCCTAGGAATTTATCTTAATGAATTAATTAGAGCTAGTCACCAAGATTTACCTCCTAGGATGTTCACTGCAGTATTTTTTATGATGGTGAAAATTTGGAGAAGACATAAATGTCCAACAATAGGGGATTGGTGGAATAAATGGAGCCCCAGGCAGCCACTAAGATTCAAATTTCAGAAAAATTAATGACATGAAAAGGCTTGTGATATAATACATGTTAGGATTTGCTTATGAAATTGAACCCTTTATGAAAGATATTTCTGGGTGCCAGGATTCTAGGTAACTTTTATTTTTAATTTTTAGCTCTGTGCTTCCGTACTCCCCAACATCTCCACAATGGGACACATTTTCAGCCTCTCATTTTAAGGTGCGGACCCAGGAGGGAGGGTGGACGATGGAAGGAAAGGTGCAGGAGGGCAGGGAAGAAACATTTGCAGGATGACTTGCTCACTACGGCTCCCCGTCATCAGCCCCTAGCTGCAGGGTCAGGGGCTCAGCGGACGCTTCCCGGGGGGCCCTCCTGAGCCCCACAGTGCCGGGTGGGCGCCCACCGTCCCTGCAGGACAAGACAATGGTGCGGAAGGCGCAGGTAATATGCAGACAACCCAGAGGGCACCTCTGAGGTAAGGCACAGACAGACAGGCAGCCTGAGCCTGGGCAGAAGCTGGCGTTTCCGGTGGACCCCCTTTGCTGCCATTCCTAGGAGGTGGATGAAGACCACACGGGAAAGATTAAGCGAAGGAAAATTCAGGGACCAATTCTCCCTGAATCTAAATCACTTTAAAAACAAGAGGAAATAGGGGCACCTGGGTGGCTCAGTGGGTTAAAGCCTCTGCCTTCAGCTCAGGTCATGGTCTCAGGGTCCTGGGATCGAGTCCCGCATCCGGCTCCCTGCTCAGCGGGGAGCCTGCTTCCTCCTCTCCCTCTGCCTGCCTCTCTGCCTACTTGTGATCTCTCTCTCTCTCTGTATCAAACAAATAAATAAAATCTTAAAAAGAAAAGAACAAGAGGAAATAAATGCATCTGCCCTATTAGAAGTACGTTCTTCAAAGAAAACCCCACGGGCGTAATTCAGCTGGTACAAAACCCACGCATTTGGCCACATTAACAACGTGCTCTGTCCAGGTGGCCTCCCAGCCTCGGAAGACCTGGCCGGGCGCAGAACAGGCCGGATTGTGCCCCTGGGGAGCCCTGAAGACGGCTCCCGCTGGAAACGCCCGGTTCGATGGCGCCGTGAGGGCAGACTCGGGGGACGCTGTGCGAGGCGAGGACGCCCGGGGGAGACGGTGGCCGCATCTCCGGGCTCAGAGACGGGCCAGCCGCGGATGCCGGGAGCAGCCGCTCATTGTGCCATTTCTAGGGGAGTCCGTTTGAAGCCATCTAACGGCTCGGTTCCTGAGAAAGTTCCAGCAGAGGCCCTTGATTGCCCTCTGGAAGGCTAATTAGTCCCCGAAACGGAGCGTCTGTGGGGCCTGCGGGACAGGGGAGCCATCAGCCGGCACAAATGGCCGAGACGGCATGGGGCTGCCTTCTAATGGCTTTTTGAAGGTTGCTCTGTGTTTGATTGACAAACGCCATATGTCCGCCGTGCTCAGGGCTCTGGCCTCTCCTCTGAGCCATCTCTCTCCCGCCTCTAAAACAGGTTCCTCTTCGCTTTGATTTCATGGACACGATGCATCAGCCCCTGCTCCTAAAGGCAGGAAATGCACCTCGCGGAGAATCTGCGCTGCCTCCTCCCTCTGGCCCCCAGGACTGCAGCCCGGGTTCTGGCAGCTGAAGGCCCTCGGGGAGCCCGGCGGGCAGGGAGGGTGCGGGGCTGCGTGCCCAGGACACCGCCGGGGCCACGTGTCCCTGCGGGCTGCCCCTGGGACCTGGGACCGCGGCTTTGCCACATCCGGGGGGCCGGACGGGAAGGGCTCGTTCCTGCTTCGCCCAGGTCCTCCCGCTGGAACTGGGGTCCCATCCCGGCTCCTCATCAGCGTGCCCCCGCCTCTGTCCTCATCCTTGAGGCCTCACCTGCTCTTCTCCAAGCCATTCCAGAAACTTCTCATGGCTTTAATCAGCCTTCTGTTGGAGAGGCACACTGAAATTCAGAGATCTCGCGTCTTCCCTTAGTTGTGCTGGCTGGAAAGTCTGGGCTGCGCAGACAAGCTTGCTCCCCAAAGGTGACTGGGGGGCAGGAAATGAGAAGCTGGCAAGGTGTCAGGGAATGCAGTGACAAGCCCGTCACCTGCTCTAATGACAGCCTGCGTGTTTGCTTCGCTTTGTCAAAAACAACATCCTCATCCTTGCACGACATCCAACACCTGTCGGTCCCTGCACGCCCTTCAGACGATGTCCTCGCTCCCTGCTGGAGCTCTCCCGTGCTCTGGGGCCCCCACCGTGTCCTTCCCCAGACAACTTGCTTTCTCTCCCTTAGTAGGGGACCCCATCATTTCCTGTCGTCCACACCGTCTGCACCCACCTAGAGCCCTGGGCCCCATCCAGGGGTACCCCTGTACCCCGTTACCACCCGCTCAACCCCCCAACGAAGCTGCACTAACTCCCAGAGCTGTGGGAAACCCCCCAGAGAAAGAAATCCCTTCGGCCCCACTCGTCAAGCATGCCCCCTCACCACCCACCATCCACGGAGCCACGGGACCCACGTGGACATGGAGCCACAGAGGACAGCATTCGGCCCACTCCACCACACCCGCAGCCGCGTCTGCTGCCCGGTGTCCTCAACAGCCGAGGCCTCGGCGAGCTTCCGGGGGGAAGGTGTGGATGGGGACAGCTGGGGACAGCTGGTGTGCTGACCGCCGCCGCCCTCCCTGCGTCCCCGACCCCTTCGCGAGCCTGTGTGCGCTTTCTGCTGATTCTGTGCACCACTCCATATCCTTCTAGTGAATTCTGTTCCTGCTACCCTGAGCCCACGCTGGGTTCTGCTGGGGCAACGCAGGGCCCTGGCTGGACCCGCAGCTCCTCCCGGGGCTGCTGGAAGCATCGGCGGCCTGGGGCGGGGCACTGGCTGCGATCAGGTGGTGCTGCGAATGCTCCGGGTTTGCTAGGGTGACTGGAGGCCGATGGGATCCTATGCGCACGGCACAGAGTTGCACCTGTCACCCCCCCACGGGGCAGGGAGCACCCGTCACAGGGCCGCTGGGCTCTGATCAGGAGCACTCACTCCCGCGGGGTCACTTCACACCGTCCTCACTGCTCCCTGGTTGGCCCTCCAGGGGCTGCTCCCTGGGGGTCGGCCCCGTGACCCGTCCACTCTGAGCAGGGCCTGGGAGGAGGCTCCTTTGTTCTGGGGGAAGACAGAGAACCCGCACCTCATGGATGCCCCACGATGCCACCGAGGAAAGAAGAAATAGTGCTCCCCGCCCTGTAATAGTAAATAATAAATGAGCAATGAGCTAATGAGAAAACTTACTTACAACGATGAACTGGTGTTTTCTCAGTCACTTAACTACATTCCTTTTGGCAACAGTTTCCTCGGAGGACCTTGGTGCTTCCCCCGAGGTGCACCTGTGACTCCGGGGGGCCCTGAGCCCAGCGCCCCCGGGTCTGGCGACGGGGGACAGGCAAGAAGGGGCCGGGACCCCCGAAGACCCTCCACTGGGTCATGTGCACGGAAACGCCAGGCCCGGCCAGGCAGACGGTCCAGCTCGGCATCCGAGCAGCGGGAGCCACAGGCTGGAGAATAAACCGTGTCACTGTCACGTAAGGGACGCCGCGACGGGGCTGAGTGGGTTTCAGACACGACGACGCGCCTGGCACAGCGAAGCCGGGGGCGCAGGAGCCCGGGGACTCGGACAGATGCTCTCAACGCCAGGGGAGACGCCGGCCACGCGCTGGAAAGGGCGCTCGGTGTCCTGAGCTGCGAGGCCGGGGGCGCGAGGGGCGCCGACGGGGTGGTGGGCACCGCCGGGGAGCGGCTTCCCCGGTGCCAAGGACCCCACGGTTCAGGGCCAGCAGCTGCCACTCAAAGGTGCGCGCGGACGTCGCGGAAAAGGGGACAGCACGGGGGGGCCCTGTCCGCTGGGCAGGAATAGGGCCAGCGGTGCCCTCGGTTCAGGGGCGGGGTGACCCCGGCCGCTCCCCGGGCACGCGGGCCGCCAGCGCTCCTCGCGGGGTCCGGGCCAGCCGGGCCAGCGGCCGCCCTCTCCGAGGGGAAGTGCCACCGGACTCGGGTCCCCGACGCCGCCGCG
>LNAC01000025.1:6189903-6220224 GCA_002007465.1 Ailurus styani
CCGCGACAGCCCCCACGTCATCGGCGGCACGAGGTCTCCCGGGAACGACGATCGTGACAACACGACCGTCCGAGCTGAAGACGCGATCTGAGAACACCGAGTGTTGAATGTCTTTCACACAATCAAACAAATACAAGCAAACATTTCGATGAAGACACTGGAAAGTAAAGAACACAGTGAACGGGAGGGAGGACGTGGAAGGAAAAGCGCTCAGAAACTCGTGTGCGAGCAGCGAGCAGGATAAAGGGTCCGGGCGGCTGTCCGTCCGTCCGTCCGTCCGTCCAAGGGCGCGAGCTCCGGCAAGAGGAGGCCAGGGCCCGGCGGACGGGCGGACTAGGAGCCGTAGCGGGGGGCCGCGGGGGAAGCGGCCAGAGTGGCCTGGAGACGGGAGGGGACCCGGGTCAGGGGGCCCCACGCCCGTCCTGCCGCGCGCAGCTGGGGGACCTTCGGGGAAGGAGGCCGGCTTCGTGCGTCCTCGTAGGAACGCGGGCGACCGGCCCCAGGACCCTGCCTCGGCCTGTCTGCACTCCCGAGCCCCCGTCCCGCGGCGCCGTCCCGGGGCGAACGAGGGGCTCGGCAGACCCAGCTGCTCACCTCGGGCTGGTGCGATCGCCTGGAAAGGCTGGTCTGGGGGGCCCGGTGGCCAGAGGAGACTTCCAGAGAAAAACGGAGCCGGCAGAAAGGACGTCGGCAGGGCACGGGGACCGCGGGGCGGCCCGCTTCTGGCTTCCCGCGGGAGGCCGGCCTCGGGAGCCCAGGGGACGGTGACCTGCTGGGGCAGCTCCAGAGGCCATCGCCGGCTCCAGAGTCCCAGCCCGAGTGCGGGCTGCAGGACATGGGCCGCGGGGATCCGTCTGAAGCCGGCGACATGAGGCGGTGGGTGGAGCTCGTGGTTCAAGGTCGGGTTTCCAGCTGCGCACTGGACGCCCTCAGCGAGTGGAGAGGGGCCCGCACGTCCGTTCTCCTCCCGATGACCGGGGCGCCTTGAGCGTGCAGTCCGCGCCCTCCGCAGCTCCCCCTGCTCGAAGATTCCAGGCGGCCGATGTCGCTGCCCAGGACGCAGACGCAGACGCGCCACCAGAGAACTCCCACGGTGACAACTTGGAATACTGGTGAATGCCGTTTGCCCAAGGCAGTGACTTTGGGAGCAAAGTAGGGTGATTTTTGCCTGCATGCGAAGGGGCAGGATGCTGGCCCGCGAGTGAGCGTGTGCGCTGGGAGCCCGCGAGCTGAGATCTGGCCCGAGCGTTTCCTCCGCGGACCAGCATCCTGGGGGGTCTCCTGGGCACACCTGGGGCGCCTTTCTGGCAGGTCTGTGGTGGTGGGCCCCCCCACCCCCCAAAGTGAAACTGCTGCCTCCGCGCCCCGTCTCCTCCCGACAGGCCCAGTGCCGTGGCAGGCGGGCAGCCTCCCTCCTTCCTGCTCTTGGCCCTCACTGCGCACCCCTCCTGGGGTCCCTCCACCCTGGATGCTGCTCCTGCCTTCCACACCCTTGTTCTGAAGGCCGGCGGAGCCCTCAGGCCTCCTCCCCACGAACCACCTCCTCGCACACACCCCGTGCTCCACTGCACTAACCAGCTACCCGTGCATGTCCCACACACACCACACACTCAAAAAGCCCCTGAACTCGTCTCCCTTAGCAGCTGGAACAAAGTACCTCAAACTCAGTTGCTTAAAACAACACACATACACCATCTGACAGGCCTGTGGGCTGGAAGACCGACAAGAGTCTTCCTTCTGGTGCTAAAATCCGGGTGGCACAGGGTTGTGTTCCCTTCTAAAGCCCCTGGGGAGTGTCCTGGCCTTTTCCAGCCTCCAGAGGCTGCCCACACCCCAGGGCCCACGGCCCCTTGGTCCTTCTTCAAGGCCAGCGTCCTCACACCTCCTGACCCTCCGTGTCACGCCTTCAAATCCCTTCTGCCTCCCTCTTCGCTTTTATTTATTTTTTAAAGATTTTATTTATTCATTTGACAGAGGGAGAGAGATCACAAGTAGGCAGAGGCAGGTAGAGAGAGAGGAGGAAGCAGGCTCCCCGCTGAGCAGGGAGCCCGATGCGGGACTCGATCCCAGGACCCTGAGATCATGACCTGAGCCGAAGGCAGAGGCTTAACCCACTGAGCCACCCAGGTGCCCCCCCATTTGCTTTTAAAGACCTTTGCACTTCCCTTGGGCCCACCGGACGATCCAGGATTATCTCCTTACCCCAGGGTTAGCTGGTGACAACTTTGATTCCCCTGTGCCTGCAGCCCACCACATCTGAGGGTCTGGACAGCTTTGGAGACCCCACTCGGAGTGACCCACGCCAGGAACTGCCTTTCCCTTCCATTTCTTCGGTCCAGAATGCCCAGAGATCTTTCATAACTCTCTCCCATACGATGAGAACTATGCCTGGGAAAGAATGACTTCTCTTTTCTAAGTCCCATTCCAACTCATGCAGTCTCCTACAGGAGGGCTTCCCAGGTTGCCCCCTCCAACCTAGGCTGGGTTCCTCTCCCGTATCCTCTGCAACATGCATCAGACTGAAGGGTCCTTACCTGCAGAGGTGTGTGGGCCCAATTAGGCCCGTGATGATGAGATGCGCAGTATATTTTCAAAATGAGATTGCCATTGTTTATTAAATCCCATTGTATGGTAGACTGTGTTTTGCCTACTGTTATGCTGATGCGAATGACACAGACGAGGCATGGAGGAGTGCGAACTGGGAAGTGGGATCTCCAGACCCCAGGAAGCTCCTGCCCTGAAGGCTGGCTCTTTCTCCCCCATGACAGGTACAGGGGCAGGGTGGGAGGGTCAGAAGCTCTCTGTCCAGGAGCTGAGGGGGGCTGCTGAGCGGAAGCAGGGGCTCGTCTGCTGTGAGTCAGGAACGGAGGCCTCTCCCGGGGATGGTGGGAGCGCTGGGAAGTCTCCCCTCAGGGCTCCACCTCAGTGCGGTTTCCCAGGTGCTCTTGAGAAAAGAGAAAACAGACTTCTCACCGCACCTCCATAACAGATGCCAGACTTTGATACCAGGAGGCTTCGAGGAGTGGTCTCCAAAAATGTAAGTTCAGTACCGCAGATGAGCATGAGACTGGGAAAATGATGTACAGGCACTTAAAAATCTCACCATTTAACAACAGCCCTTAAAGACAGATTCTGTGTGGATGGGAAGAGATGCCAGTTCACATCAAGATTTGATTGCTCAGTGCTCTGAGCCCCCAAACTAATATCAAATTTAATTTTTGAAAACAAGGCCCACCAAGATGCAATTCCACTAATTAACAAAACCCGATTTTTTTTTTCCAGATGCATCCCAATCTATGATTACCCACCAAAGCAGACATCAAATGTTCCACGTGGGGAGAGGGGAACCGCACAGGAAAAGTTGGCTGAGAGAGGCCTTCACTCGAAGCTCCCTCTGGAATTGCAACTCATCTCGATAAATCACTATGGCTTCTCGCCATCAGGAGTCTTCTCCGTTCAGATCTTATGGCCAAGAGAAGTACTGGCCATATGTTCACACCATTTGGTGAAAAATACACTGAACCAACAAAACAAGCATTGCACTTATGGGTATTTTTTTTTCTCCAAGCTAAAAGTATATTCATCTTCAATGTGTAGAAGATATGTCATTTCTTCCCCCATGGGAACAAATAGCCTCTCGTCTTAGACCAGCATTTTTGAAGCCACGATCCAAACACAGGCAACTGGTGTCCTCCCCATATGTCCTGTTTCACTTTCTATTCCTCAGGTGTCTTCCGAGTCCCAATGGGTGAATGAAAAGGGAAACAGGAAAGAGAAGATTATGAAATGAAAATCCAAAACGTCGTCTGACAGGGGCACCAAAGAGGCCATTTGGTAGGCAGGATATTCTAACAGCCACCAAGCCAGGGAAGTTTACAAGAGCATCCGAGGGAACAGGGTTGACTGTCATGCCAATTCCTACTGGACAGGCCCCTTCCTGGGATGACTGGGAATTTCAATTTCAAAAGCTAGCTGGGGTTTGGTTCATTCCAATTTCTCACCAAGGGTCATCTGTGAAAGCCCATAGGCCCAACAGTACTTTCTGAAGAAATTTAAATTCCAGTACAAGTTTGGTAGGATATTTGAAGGTCTGGAAGGGCAGGAAATCTGACATCTCCTGGGAAACCTAGGCTTTGGTAGAGCATCTTGTGTTCAGCAGGGATGGAATCATGAGTCGCCTGTAGGAATTTACAGAGCCCTTGGGCGTGAGGGTGAGGAGGGAGGCCCAAGAAAGCCTCGGAGGTCAGAGGCCTGTACCGTGGGCTGCTCACACCGGTAGCGGGTGACGGTTACATCTGGCTCTCAACACAAAACCTACCGATGAAGGGCTTGCGGATTACGAAGAGCGCAGTGAGGAGAGACTCGGGCAAGAGTCTATCATGACAGAGCACTGTCCAGACTGCCCAGATTCTGTTTTAAATTTGGATTATGTTCCTTTTAACGGATGTAGAGTGAGATCTGACATCACGTCTTGATGATGAGGTTTTACGAGAGACCACCCCCCCTTCTGATCTGTGGCCAATGTACACCATGGCTTCTGTTTTAAAAGTCCCCGGATCCCCTGGATTTTGCGTAGAGCTGACAACATTTCTTGGGCAAACACACGTTCTTGGAAAGGGGAGGTTTCAGTTTGGTTCCAACTACTTTGCGTGTCAGCCTAGGCTTCTGTTTCTGGAGAATGGATGTTATAATGTTCTACACCAAGGCTTCTGTGAAGACAACTAATAGCCACGACATTCTTTCAAGCGCAAGAAACATCCAAATGTGAAATGATCACCACTTACTGGGAAGTGGTGTCATAAATGCTGCCAGTTTTTGCCTTAAGAAACTGCTTTTGTTTGGACAAGGATATCTTCAAGGGGCTGAATCCAAGTTTAGGTTCCTTAAGTCTTTGGGAAAATCTATAGTGCGTAGAACATACAGATCCTGGGCCATCTAAATACCAAATTTATGCCGAAGATCAAAGCTCAAGGTTCATTTATTTACCTGACCTTAAGCCCGCATGGAAAGGAAGAACGTCCTGAATTCCTTCTTGGTAGCCCACAGAAACGTGGCCCATCTCCAGCTCAGTGTGAAGACCAGAGTTCCTTTTCTCCGGGAAAGCCCTCTGCACCAGACGAAAAGGAACAGCAAAGTGAAACATCGTGGTCGGCCACCTGCCACGTCTCACCTCTAGATGTTCCTAGCCTCTGTCAAAGCCTGTTGCAAGACTGTCTTCCAAATATGTGCCCTGCCCACCCGCCCAGGGCCTGGGACGTTATGGGTGAGGGCTCCCACCGCCTCTGGGGTCCAAGACCCCAAACGGACCTGCGTTAGAGAAATTAAACACCATCACCTTGCCCGCTAGACACAGGCCGTCAACTGACCAAGCCTTTATGGCTTTTACGAGAAAACTGAAACCAAAAAAGTCACACGAACTGTGTGGCTGGTTATGAAAACAGGAAGACAGTCTCGCAGGGGAGATCTTAAACTTCTGTGAAACATGCTTGAGGGCACCCACCAGGGGAAGAGTGTGTGTGTGTGTGTGTGTGTGTGTTCAGGGTGAATACAGTGATCATGCAGGTTATCAGGTCTTTAGAGAATTACCTCCTTTAATCCTCAGCAATCCTGAGGTTATTATCCCATATTATGGGTCAGGAATCTGAGGCTCAAAGAATTTAAGTACCTTGCTCAAGGTCACAGAGACAGCAAGAGACTTCACGAGCCCTTCTCCAGGGAGGACGCCGCAATTTCAGCGTAAGGAATAGCGCCTGTGGGTGAGCGAGCACTATGGAGCTCGGGGAGGGAGGCAGGTGCTTCGGCTAACGCGGGTAAGCGACCACAGCTCTGTGGCCAAGTTCATAGGGAAAAAAAAAGCTTCCAAGGTTAATTAAGTCAGGAAATGTTTGGGATAAACAGGCTTTTCTGCAGGATTTCTCAGTCTTTACTATAGTAATACAGATTACAGATAGCTGAGGGGAGAACATGTAAGGAGTTTTTGGTGGTTTTTGTTTTTTGAGATCACTTTTCTGTTTCTTAGAATATGCTTTGAAAAAGCTGGGGTAAAACTTCAAGTCCTTCCAATCAGACTCAGGAAGAACACAGTTGATGGTCTTGCCCCAACTTCACCTCAGGGTGTCATATATTTACACCCCAAAGTGAATTACCTTGGTGATTGGGACTGCGGTGTTTTGGGGGACTGGGAGCATCATCAAACACTAGCAGGGCTGGGGCATCAGGGGGCAGAAGCAGGGAGTGCAGCGACGGGGGGACAGATGGGCACGGGCACATGGGACGGTCTGGGGGACTTAAGGACAAAAGAGGTCTTGATAAGGTCTTCCTGTAGAGTTTCGGTCGATTCCTGCATTTCCAAGGGCTCACCCAGCGGCCTGGCATCCCTGGGTGCCAGGCTCCCGCGTTGGCTCTGTGCCCTCCGCTCCCACACACACACGTGAGTGTGAGCAGGAAAGGAGCCCGAGGCCGTAGACTCGCACTCTGGAGCCTGGAGGGCCCCCGGAGACCAGTTTTCCTAGTACTTACAGGCCAGCCTGGCGCGGAGCCTTGACTCGGTCCCCTTGATTTTCAGCGCGGAGCTCTTGTCACCGCACTGAGGGGCGACAGCGAGAGCCTTAGTGTCCTAGTCAACGAAAACGCACTCAGTGTTCTTAGCAGAGAAGGTGTCTCTGTCACCACCTGACCCCAAAGCCCATCATGGGACAGGGTCTTTGCTCCCGAGTGACTCCTGGGAGCCCAGAACAGGGCTGGGAGGCAGTGGGGGTTCGATCCCTCTCTGCCGAGTTGATGAATCAGGAGACATCCTAGCGGGTTATATACCATCGCCCAAAACGCCTCTTGGCAGTGCTGGAAGCTGGCCTGACCGGGAGGTTCTCCGCGGGGTGACGGGGGCGGAGGGCGGAGGGCAGGAGCTGCCGGGCGCCTGCGCTTCCAGCTCTCCGATAAAGAAGTGAAACACGGCTCAGGAAGAAGAAAATGGGTTGATTGGATTGTCATTTTTGGCTCATTTATAAGACCTTCTCTGCTTCCTTGTAGGTGAACAGATAATGGGAATTGGTCCATGGGGTTTGACAGGAAATGAAAGATTTCCAACAGTTTTTAAATGGATGGATTTCAGGGCAAAGACTGGATTCTTTCCATAAAAGAGGTAGTTAATAGCTTACACTGTATCATCCAACTGCTCATTTCCACCCCCCTTTAAAAAAACATTCTCTATTATAACTTTTCAAAAACAGCGAAACTAGTTTCTGAAGAGGCCACATTTGCCAACGGAAATGGATTCTCTATCATTCTCAACCTCAAACAAAACATTTGAATAGTTATTTCTGAGTACATGCCACCCGATAGCTCTCATGTGACAATAAAAAATTGCAAATACCAACAGATTCCACTTTATAGCACCATTCCAAAATACTAAACTTTCTTTGCACCTTTATTTTTATCTTTTTTTTTTTTTGTACACATTTAAAGTATGGTCATCCTGTAAATTTTTGAAAAGCCTCATGGGGGAAGAAAACCAACTAATTTTTAGGACAAAGCAATAACTCAGTTTGTAGGCGGGATGATCTCAGGCAGGCTGTTCGTTCTTCGTGGGCTTTTGCAGTCGTGGTTCTGGGGTGACTGTAGAAAGGATGCTAAAGTCTTCCTGGATTATTCTAGAGCTTACGTTGCCTATCAGCATGTAAAAACTTGTTGCTCAACGGTCAGACTCTAGGTACTGATTACAACGCAAACCATGAAAACAAGCCTTTAGCAATGATTTTACTTTTTCGAATGACAAAAGAATCGGGGTGTTAGATGACTTTCAGAGTCTGGGTACTCCTTGCACTTACACTCTTGTTAAGAGAGCGGCTAGACTCCTACCGAGGTCCCTCGTACACATCTTTGCATTTGAAGCTTGGAGCACTAAAATCTATTCCTAGCAAGCAGATGTATTTAAAGTAGACTTATATGTGGGTTTTTAATTCAACATATATTTGGCTGCAGTTAAGTACGAAGACTGCAGGACTAAGTAATGGGTTGGCAGAGGAGAACACTGCTTGCAGAAAAATCTGTTTCTCACGACACTAGAGTCACGTTTCACACGCAGGTCGCAGCTGCATGCTCTCGTCTAACTCTTCGGGGTGCGACCCCTGGGGCAACGGGTCTGGCAAGAGGACTGGGGGGGTTGAGTGTGCGGGGACTGGTAGGGCGGTGGAGAGGTAGTGTCAGGACGGAGTCCGCTAACACCTAATTCTGCAGCAGTTCCAAAGAAACTGAGTGTTACACAACAACAGCCAAGGGCCCGGGAAGAAAAGTTTAGATTCGAAGTGACTAGTTTAAAAAAGCTACTGTGCACCAGGTAGGAAGGAATATGAGAATATTAATATGCCCTGAAATAGAAATAATCACTTTGCACTATGTACACCACATACAATATAACATATTCTTTTTAACATTGCACAATATAAATATTATACATGGTGGAGTAAATTAAATGCAAAATACCTCTGAGGCACACAGAAGAGACATGGACTAGACTGACCTCTGAGTCAAATCAAGATGGGGTTAGTAAAAGGCAGAGTGTTACATGGTCAGGCCAGTGAGCTCCTGGGCTAGCCGCCACCTCCCATACACGCCGAAAATTCTCATACCTCAGTGTCGTTAGAGTTGGTCGCTTCAAACAAAGACTTATTAGCTTAATAATCTGAGAAAATCAAACTGTTGCTCCCCACTCGGAAGTAGGCAGTCCCTAAAGGTCCCTGCAGACCTCGGGCTTTCATGATGAGGACTCTGTTAGTCCACGACTGGGTTTTCCCCTATTTCTTGGGAAGAACTTAGTAACTGTGAAACCACTGTAAGGAAACTAGGACAGTATTCAAGAACACCCATCACAGTGCTTAACAAGATTTAATGTACATTTATTCTTAACATGTGGAACATATAAAGATTTTATACTGAATAAATGATATTCATTAAGCCAGAGGAAAAGGAGGAATTTACATCAAGTTTTTTTTTTTTTTTAAACTACATTATCTTGAAATACAAATGTGGATTCTCGTCACTGAAAAATCTTTGAAGTTGTGTTTCTTCCTTTTAGTTGTATTTTTTTCTTTTTTGTCTGTACTGGTAACCATAGTCTAAATCAATCCATATGCAACCATTTCCACACCTTGATTCATGAAGCAAATTGTGATCAGCTGCTCTCCCGAAATAGAGCATGACTTTATACATACAGAAACTTGTACATTACCCTCTTTTTTTGTTTTTTTTTTGTTTGTTTTTGTTTTTTGTATTTTTTCTTTTTTTTTTTTGGAGATATGGCCCTAATGAAAAAATATATAAAATAAAAATAAAAAATTATTTAAATCTACCATCACTTCGTAGTTACCACATCATGAAAAAGAAACTAAAAACTTTGTACTAAAAAACAAAAACAAAAACAAAAACCAAAAAAAAAAAAGAGAGGAAAGAAAAAAATGAGGGTATGTTTCATGTACAACTTCTATATACATCACAGCCCATAGGCAGTAAAAAAAAATATTTAAAAAATGATTAAAGGAATTGTGAAGAACTGTCATGTGGAAGGTCAGACAACAGACAGCAGACATGACGGTAGTGGTGAGGAAGCAGTTTCCGTTGATCGTTGTCACGTATGTATTTTCATTCTTAACTTAAAAAAAAAAACAAAAACATTGTTTTTGCTCCTAGCCTAATGTAACCATTTTCCTGTGGAGAACCAGTATCATTTCATAGTTTGACTACTGACTGACACACCTCCTTGAGCCCCTATTCCTATATCTCTAGAAGTTTCTATTGCACAGAGCTTTGGGTGATGGGATACAGTTTGTTTGCTTTTTCCATTATCTGAAGAATAACAGGTCTAGGTAGTTGATAATTTTCCACCTTTTTGCCTCAGTGCAGTGAAATTTTCCCATCTTAGCATCTTTTGCCACAATTTTTTTCACTAAAGTCAATTTGCTTCCCAAAAGGAAAAAAAAAGAAAAAAGAAAAAAGAAAAAATATGCAATACAACACGGAAAAGAACATTAAAAAGAAAATCTGTGAAAAACAAAGTGACCTTTGAATGCATTAGACAGCAACTTTGGTTAAAAAAAAAAACAACAAAAAAACAAAAAAGCAAAATAAAAAAATAACCCAAAAGGATGTACTTATACACACAGACAGCAAATATTAATTTCATAACTGTTCGAATTAATTATTTCTTTAATTCCCAATTGGTAAATAGTGAATGGGGCAGAGGAGCAGAGATTTTCTTTTCCTTCTTCCTATGCTGGATAAACAAGAACAGAAAACAGCCAGTTACACGGGAGCCTCTAGTCTTCACTCACACATGCTGCCTTCTCACGGATGTCATAACTGCCCGATCTGAAACAGTACGTCACAGATGACAGACGCGACCAGAGAGTTCAGGACGGCGGATATCGAGATGTCCAGCAACCGGCCCTCGTGCAGGAGGAACTCCGAGCGGTTCTCGTCCACCCTGGCCATGGCCAGCAGAGCCTTGGCCGCCCTGCACATCATGTCCACGCTCGGCGGTTCTAGAGGCGGGGGCTGCATGTGCAGGAGGTTGTGCTGGCTCTGCTGGTACTGGGCCATGGTGACCCCGTCCTCTAGGAAGCTTATCAAGTTTCCGATGCTCCCCTTCTGCACAGCTATTGCCCGTGCTGCCAGTGCGTCCCCTTGGGCCAGGTTCGATAAGAGCGCCATGGACATTTCTCGACAGACTGGGTTTTTGCGATCCCCCACGTACCTAACTAACGTAGCATAGAATTTCTCCTGACGACTAAATGGAGGCGTGGCCAAGATCAGGTCCACGTTATTGTCCTGGATGCTGAGTTTACAGAGCGTCTCCAGCACGAGTCTCTGAGGCGACAGGACAGAGTTGGGTCCCACCGTGGGAAAGGGGTCTTGTGCCTCCGCAGACGGGCACACCATCCAGTGCAGCAAGCCATCCAAAATTGGCAAGCAGATGCTTTCTGTGTAAGCAGACAAGTCTAGCTGCCCGGAAATGTTGGCCAACGTGACCAACGTGTTATCCCTTAAGACCTCCAGGCAGTCCCACCACCACTCATCCTTGCTGCAGGCCACCCCTTTGTCCTCGTCTTCCTCCTTCTCGTAGGTCTGCGGCGCTCGTTTTCTCTCTGGATGCTCGTGGTGAAGAAGGATCAGCTTCCCCAGGATCAGCACCAAGCCTGGATGTTTGGACATTTCGGCGTCATTGCCAGGCACAAAAGACAAGCTACGGACAATATTCGACACACAGATACAGCGCTTGGCCAGAGAATCCTGCCAGTGCGCGATGGTGCAGAGAGGAGTCTCGTCTCGGCTCCGTGGCTCGTCCTCCAGCAGCTTGATGTTCCGGTGACTTTTGGCTTGGTGGATCCCAAAGGGAAACTTGCCGCTCTCGGCCTGGGTACCAGGGTTCGCGTCTTCCGGCAGCGCCCCCGGCCGAGCAGACAGGACGTCATCGATGGTCGCGACGATGCTCTTCTCCTGCTGCTCGTCGGCCTCGCCCTTTCCTTCTTGCTCCCTCTTCCTACCTGTGGAGCTCACGGGGGGAGGCGGACGCCTCCGAGGAGGGATTTCCATCTTGCTCTCGAAGTGCGTCTGGATGTGCTCGGTGGTGTCCCCGCCGCCGAGCTGCCAGTGCAGAAGGCCGCTGCTGAACTCTTGGACGCGGCCCAGCTTGTCAGAGCGGTCGACCACGAACAGGTTGTTCTTTCTGACTATCTTTATCGGCAGCCTGTCGAACTTACTCGCTTGCCTGGGCTTCTCCTTGGGACCCGCGGCGGCGCTGGGCGAGGCCAGAGCCGCGCTGCTCTTCCCCTCCGTCTCCGGCTTCCCGCCGTCGTCCTCCTCGTCGTCCCCCTCGTCGTCCTCCTCGTCCACACGCTCGGCATCTTCCTCCTCTTTCCCGGAATCGTCGGCCAACGACTGGCTGTCGTCTCTCTTCGCGGCGCTGTGATCAAGTGCTTTCTGGCTGGGGTCGCCCACCTCATATTCCGTAAGGATCCCAAAAATGTCAATTAGGCATTTTCTAAAGTACTCTACCAAAAGTTCGAGAAATCCGGACAGCTGGAGAGGGGGACAAGAACAAGAAGGGGCACAATGTCATCACCTCGGGCAGGGCGCAGGAGGGCAACAAGGCTGACGGCTGCCGACACCGTCTGGGGGCGGTCTTCAGAGGTCTGCACTCCTTTTCGGCCAGGCCCAGACAGAGACGCTAGGTCTCACTCAGAACCGGCTCCCTGAATTTTACACGGTTAGCTAAAACAACGTGTGCCACGCTCTCACTTGCTGCTGACTTTCCTATTCCATCAACATGAACACTTCCCTGTTATTTTCTTCTTTTTCATTATTATCAAACATCTTTGCCTTTTGTTAAGCGCACTCCATATGAGAAGAGCGGGAACCGGGGATTCTACAGACTTGCTCACCCAGAGTGAGTCTGTTCTCTTCTGCTATTTATCTGAGACTGGCTTGCCTGGATTTTTACGGTTATTATTCTTAGGATTTTATGGTTATTTTTGTCCCAGGTGCCACAGGTTACTCTAATTTACATTCCCCATATATCTTTGGGAGAAGATAATTTCAGCACTGTAGTAGCTCATAAACACAGAAAATTAAAAACAAATCAATTCAGTCCCTGATAAATGCATCGGAACGCCTCACAGGATGCACTTTTACATTTTAGCCGTCACAACTCCCGCTGAAAGACAAAAGCCACTGCAAGAGCCAGTTTCGTTTCACTGCAGCACAAGTCTGCATGGAGAAGACCAACACGGTCCACGATCAGCAGCTGCCCAGCCCCCCTCCGCAGTGCCCATGCCACCACACGTAGGGACGAAGGAGGATAAGGAAGGACAGAAAGATTCTTTAACGATACGATAGGTGTTTTGGAAATCAATCGAACTTTCATATCCTGCTATCGGTTTCCTGAAAATGGGTTTGGAATGATTCTTAAGAAGGGGCCCCTCAAGTATTGACCATAAAGGACCTGCTTTTAGGGGAGGAAGGCATAATTTTTCACGTGAAGATCTGGGTGTCTGTCCCCCCACTTAGAGTTGACTTTGTTCCCCCAGGGCAGGGCAATGGGGCAAGTTACTAAAGCGATTCTGGTTATGAAAATGAGTGAGCAACAGCCATTCACTCCGCTCACATAAGGACGAAAGGTAATCTGCTAGCAAAGGCAGTACACAGTTTTTAGTATTTCCTGTTACAATGGGCTTCATACGATGTTTATAACCTTATTAATACACTTCCTATCAAGTGAAAAATTGCCTTTCAGGGTTATAATGACTTAAATGTGAGAAGAAAGACAAAGTGGAAGACTCTGGTCCGATTTCAACAGAAGCAAAGTAATTAGATGTCTTGGCTTTTTTCACCCAAAGCAGAGAATCATTCATACACAGCAGGGAGAATTACCTCTTTTCATTTTTGTTTCTCAATCTTTCTTTGAAAGTTTGCGGCTCAGCTGACTCTTGGGCATTTTTCCTAACCCTCTGCCCCCCTTCTCTTCTCTAGCAATTACACAGAAAGCCACGTGAAGCCTACGGCCGAACAGAGGAGAGCTTCACGCTTCTTACGAGTGGTAGACTTTTCCAGAACTGCTTCGAAACACGGTGGAGAGAGGCAGCAACGAAGGACACAGACCAAGAAACAAGTCTGGTCGTGAGCTCACAACTATCTCAGCCGAGTGATGGGCATATGGCGGCTCATCAAACTGTTCTCTCTACCTCTCTCTCTAGCGTACGTTTTCTCTAACGTAACATTTCTTTCAAATTAAAAGAAAGCGGTTCAGTCTCCCTGGAAAATAGGATATGTCCCTTCCCAAGCTCCCACATACCCAACACTGACTACGGTCCCAGCTTCACATTATATTTAGGTTACCTCCCCGCTGGCTACTGACGTTCCTTCTAAACAACTTACTCTTTCTATCTATTCCACACACACAGACACACGTGCATGCGAGCGCGCAGGTCGGGACAGTTTTCTCGTGAGAAACAGAAGTATGTGCCTATTTATACTAGAGCCTGAAATGCGTTATTATTCCTGACTAACTTCTCAGACAGCTCTACGTCCGTAACAACTACAAGGGCAGCCACGTCCCGTGGATGCGACCACCCCTGGCATTCGCTGACGCGCTGCGCATGGCTGAATGTTCTTCTGTTCCCTGGGCCCTTGGCGGGACGGGTGCCGGCTTACCTGGGAGAGACTGAACGTGGCGACAGTGCTGTCATCATACAGGAGAATGTTAATAGTGTCCAGAGCCCAAGTACTTTCAGCCAGAAGACCTGACTTGAGGGACATCATCACACGCCAGGCCTCAGGAGTAACTAAAACCGGGGGAAAGAACAAGGGTATAATTAGTATTAGCTCTGTGCACAAAAGGACAGAAAATAACAAAAGAATAAGAAAACAGAAGTCGAGGGTTGAGTTAAATACGGATTTCAAACAAATGTCGTGAGGCATGGCTAAATGTGACCGTTTCCGTATTTTAAATGGAAGGCACAGCTTCCTAAGACACTTTCGCTGTTTAAGATCCTTCGGCTTTGTTGGTTAAACACAGGCCAAAAGTGCTTGTTGAAGTGCTGGTGGCTGAGCACCAGGGCCCTTTCTTAGCCCTGACTGGTTTCCTTTAGCCCCGAACAGACTCTGTAATGACGCAGCAAAGTGTTAATGATTGTGTCAAACCAAAAAATGGTATTTGTCTTCTTGTGCCCGCTCCATTCACAACTGTCTCAGGGTGGCATCTCTGGGAGGCTGGCAAATACGCAGAAAGCAGGCAAAATTCAACTCACAAACAGCGCATTCTGGGATAGACAGTCTTGGTATTCCCTTGCTGTCCTCTTCTATCTGAGCTCCTGCCCTCAGAACATGCTGTTGACAATTATTAGCACTTTGAAGGTTCAGATTTTTCAACAGCTTGGTCTGAGCCAGGGGATGGGAAACAGAAGGGCTGTGTTTTTCTCTTCCCCCTTCCCGTTAGTGAAGAAGACACAAGGATGAGATAAAACATTTGCAAGATTTGCCATAAGGTGGGGCTAGGAGAAGAGGCCCATCGTATGTCTGATATTTCCGTCTCAGCAAACTGGCAGCACATGGCGGGAGCGGGCCCGGGTGATCAGAACTCACCAGAGCAACAGCCCACACTGGACACCAGCGGCAGTTGCACGGGCTAGAGGGGGCTGTGGGTTTCCACCTCTACTGTAATTTCATCTACTTTCCATATTTTCTAAGAGGCATACTATATTTTTGTAATAGAAAAAACAAACTCTCTTTTTAAAATAACATAAATTTCCCCAGGCTGATGACAAATGCTGATCTAACATGTGCAAAGAAATAAAAAAAAAATTTTAAATACGTTTATTCAAACATATGCACACACATAAACACACAAATGCATGTGCATAGTTTTACGTATGTATTTCCACATCTAAAATGGTGCTCAGTGTCTGTATCTCCTTCTCATCTCCCGCACCCCTCTCTGTAAGTCCTGACTTCTCTCCCGACTCTGCCTGTGTAGGGCCTTAATTCCAATGGTTGAAAAAAATTCTTTAATAATCTTTGATTTTCTAATCACTGTAGTAAATGATTTCAAGTCAAGTGATTTTGAGGTTTTTTTGAAAAAAAATTCTTTCTTATACACCCAGGGTCTATAATTTCCTTTGCTATATTAAATGTACTTCAAAAGTAATGCAGAAAACCTGGGTGTACTGCTAGATATTCCAGACCTGGGATTAGTATCCAGAACATCCCAAACAGAATGAGCGAACAACATCGGCATCCAACCGAAATTGTTCCTTGGCCTGTTATCCACCCTGAAGTCTACACATTGCATCGCATCTATCAAATTCCGTGTATCATACTATATATTTATCTACATATCATATTCAGGCTTCTACTTTTTCTCAGGGAAGCTCACTGTCCGTCTGGGATTCCCAAATTACACAGCGGCTCGCCTTCAAATCTCAGGCCACCTGAGCATCTCATTAGCCTCTCAGCCTCCCTGAAGCCTCGCTGCAGAGATTAAGTGACTGGTTAGGGCCCAGTCTTTCAGCCCAACATGTCGCACTCAACACAGTCACCGTCTGGTCTCTCACTTGGAGCTCTACCCTCTCACACAAGTAACGCTCGCGTGTAAAAATACCCATTTAATTCACGCTCATCTCTGGCCCTGTTTCTTAGCTCAGATTCCAGCCTCCAGCTACTGCTCCCCGACAAAAACCTGTCGTCCTAAGAAGGTCGTCCCCTGGAGATTAACAGGCGCTGTACCTGAACTAGAACTACGATTCTAGATCACAACTGGGATTCGTTCGGGGACAAAGCCCGGAATGCTTACCGATATCTTTTGAGGTAATCTTTCGCCTTTGTTTCAAGACAGGCTGTGATGCCTCCACGGAGCCAGGGGGAAAAGTGATCTCCCTTCTGATGGGGGGCGGCTGGGGCGGCGGGCCCGTGACCTGGGCCGTGGGGACGGTGGGCAGGACCTTCTGCATCTTCAGAGAGGGCAGGAAGGGAGACTTGCTCGGGGACATGCGGCTCTCCAGGGAGCGCTGGAAGGAGGCGGGGCTGGGGGCTCTGGAGATGTGATTTGGCAGTGATGGTGGCGTCTGGTAGGATGACTGAGGCGGGCGCGTGATAGGCTGCATGGAGGCGGGAGACGACATATAAGGCTGACGTTGGCTGACGTGAGAAGGCCACTGGCTCTCGTGGTTGATCCTTTGATCAGGTACCATCATATCATCCGTGCGGTTCATGCCTGGGTAGGGCGGGGCCTGCGCGGGGCCGCCGGGGCCTTGCCGGTTCTGGTAGGGGTAAGGCATCTCGTTGCGCGCCGCCCACATGCTCTGCTGGGGCCCTTCGCTGGAGGACGACTGCATCGGGCCGCCCATCATCTGCGGCGGGATCCCGTGCGGCTGCATCTGCGCCGGGCCCTGCACCCGCTCTCGGTTGTAGGGGTACGGATACTGGCCCTGCATGGGCCTCCGGTCCGGTCCGGAGTAGGAGCCCCCATATTGGTTGTACAGCTCCTGCTGCTGGCTGCCGTACTGCATGTTGTATACGTCTCCCTCGTGCCGTTTGGCCGGAGGCCCGTACATGCCGTCCATATGGCGTTTGTAATTCTGAAATTCGTATCGAGACAAATCATCCTGATGCGCTTTTACAGGTATAATCACACACTTCAATTATGCGAAACAGTTATTACCTGGTAGAATGCTCATTTCAAAATGAATACGGGGAGCTCCCATGACCACCGGGGACTAACAATCTAGGCCCTCTGTGCAGACTCTGAAGAGGGTTCTCGAAGTTCGTTTGCCTGTGCTTGGGTATTTTCTGTGGGGAAAGAAAGGCTTCCTCTCTCTTTTTCCTGGTAGCCCCTCCCTTGATGTTTCCCAGGGCTGCAGTATGGGGGGCACAGGCTCTGGTGACCCCTGCACGGGCAGCGCTGGATGGGGGCCCGCAGCTACACGAAGGCCGCCTCGATAGGTCAGAGGAGAGCTTGCACTGGCATTGACTGGGCTTCCCGAGGGCCAGTCTGCGAGGTTCCTGGAGTCAAGAGATTCCTTAGGCCTACCTTTCCAGAATGTTTCCACACGGCATCCGGTTCCTCAGACTGGACCTGCTGCCCCAACACCCTATGGTCCCTGGCCTGTACCCTGACTTCCAAGGAGAGCCCCGCCCGCCCCAGCCTCTGACAGCAGGGCCTGGGTTGCCTGTGTCCTAGGCTCCCCTCCTGGGGACCCCCGGGTACCAGCACTCGATCAGGATGGGATCCTCCTGACGGGAGAAAGACGCTGATGCGGTAATTAGTGTTCTTTCACCTTACTCGGAAATTGCTTAAGATCAGCTGGTTTAATAATATAATTTACTGTATATACATGTTCCAGTCAAATTAAATGTTTAAAACCCCCTCTATGTTACCAGAGGTCTTACACTGGAAAAGTTGCTTAGAAATAGCAAATTCTTGGGGCGCCTGGGTGGCTCAGTCGGTTGGGTGTCTGACTCTGATTTTGGCTCAGGTCATGATCTCGGAGTTGTGGGATTCAGCCCCACATTGGGCTCCAACTTACAGGGGAGTCTGCTTCTTCCTTCTCCCTTTCCCTCTGCCCCTCTCCCCCCTTGCACGTGCGTGCATTCTCTCTCCCTCAAATAAATAAAACCTTGAAAGAAAAGAAATAGCAAATTCCTGTGTCTGAACAGCCACAGCAGGACGTGCGATTCTCTGCATCAGTAGTGACGACTGCGAGGTTATCGTATACAATTCAAGATCTATGGCTGCGTAAACCAGCACCAACCCATCCTAGGTGGGCAAATATGTGGTCACTGGTATTTTATTTTTAAAAAGCCGATTAACTTTCATTCTTGGTATTTAATATTTTAAGTTGTTTTTATCTGCACATCTGTAAAACATCAACAAATTTCTGTTCTAAAATGGCATTTGATAGGATAATACACACAACAGACACGTTTAAAATATTTGCTACTCAGACTGGTTAGTCTTGACAAGGCTGAACGTCCTTTACTTCCTACAACATGTTACATTTGTTTCAGGATACCATATATCCAGAGCTTTTTAAAATTGGCTGACTTCAAAATCCTGATAATGTTTTCTAGCATAAGCAAATTGATCTTGATTGTTCGATAAATGCTACTCGTTTTTCTTATACTCCCTAAAACTCTTCAGCAGTAACGCAAGTTTGGGTTTTAAACCGAAAGCACAGAGATGCGCGTGCGCTCGCCAACTCACCGGCTGCTGCGGATACAGGCCGGGCTGGTGTCCTCCGTATGGCGGCTGTCCTGAGGGAGGGCCTTGGCCTGGGTACTGCTGCCCATAAGGTTCATGCCTAGAATGAGGCATTCAGAGAACACTTCATTGTCAAAGGACCTCAGGCCAAGAGAGAAACCAACAGCTCATTTCTGGAAATCCTGCACCCCTTGGTGGTTTTGTCTTTCCTTCACTGCACACACCTTCCAACAGAGGCACGCCGAGCAGAAACAGCACTTTAACTTCTAGCCACAGGGATGGCAACACCCATTTTGGGAACGCTGCCAGTCTCCCGGCTAGAAGGTGCGCGAGGAGCCCCGGCCGGCCGGGCGGCACCCTGGGCCTCTGAGTCGAGTCCCTTGCCCACCCACCGACGCGCACCTGGGCCTCGAGCGTCACGCCGCACCGAGGCGGGAGGGATTAATGGGAGCCAGAGACAAGAAAAACAATCTCAGAATCAAAGCAGGACTTCGAGGAGTACCAGAACATACACCCATAATCATGGAAAATGTCTCTACTTATTTTCTCCTTACGAATACCAAATGCTCAACTTTTAAAAAGTATACTCCACAATTAATCCAAACGAGACTGAGTGAGCTAATAATTGGTAAAATGGAACTACTCAAAACTTTGAAGCCCCGTGACCCTAAAAGGCCACAGAAAAGAATAACAGAGAGGACCTAAAAGAGTGACAGGGCTGATTTAAATGGGCTCCTATATTAAATCTGAAAATGGGAATGAATAACATTTATTTTTCAACTCCCATTACTTTGAGAAACTATAAATACCATAAAAACAGCACACGTAAAAGAGCAATAGATTTAAAGTTTAAAGGGATAAACTGGTTTGGTTAGTATACTGACTGAATCCTGTAAGAAAGAGGATACTTGCACTGAATTTATTCCTAAATTGGTCAAAGAATGAGAATAGGAAAGAAAACAAATGGATTTTGAGAACATTCACACGTAAAACAAGTACGGAGGAAGCGTGTGCTATGGGCATTAAAAGCTAGAAGGAAGCTTACGTTAGGAGGAAAGAAATATAATCGATGCAGATAAAATTTAAGCTGAACAAGTAACACTTTTCAGAAAGCATAACAATGTAAACTCTAATGTGGTAGAGCCAAAATGACTTAAACTAGTTCTGGAAAGTCTTCTTGGAGAAAAAGAACAGTACATTTACCTGGGCTCCTTTAAGAATATATGTTCCAGGATAATGTTCTTCCAATCTCATCAGCAAAAAAAAAAAAAAAAAAAAAAAAAAAAAAAAAAAAAAAAAGGAAGAAAAAAGACAAAAAGAAAGCTTCTCCTAGATCCTCAAAAACAAATCTAAATAAAATCCCTGATCCAGTACCCTAAACACGACGGTAACGGATTCACGCAGACATCACTAATAAACGTTCACCACAGCCAGGGTAAGAAGGAAAAATCTAGATTCTTAAGTCTAGAGAAAAACCAGTCACTTTAAACTTGCGATGGCTCTGTAACCTCAGGCTAGGTGCATGGCAAATGCCAGAAAGAAAGCCTATTTGGTAACAAGACAGTGATTTTTGAACTTTGCTCCGCTCTGCTGCGTCACACCCGCAGAAACCTCCTCACGACTCTGGCGACTTCGCCCCCCCCGGGGCCAGCACGCGGGCTGCGGGCGCGGCAGTGAGGCCGCAGGGTCTGAGGGGAGCACCACACCGGCTTCTGAGGGAACGGAGCCCAGCCCGTCCCTACCCTGAGCTTGGGTCTGTGGCTACGCTTAGAAGGAGAGCCTTCTAATATGCCTCCGCTTTCTTTAAAAAAATCACAGCTAGGATGTTAAAGACTTTGTTTCTGGGCACTTCTCTACGAAGGAGGCAAAGAACATCCCAGCCAGGGGAGGGTGCCTTCTTCACAGAAAGAAGTCTGCCATGAGCCGGTTTTCTGTTACCTCTCAGAGACATTTCAAAGACCGTCCTTGTGTCTCAGTAAAAATTATCTGGATGAGCACTGAAACCCAACTTGCTATCCCATGTCCAGATGCCGTCCTGAGAAGCAGCATCTGGAAAAAAGACTGCTGTGGCTTTCCTCAGAGATGTTATTACCCCAGGAGCAAAGCAGTGTCTCTGTTTAAAACGTTCGCAGGGAAGGATGAAAACAGCTGAAAAACCGAGGCTGGGAGGGCAGACTTTGCCCAGAGCTGCCTGTCACCCCGAGGCTGCGGGGAGCCCGGCGCGGCCCCCAGTGTGCGAGCATCTCCCTAAGGAAGAAGTGCAGGCGGGAGGGGGGTGCGGCGGGGCCGCGAAACCTGTCTGTGGAGCCGCTCGAGGAGGCTGGAGGGGTGCTGACGGCGGCATCAGGAGGGCATCCCAGCTCTCAGGAGTCCTTCTCCGCGGTCCCGCTGCGGTCATCTGCTGAAGGCAGCCCCCGGACCCCAGCCTTATCGCGTCCAGCAGGAAAGCAGCTACATGTGTGTCAGCAGCTACCAGGGCTCAGAAATGCGCGTGTGAGGAGAGGTTCTAGTAAACCTCATGGTCACCTCAGAAAACACTCACCTTCGATCGTAACCGGCTCCGTAGGGAAACTGCTGCCGCTGCCCCATGCCCAGACCGGCCATGGCTCCAGAGGGACTTTGGTTATACATGTCCTGCATACTGCTAGTGGGCATCTGTCCTTGCGTCATAAAGGGCTCGCTACTTCCAGGCACTGCAACAGTTTAAAGAACAGACAGAAAATGAAGCATTTGCAAAAGCCAAGGGGCCCAAACAGCCCTTTCCAGTCGTTTCTGTTCTCCTTCATACAGCAGACATTTCTCTTACTCTTAAAATGGCTGACAACAAAACAAACCAAAGAGCGGAAGGTCTGGAGTCAAGATGGAGCCCAAGATCCCTATCCCTTACCCCACGTACAGGCCTCGAAGGAGCCCCACCAGAGTAGGACTAGCACCCACCAACATGGCAGGATATTGCTCCCATGGTCACATACGTGAGACGGCTCAAGGGATTTCACAGATGGAACTGAAGTTACCCATCAGCTGACTGGCAGTCTAACCAGAAAGGAGATTGTACATCTGCGTCCCTTAAATCCGTGTCTAGAGGTCAACACAGTTTCCTGCTGGCCTTGAAGAAGCTCCCGCCGTGCAGTGGAGAGGACCACATGTTAGGAAGGGGGGCAGCCCCTAGGACTGTGAAGGCCCCCAGATGACCGTCCTCCAGACAATGAGACCTCAGTCCTACCACTGCAAGGACCCAGATCTGCCCACAACCCGAACGAGCTCGGGAGAGGACCCCGTGCCGCAGCCCTGATGGCCACCGTGGGGAACCCTGAGCTGAGACCCCGAGCCGAGAGCCCACAGGAACGTGGGGTCCCACACGGGTGTTGCTCTGGGCTGCGAAGGTCGTGCTGATTTGTTACGACGTAATGTAGGAAACAAACACAGGCCCTTTCTTGGGGTGGTTGCCAAACTTATGAGTTTCATTCCTTGTCTATAAAATAAGGTTGGTAATGCCGCCTCATGCAATGCGCATGTGAGGAAGAGAGGAAACGCACGTACAGATGACCCTTCACACAGGCGTTAGGGGTGCTGACCCCATGAGCTGAAAATCCACGTGTAAACTTTGGACTCCCCATAACCTAACTACTTACAGGCCACTGTTGCCCAGAAGCCTTAGTGATAACGTGCGCAATAAAATAAAGGGGTGCCCGGGCGGCTCATGGGTTTAGCATCTGCCTTCGGCTCAGGTTGTGATCTCAGGGTCCTGGGATCGAGCCCCGCATTGGGCTCCCTGCTCACCAAGGGAGTCTGCTTCTCCCTCTCGCTGCTCGTGCTCTCTCTCAAATAAATAAATAAATAAAATCTTAAAAAAAAAAAAAAGCACGTTTTGTACATGTATCATATACAGTATTCTTCAGTAAAGCTAAAGAAAAGAAAATGTTAAGAAAATTTTAAGAGAAAAATACACTTAACATAATACTGTACATGTATTTATTGAAAACACTCTGTGTATAAGGGGCCCCCTATGCGGTTTAAACCCATGGTGTTCAAGGGTCAACTGTATGAATAAAGCTAGTTCCCTTCCATTCTAGGAGAAAAGAGTAAAAAAAAAAAAAAACCCGCAAAACTTAACATGAATATCCATCTACGGACTCTCTGCAAAATCAGGGTAAAGAAAACCACTAGGGAATTAAGACTAACTCAAGAATGGATGAAATACAAGTATTTCTATCAGGGCGTAGAGTGGCAATTAGGTCAAATATGCAAATTAGCATCGGCTCAGAGCCTGAAGGAAATTGGGTCAAGCCCAGAAACTAGCCTGTAGGCAAATTAAACATTTTAATGCAAATCTTAATTGATATATAGTACTACTACCTTCCTTCATTTTAGGAAGGTTACTTTTATGTTACACAAAGCAAAAGCTGATTAAACTTTGGTGAGCTGATAGAATTTGTTTGGCTGGAAGAGAGTGCAAAGAATGAAGTCTAGCACCGGTGGGAGGCACTGTGCTTTCCCATATTTTATCTCATTCAAGCTCAAGTCAACATGTGGCAGATTAAGTTCTGATGTTACCTGCCATTTTATAAATGTAAAAACAGAGATACACAGACATTAAGAGGGATAACTAAACAGTTTAATCCCTTGATACACAAAAAATTCTTAAAAAGCATGATAATACCATCAGATTTTTAAAAATGGGCAAATAAATAGACATTCAGAAAAATAGAAAAGTATGTGGCTAATCAATATATGAAAAGATGTGTGACTTCACTAATAATTAAAGAAATCCAAGTTAAGGAGCGCCTGGGTGGCTCGTTGGGGTTAAGGAACTGCCTTCCGCTCAGGTCGTGATCCCAGGGTCCTGGGATCGAGCCCCACATCGGGCTCTCCGCTTCTCCCTCTCCCACTCCCCCTGCTTGTATACCTTCTCCTGGTCTCTGTCAAATAAATAAGTTAAATCTTAAAAAAAAAAAAAAAGAAAGCCAAGTTAAAACAATTATGAGAGTTCCCCTCTCCCAATTTGATGGGCAAATATTAAAAGGATCGATAATAGTCATTCCTGGTAGGGGAGCGAAGGTCCACACACTCTGACATGCTCATGTGAAGAGTATTAAATTGGTCTAACTTTTGTCAATACCTATTATGGGAGGGCTGTATTTTGGTAACCCCAAAGGGTATTTATAGCCTATGAAGTCTCCTCCCACAATGAGTTTGGGTGTGGTCATGTGACCAGCGTTGACCTATGGGGTGCCGGCATATTGGATAAAGCCACTCTGGGTGGTACTTTGTTATGTAGTAAAAGATACTCAGCTAAAAGTTCATATCCCATGATTCGGTTATATTCTATTTCATAGAAACACAACTGCAGGGATGAAAAAACAGCCGCATCATTTTTTATAACAGCAAAATATTATGAAACAACCCTTTCAGTACTAGAACATTAAAAAGAACAAGCAGGGGCACCTGGGTGGCTCAGTTGGTTAAGCATCTGACTTTTGCTTGGGTCATGATTGAGTCTGGCCTTTGGCTGCCCTCTCAGCGGGGAGTCTGCTTCTCCCTCTGCCCCTCCTCCCTGCTTGGGCTGTCTCTTTCTTAAATAAATAAAATCTTCTAAAAAGATTAAAAAAGAGAGAGAGAGAGAGAGAAAGTAGGTGGGGTGCCTGGGTGGCTTAGTCAGTTAAGCGTCTGACTCTTGGTTTCAGCTCAGGTCATGATCTCAGGGTCGTGAGACTGATTCCGGAGTTGGGTTCTGTGCTGGGTAAGGAGCCTGCTTGGGATTCTCTCTTTTCCTCTCTCCCCCTCTCCCCCAGCCCCTGGCCGCTTTTTTCTCCTTCTCAAAATGAAAAGAGTAGGATTATGTGTAAAGATAGTAATGGATATTTAAAATATACTGTTCAGGTACACAATATAAAAATATTCACTTGTTCACTTGTAAGCAAGTAGCCAGTCAGTAACGAATTCTGGAGTTTGGTAGGGCAGGCGGGTGGGTGGGCTGAGGCTGCTCTGGGCACCGAGGCTCAGAAAGGCTCTGGCATCGGCCCCATCACCGCACTGCAAGTCAGCAGCAGCAAGAGCAACAAAGAGCATGGTTTCCCCCAATGCTGGTCATTACGTGGAAAATCAGAGCACCACCAAATTCCCCGACAGATTAATATAAACTTACGAATGTAAAACTCTATTATAACAGGGACAGGGCTGTATAAAACTCTGTTTTCTGTGGGTTTTCTGTTTACCTGCTTTAATTTGATGCTAAATATAGCAGCACTGTGAGGTAGCAGGTGAGCTGAGACATCCCGGGGAAATGTGAGAAGGGACCCCACCGCCGAGTCACTGCATTGTTTACGATCGATGCAAACACGTTATACAGCCAGCTAGTGCCTAACAAGGTGACCCGCTATCACGCCCCCCCCATTCATTTTCATAATAAGGAAGATTGTAGGCATACAGAAACAAAAGTGATGCAACTGCCTCTGTCCAATCTAGCATACAGGTAGGCTACTGGATAGGATATCATCGAACTTCTGAAGCCAGATTCCAAACACTGTTAATTATTTTTCCCATGTTACTGTCATATTTTCAGAGTCTAAAAAGGTGACACAACCACCATCAACACTAACAAAATGTTCTTTCTAGTATCTCAAACCACTAAGAAAAATAGCTACCTCCAACATTTATAAGGCTTGTGAATTTACAAGCTTATGGATTTATTGCATGTTCTGCAGAATATTTACTTTGAATAGGCAGCTCTGAAACTTTTTGAAAGGAAAAACTGTAGATTATCTTACTTGGTATAACAGATCTCTGAAATGGTACATAAGAGATATTAAACATAATATTATTTATTAATTAAATGATACACATTTAGTACTTAAAATTTTGAAATTATTCATTTTTATTTGTCACTGCTCCATAATAGTTGTGAAAACCACGGCTTTGGGCTTTATGTTTCTCTCCACTTAAGATATCAAGAAATTTGCACAGCCCAAACATCTAAATCGAACGGAAGTACTATCGTTTAAGGAATCCCACAAGAAGTACTTCTGTAAAAACCGTATTTCACTACTTTTCTGTATTTCTTTTTCGATGATAGTCACATCATGCCTCAATTTCGCAGCCCAGCTGCACCGGGAAGAGTGCCAACGAGCATTTGGAGCGCGTGTGGCTCGGGAGGCGCTCAGAGGGCCAAGGCTCAGATGCTGCGTTCCCGGTGCCCAGTGAACGCCCGGGACCCAGCAGCATGAAGGCAAACAGCCCGCTGGGTGTGGGCTACTGTGGGTCAGAACTCTCCCATCCGCCCCTCAGTGCGCCGTCCCACTTCCCCGCTTCGGTCTCTAAATGACTCCTAATGCCAATGCTCTGCCCGGCTGCAGACGGACAGACACACTCCACCACCTACCACCTCAACGCATCCCAGAGTCACCTTGGGCCTTCCCTCTCTCCTTCCTCTCCCTCGGCCCCAGCACAGGCGCGAACAGTGAGCCTCTGCTTCCCAGTCATGCATCTCCAAGGTGGCAACGTCCTCACCCTCTCGGTCCCTGTCACTTGGTTCATCCCCCGGGACCCCCACACTCAAGCCAGCCTGTGGGGCTGGTTCTTTCACCATCCAGAACACGCAGCGAGTACGTCCACTTCTCTCTTTCGCTGCCGGGATCTGGCTCCACCCCGTCCTCTCTTCCCCGGACTCTCACAGGGGTCCCTCCAACACATTCCCCACTTATTTATTTATTTATTTATATGATTTTATTTATTCATATGAGAGAGGGAGAGCTAGAGAGAGCATGACTGGGTGGGGGGGGGGAGGCAGAGGGAGAAGAGGCAGAGGCTCCCTGCTGAGCAGAGAGCCTGACACGGGGCTCGATCCCAGGACCCCTGAGATCATGACCTGAGCCAAAGGCACTTAACTGTGTGAGCCACCCAGGCGCCCCACCAGTTATTTATTTTTTAACAAAAACCTAGTCGTGTCACTTCCTGCAGAACATCTTTCAACTAGGGTAAAAGTCCAAACTCATCCACACGCCCATGAAGGCTGAAAGGTTCTGGTCCCGATGCACTCAGGCTGCTCCCCCCCCACCCGCTCACTATGCCCCCGACGCCTTCCACCTCCCCAAACATGCCAAGCCCGCTCCTGCCTCGAGCCTCCCCCAACTCCCTGCTCTTCTCCGACTCCTCATTCCTCAGGTCGCCCCGGATAACCGACATCTCCTCACAGCCCTCCCCTCCCGACCACCCTTTCTCAGGGGATGTTCCTTCCTCCCACGACCCCCACCCCACATCCCTGCACTTTGTTCCTTTCTTCCTTTTTTATCGGGGTCCTTTCTTCCATCAACCACGGTATTTAATTATATAACTGTGGTTTAACTTACTTTTTGTTTGTTCCCCCAGGACACTGTCAACTCAACTCCAGGAGGAACTATGATTAATCAGACCCCACCTGGCACCTAGCTCTTGCCCAGCCCATGCTGTAGGACACCGCCCGCGCCGCCAGGGGGGGGCCATAAGCACGCTTGCATACTGTGTATGTTGGTCATTCTCCAACGGGCTTTTGGTACACCAACTCAACTAAGCCTCATCACACCCTTTAGGCAGGTCCTATTATTATCCCAGTTTCTAGATGAGGAAACTGAGGCTTTCCCCAAGGCCAGAAATCTAGTAGGTTGAGGAGCTGGGACTCAGCTATGTCTCGAATGGGTTAAGTGAGTTGGTTGTGGGATGGCACAGAGAAGAGTGGCCTCTGGACCAAGCCTGGGCAGAGGTCCCTCTGCACTTACCTTTTCTCATTCCACCAAAGGGGTCCTTGTTGGGTTCATAGGGCATCCTTCCCATCACGTCAGGCATGCTCATGCCCTGCTGGTAGGGGGCGCTCGGAGTCATGGAGTTCCGCTTCGGGAAGGACGAGTCGCTGGCGTCTGAGAATGGGTCGTGCACACTGACTGTACTGCTTCTGAAGAGAGGAGAAGAAGGAACACGTCATGAAGTAGCAGGAGCTGCCACGAAACCACTTGTTCAGAAAAAAGCCTAACTTGTAAATTAATGTAAAAACCATCCAAAAACAACGACATGAGTAAAACCTGTAGGAATCAACATTTAAAAACTTGTGAGAGAACAGCGCTTCTTCCCCACGAATCTGATGTCGCGGGGCTCACGGCCACGCTTGCGCATACCTTCCACCTTGCATTGGGGTCATCTGTCCATGAGGGGTGGAGGCTGGGGTCGGGGGCTTCAGGTCACCTGGAACTTCTGCCATCGAGTTACTGCCAGTTGACTGGGGCGTCTGTGGACCTTGCAAGGATCCTGAGTTAGCTGACAGTAGTAGCACCAAGAGAAAAGAAGGAAAAAACGAGAGGTTATCAAGAAAGCTCAGCCTTCCTACTTATTAAAAAAAAAAAAAAAAAAGGAAAGACAATACAACACCAGCTTATCAGAAATAGTAACAATATCCATTATTGGTACTGATACAGTAGAATCAGTTGCTCTTATATTGTTTAGAGTGAAAATTAGTAAGAGATTTTTTGTTTTTTTTAGTAATCTATTTGGCAACATACTTCATTTGTGAGGCATACAACATATTTATACTTCTTGACTGGGTAATTGCTTTCCTGGGTATTTATCTCAAGAAAATAATCTAATATAAAAGAAGGCTTTGGGCAGAAAAATGTTTATTTCAGTGTTGTTTATAATGGAGATAATCTAAATGTCTGAGAGTAAGGAAAAAAAATGGGATGAAAAATTTGGTATACCGATTTGATGGACTACTGTGCTATTTTAGGGAAAAAATTAGAAAAATTAGTACCAGATCTTAGGCAATGAGAAGTGTTTAAGTTGAAACGCAGTGATACAAATTAGTGATGAGCCTTATATGTCACTTCAATGCCTCCTCAATGTCTGGATGTGTCTACGCTGTGTCATTAATAAAGTCATTTCTAGAGCTATGGAATCAGATTTGTTATTACAAAACCAAAGTCATGCTCTTTGGAGTTCTTTAATGTCATTATCAGAGACCTGAGATTTGGCTTTAACTATAATTACATATAATAACAGAGCTCAGAATTGAGCAGATCTTTTCAAAACTGAAACTCATCTCATTGGAAAACATAGCATTTTAAGGGTTCCTGCTTTATCAGCAACCTTTGCACGTTAGGTGCCCAACAGACCTTGCCTTCATTTGTTAAGCAAATACTTATTGAATAAATAACATACTTACTAGATTGCTTACTAGATTGTTTTTTCTACTCCTGCACGTACCAGCAGTGTCCAAAACTGACAAAAAAGACAAAAATTCCTGCCCTCATGCAGTTTATAATAAATGCTTTCAGAAGCCTTACAAATGGTGGAATTACCGGCTGCTTGTCGGTGACTTATCATCACTTACAATACCATATATATTATTATCTGGAGTCCCCTTCCTAGGTGTTCAAGACTCAACTACAGTTACCATCAGCCACATCTAACTGTTGAGGAAACGGGGTTCAACAAATCACAGGAGATTACAAAGCACGCTGGGAAGGAGTCCGAGATGGAAATGAGTCTGGCCCTTCTACGCAGAAAGCTTCAGCGGAACTGGAGGTCTCTGGTGAGAGCAGGGCAGCCCCGGCCTGCTTGGGAATGAATCCTGAGCACTGGCCACCAGGGCCATATATGGTGTCCCCGGGGTGCCCGGGGCCAGAGTGACTCAGGGCGGCTCTCAGGGATGTGGGGAAGACTATCATTTTCACATAGTGATCGCAAAAGAAAAGCTTAGTAATGCATGCTGATAAATCAGATTTTGGGGAAAGCCTGGAAATACATATTAAATAAGTAGACTGTAATCAAAGAAAAAAATGGGAGTCTTCTATAAATACGTAATGATAATCCTACAGATGTGACTGCCCCACAGAGCGAGCAGGAGAAATAACGTGCTTCCTAAAACCCAGACCAGACTCTGCACAGCAGATTGCATGGCTTCCCTGGAAGCATGGTTCATAGGCTGGGATTTCAGAATGACCCTTATTTTCAAGTATTCACATTTACGACTAATAAAAAAAAAAAAAGGAAAAATTCTTCCCTCTGCCAGTGTTTTTTCCTCTCCTTTCAGGAAAAAAAAAATGAACGCACCCTCTTGAAGCTCCATTAATAGATGAGGCTGGCACAGGCTGCAGGAGCTCCCTACCTTCTGCCAGAAGCTACAAATGTATACTCGAAAGTAAACAATGGAAAGGTTATTGAAGGTTAAGTACATTCACACACTTCAGACTGTACAGCCAGACTGCTAGCTGGGAAGATAATTTACACAGCACGAACCTGGTGCCCCAGTTCTGGCCGGGGTTGCGGGAAGGAGGGCAGGGAGAAGGAAGGATAGCTGATATGCCCCAGGTCTACCGTGACTAGAGGTCACCCAGAGGGCACCTTTGTTTATAACCTGAACCCCTTTCTCATTTATCTTCCACTGAGGATTCCCTAGCTGGCTCCATGACAGGTTTTGTGACATCACCTGTCAGCTAATAATAGAAATGCAGTCAGCCACCTGCCAGCAAAGATGGATGGGTTTTTGGTTACAGACTTACTAATTGAATGTGGAGCTTCCTTGTCCCCCCGCCCCCCACCTGGCCCCACCCCCC
>LNAC01000025.1:6220380-6256695 GCA_002007465.1 Ailurus styani
CCTGGCCCCACCCCCCACCGTCCCCCACCTTCCAGGCGGCCTGGCCACTTGGGGAGGCGAGCCCTGCAGCTGTTCATGAGAACTCCACAAACTTTTATAGGGCTACTGTAACGAGATCCGCACTGCCCTTAGAGATGCAGCCGTACCCAGGCCTTGCCCAGGTCCACACGGGAACTTGCCTGAGTCCCTGGAAGACCGTACCACGGAGCTCCGGCGTGGGAAACCACACAGCCAGTGACCGGTGAAGATCGGGGCGCCCCCAAGGGCCCAGGGGTTCCACCTCCCAGAGGCTGGCAGAAATGATGCTCAGCCCACGCCAGCCACGCCAAATCAGAACCGGAATACACCCGGACGAGTCACAATGCGAACAGGCCAGGGGATCCGGGGTTTAGGGGGCTTCACAGCGGTCGTTTAAAGAGCCATCTAGCACGTTTCTTAGGAATCTTTTCGTTTAGTTTGCCAAGATGGGCTGGGAAGAAATGCACCACGGTTGCCTTCTGATGGAGAAAACTGACTTCTAGAACACAAAGCTTGGCTGAAAACGAGTTTTTAAAAAAATTTTGCACTGTACGAGGTCCTGAAACGGCAAACGGTTTGGAATAATTTTTTTTTCCTCCTTTGACAATAAATATGTTTCCTTTTCCTTAATGCTAGTTCTGGAATCAGAGAGGCCACTGACTCACGGGTGGCAGGGAAAAGCCTGGTGTTTGGTTACGGGGCTGCTGCTCCTCACTACCCCACCGTCCCAGTCTGCGTGTCCTTCTGTCCGGCTGGGCGGGGCGTCCTGAGCAGCGCAGAGAACACGGAGCAACCAGACTGGCCCCATGCCCCGAGGGGGAGACCCGGCTCAGGACGCCCTCCTCCCCTGGCCCCCCTTCCCCAAGACTTCGGACTGTGCAGACCACTGAGAAGAATGTATTGTCAGAAGTGCATCTGCAATCGAAGCTCCTTTGTGCAGTTAAAACGATAATGTTGCCATAAAAACGGTAGTTTAAAAAAAGGGAAAAAGGCAAGAGCTGACTGTTGAGAGAACAGGCCCTGCGCTTTCTGAAGGGTCTATGGCTCAGCGGGATTTCTTGTACCGATGCTGGCGCTCACTGGGAGAGCCATTCTCCATACGGAAGTGCAGCCCATTCAGTGACACGAGTTTTTCCTGGCAAATAAAATATACCTTTACATCTTTGCAGACATCGCCACTTTGGTCCCTACACCCCACTGAGTTTTTATTTTGGAAAAATAGTTTCAGGGCTGTTCACAGGCAGCTTGTTTGACTCTGCGAACTGAATGTAATGTTGTGAGACTTTTAAAATTAGGTTTCACAGTTTTTAAGGTATACCGTAACTGCAAAGGCTTCGGCTCCTTAAAGGTGGGGTGAGAGAGGATTTCTAATTGTGTTTAGAGCTGACAGGCCTAAATGTGTACCTCGGTACATTCCTTGCAAGTGCATCTTGGCCCTGCGAAGTATTTACATGAGATCTCCCGATTAGGGACCGCAGGCACTCACACTGCCATCCAGAAAGCAGCTGGAGGAAACAAGGGGAAACAATGTCTTTCTTTGGCTCACAGACATTTTCTTCTATGTGTAGAAGGCTTCCCGGTTACAAGGCCATGTCAGACACAGGCAGACGAATACTGTCGGGCCAGGCCTAAAGCTCGAGCTGGGTGCTGCTCACCAGCAATGAGATTTGGGGACAGTTACTTAGAGTTTACGTGTCACTTTTCTCATGGACTTTGTGATTTTGAGACAGTATGTGCATCATAGGGGTGACGTAAAGATTAAACAGTAGAACACTGAGGAAGGTGCCTGGCACACTGTAAGTGCCTACGAAATGCTGGCATTTGGTCCCAGAACAATCCTGTGTGATGGGAAGTGGCAGGAACGGTCAGTCCTGTCTTGTACATAGGACAGTGTGGCTAAGTTCTGACCATCACAGGGCCTACATGCGGCCAGGCGAGAACACAGTTGATTTAACTTGAGTGAGGTCACCACCTAGAACTGGGGATGATGCAACGTTCTTCCTCGCTAAGAATACTGTATTTATCAGACTATAACGATTCAGGAATCTGAAACGCTAACAGGTCAAGGAGAGGTTAGTGGGAGAGCTGACAGAATAGAATGGCAGGGTTTCCAACGGCCCTGAGAGTGGAGTGGAGAGTGGAGAGACTGGAGAGAAGGCAGGTCTCATCATTCTGGTTTCACTGAGGACAAAGCAGGTGAACTGCCTTATTCCTAGGTAGGATTCTTAAGACCCCTGACCTCTAGGTCAGAGCTAACTGACAGCTGGGGCTCAGAGACAGGGCTGCGTGGACTTGCTGGGTAGGGGACACTGAAAACCGAGTCCGGATTTCAATTTGCTGACACCCAGCTTTGAGTGTCCCCGACAAAAGCAGAAGTAGTAGGGTGACATCCTCTGTTAGTGCAGAAGTATTCGCACAGGTTACTGGGGAGTTAGAAGGAGGATTTTTGAATACCTGTAGCGGGACTAGAGGCACAGAGCTCAGAATTCCAAAGTCTCTTTCGACTGAGGAAGGTAAAGCAGAATGGTGCCTTTGCAATGTCCGCCTGAATGGCCACATCCCAAACTGTATTCTCTCCCCTTAAGCACCGTCAAGGGGGTTCAGTCACAAAACACCCCTTATCCTCAAGGATCCCGTGTTCTGTCTGCTTTCCTAGGCAGCGGCCTTCCCAGAACTTTCGAGGGGCTCGTGGCCTCCAGCGCCCCTCGGGGTGTGGGTGCCTGGCCTTTCCCTGGCGACAACTGCAGTACTCCCACTTACCAGGAGAGGGCGGCTGGAGCTTGGGCTGCTTCTTGGTGTCGGCCGTGCTGAAGACTTCCGGCGGGGGCTCCTCCCCGCGCTCAATCTTGCACTCAAAGGCAAACAGGTACTGAATATACTGCTTTTTCAGGGAGCTCGCTGCGCTGCTTGAAGTGCCAACATTTAGGTTGGTTGCCAGCTCACGCCACTTNAAAAAAAAAAAAAAAAAAAAAAAGACAGGATCATTGGTTTGCAGCAAAGTGGCTTGTTTAAAGCCAGGAGACAAAAAAAGCACTTAATGTCTTGGTTTACTTTTTTTTTTTTTCATTTGCCTCTCTTAACTAATGCTCATTACTCCCATTCAGTAGTGCATAGACAGCATTTACAGTTATAAAACCATTAAGGGACCTGCTGATAGCTACATAAAAAGCATTGCTCGCTGAGATTCTTCTGCCTGGTGCACCTTCTAATGCCTCACACTCTTCCAGGCCGCTGCGGCTCCGAGCCAGCGATTTTCTCCGAGCAAATGTACAGTCCCTCCTGCTCCCGCTCATCCCCATCCCACTTCTCATCTTAAAAAAAAAAAAAAAAGCATCTGAAAACGAATTTAAAAAGCAGTAACATAACTATTTTGCAATTTAAGTGTTTGAGCCTTGATAGGAAAAACAGTGTTTCCTTCCAACAGCCACAGGCTCCCAGAAAAGACGAGCCTGTAATTCTAGCCCTCGTCCCTCCTCTCACAGGTGGCTCTCCTAGGGCGCTGGGCAGAAGTGACACTGGGGGCAGCGCACCCCCGCCATCAGGCCTGGGTGGCTCTACGAGGCCACTGGCTAGCCGACGTGGCGGGCCCAGCGAGCTGGTGAAGGCGCAGGGCTGGGGGGACGACACGGGGTTCCCACGTACCCTCAGGCTGCAGAGAAGGCAGCCGCAAAGGGGAGGGAAAAAAGGGAGAGGAAGCCTGAAATGCTACAGGAGTATTGTGGGCATTTACTTTTGATTCCCACTTGGGCCAGAACTATTGGAGGTTGAATGCCTGAAGGTAACATGCAGACCTGCCAATACTGGGGGCCTCTTCTGCCTTTAGGTATGTGTGCCCTGTACTAAGTAGCATGGTAAGGGTTAAGGGGACAGTGGTTTTTAAATGAAATGTTCCATTTTTGGATTCGAACTTTCTCACAAAGCTCTTTATGTCCATTTACTTAGTACTAAATGGTGCACGATAAACAAACCTCAGAATGCTCGCGAAATGCCTAATTCCACTTTGGGCACTTAACGCCGGGCTGCGACAAGCACGCCTGCGGACGGCTTCAGGAGGGCTGGGCAGGGTGTTGCCTGGGACACCCTGACACACAAGGCTTTGCACTGATCTCCACGTGGCTGCAAGCACCCGAGGGCCACCAGGCGGAAATCACGACGGGCTATGAGCGACAGTGCGGCCGAGCGGCTCCCCGTGGTGCGGTCCAGCTAAACTCAAGCCGACCTTGTTAGCCGGGCCAGCAACGAGCCTCACCTGCAGACCCAACACGGTAGCCCACACCGCCGGCAGAGTCCAAGCAAGGCGTCCAGGCACTCTCTATACTCCTGTGAGGGTGAAACCCACTGTACAGTGTCTTGAGGATTCTAAAAATCGATGCCTGGGGGTTAGGTGCAGAAGGGAAAGGTCAGGGGGTCTAGGTGTGGGGGAGAGGTGTGCATCTTGAGCTCTCCCTCCACGGACCAACTCTCACACCCTTAGTCGGCATCGTATGACTTACCACCCGTTTGTGCAAAGCCTGGAATCAAGCCCTGTTTCAGCGGTACACCACAGGTGGGGTGAGGCACCCCAGGGAAGGCTGAGAACAAAGGCCTCTCTTACCTCCCCCAGAGCCGCACAGCACTGAGACCGGGGCGGACCCTCGGTGACACCTGTGGAAGAGGTGACCACTCTGGGATGGTCAGCGACCCGCGGCTCCTGGCTGGAATGCGGGGTGCCACACTGCATGCTAGGCCGGGGCCCAGAGCAGCTCCGCTCACTGATCTGGGAGCCCAGGGACTGGCAGGTTTTTAAAGCCCCCCCAGTAACTCTAACAGAGAAGCAGGCTGACAGCTGCTGGTGGACGGGAAGAGCGCGTGTCTGGGAACGAGCAGGCTGGGCCTGCACCCACTCAGCAGGCTGAGCTTCCTCCCCTCCTGGGGGCTGATGCCCGCCGTGTTTCATGGGTATTCAGCAAGACGCAGCCAGAACGGAGGAAAAGCACGGTGCCCAGCATGCCGTGAGCACGTATCCGGGGACACCCTTTCCCCGTTCCTCTTGCAGGACACGCGCTGCGACCTAGACTCCTTGCCGAAAGCAGCCCCAGGACCGGGCTGAGGAAAGCGCGGCCCCCAGGACACAAAGACGAAGCGAGCCCTGGCTCTGCAAGTCAGGCCTGTGCCGGGTCGGCACCGCAAGCTCTGGCCCTCCTACCGCCCGGGTACTGGGGTCATGCTGCTGGATACCGGACTTCGTTTTCTTAATCAGCTGCTTGGGACAGAGGGAGAGACTGAACTGGATTTAGAACTGATCCAGACAATTAATTTGGTCATTTGCGGAACCTTCCTGGAGTATTTCCTATGGCATCTTGGCAGAGCCCACACAATTCTAGAGCGCTCAGGGAACCTAAAGAAAAGTCTAGCCCAGCTGTCTTACTTGACGGATGAGAACGGAGGTCCCTAGAAATGGGCTGAGGTCACCCTGCGCGTTGGCGGCAGGGCCAAGGGTCCCAAGCACCCAGACATGCAGCCCCAGGCTTCGCTTTTTCCTTATGGAAGTTAAAAAACCAAAGTTTGAGGCTGCACATTCAAAGAACCCTGCAGGGAGAGCTTATGTACAGCGTCTCCTCACTGACTCACTCACGCGCTCTCACCTGTGCCAAACCTCCGATCTCTTTGACGCACACGTAGAGCCGGAACAGGTCCAGGGGCTTCTTGCCCACGGCGGGCAGACTGGAGACGGGCGAGCCCCTCTCTTCCATGAAGGTAAGGTATCTGTCGACCCACAGCTTTCTCTCTGGCTCATTCCCCAACTCGTACACCTTTGTGATCTTTTCCCCAGTGGTGGTGGAAGAGCTGGACTTCTAGTGCCCAGAAAGAGCATTTGGAGGTGGGGTACAGGCGGGCAGAGGGAGAAGGGAAGAAGGTGAGAAGAAAGCAATGAGCTACCGAATACAAGAAGAGAAGAAATTTAAAAACTACTGCTATCACACAACAATCAGGAATGAAGGCTACTAGTTCAGGCACAAACTATACATTTTCTTATAATTAAGACTTTACTTTGACTTTAAATAAAGGGCCCAAACTCCCCCTTATATGCTTAAAGAAAACAAAGAAAAAAAACCCAAAACCGTTTTTTTTTTTACTTGATTAAGCGTTGAATCCCAGAAGGCATGATTTCAATGATACCTCATGTCATTTTTAAAAATAAAAGGGTGCTCGCTCATAGAATAATCATAGTGAATTTAAAATTTCACATGTATGTAGTATTATAGAGCCCCCAAAACTATATGGACTCTTACTTCTTGTCAGAATAAGCACAGATAATGTGTGTCCTCATTAAGATGCTAAAGCATATAGAGGAAAGCCGATATGGAACTTGCCGGAAAATGTAAGGTAGGTCCCAATTCCCAGGAACTGGTAGTGTGGGCTCTATGCTCATTTGCAAGCTTTATAGACTAGTGACCAGATAAAGTTTTGGCATTTACTCACGATGACTAGCTTTCCTTACTTAAGATTTCTTGAACTTCTCTGACAAGGCAAGGGGCTCTTAGAGAATTATTTTAGTGGATTCCTTAGGCAACCATGCTTTAATCACAAACACATGTGCTAATTCATACTCCCTGAACATCTATGGATAAAATACACATTTACTTTTACACACATGGGTTTATGGGCTCATGTGGTTTATTCTGATGCTCTAATTCTTGTCTTTGTTTTTCTAATTACATCTGATAGTAAAATGTCAAGTTACTGTTTCTGCCTAACTTAAATCCACCTTCTGGGTCATGTGATCTGGAAAGGCAAGACTTCTGGTCCTAAACAGCCCAACTGTCTATCTTTCCTTTCTTTTATGTGTCTATATTTGTAACAATGATTTGTGTACGTATAATATTTGCAACTTCAGGGTTACTGTAAAAAATCACTTCTAAATTCTCAATAAAGATTTCCTTGGAACGAGAATTGACTTCATTTCCTCGTGTGTATTTACCAGTTATCATTTGCAATGGATAGTCATTATTTCAGATGGGAGTTTTTCTTAACTCTTTTCCATTATATTTAGCTTAACAATTTTAAATCCATAGCTGAAATTTTAGGGGTTACATAACATGACTGCCCCTGAAGTTTGAAGTTACCTTATTTGCAAAGGATCCCCAATAAGAGTAGGACCTCAGAAAGGATGCCTGAGAACAAAACTAACAAAGCTGGTGAGTGTCAGCTCTTCCCCTCATTAACGTGTACTTCTCCCGAGCTACTGCTGCTGCAATTTTAAGCCTTCAGACTCAGAATTACTGAGGCATAAAACCTTTACATTAACTACAAAAAAAATGGGTGATATAAGTTGATGTAAGTAAAAAATTCAGGGTGGTAGGATAAAAAAAAAAGTGTGATCTTTTAGAATATATACTGATGCCAAGGCTAAACAGTAAGTCACTTAAAAATTAAATTAGAGCTTAAAAATATACGTAATTCATATATATAGCTATATATCCATATATACACTCAGAATATGGAACACACTGTATATCCAAATGATAAGTTTTTAAATTTTCTTTTCCATGTTCTTATACCCAAGGAATGTTTGACTAGAAAAAGCTGTCCTATTACATTTTTGCCACATTTTAGAAGTTTTGTCATCACTAATGGGGTAGTTACTATGAAGAGGTTTCTTAGCTAGTTTAAAAACATGTTTTCCTTTTGGGGAGCAATAAAATATGGGTCCAGTGTTTTTTAAAAAATGAAAATTTGAAATAGGAACAGGAGGAAAAAGCATTATCACTTAAAATCAATAATAATAATACCCCCCTCCACTAACCTCTCTCCTGCATGTCATTTCTGAAAAATGAAGAGGTAAAAGTTTGACATTCAATTGAGGGTAAGAGAAGTAAGAGTGATCCTTTCAATTTGAACCTACTTTGAGTGGCTCCACCAACATTCTGAATGGAAGCCAAACTGGGGAAGGCTTGTGGAAGGACAGTTAACCAGGACCCAAGCAGGGACACCCTGCAGATGTTTGTTCCCATTTATGAAATGAATGTATCCCATAACCTTAGATGGGCCTAAAATAACAGTACACTTAGTTTGCCTATATATATTTTCACTTTTCTTGCCGTTCTTCGTTCAATGAACTTGAGTTTAACTTCTGCATATCTCAGTTTGTTCTCATAAAGTCAGAAAAAGTTAATGAAAACAATGTTTTTTTTTTAACTGAATTGTCTTGCATAGCATAGTTTTTAGATCTTCAAAGAAGACTTATGGATCTTTATGGCACCATAATGTAGGAAAATGCGCCTGTATGAAAAGAAAAGTGGTCAGGCCTCAGGTGACGTGTTAGGTCCCGGAAGAGGCCTCCCAGGCACCTGGGGTTCCTTCATCTAAATCACTGTCCTTGGTGGCCCTTGGTTACACAGCTTATAAAAAGTGTGTGTTTTGGGCGCCTGGGTGGCTCAGTGGGTTAAAGCCTCTGCTTTCGGCTCAGGTCATGATCTCAGCGTCCTGGGATCGAGGCCCGCATCGGGCTCTCTGCTCGGCAGGGAGCCTGCTTCCTCCTCTCCCTGTCTCTCTGCCTGCCTCTCCACCTACTTGTGATCTCTCTCTGTGTATCAAATAAATAAATAAAATCTTTAAAAAAAAAAAAGTGTGTGTTTTGCATGGGATTACTGGTCTGTCCTACGTCTTCCTGACTCCCACAAGGCAGGGTCCATGCTGATTTTGAATCACGCACGGGGACTGGATGGAGGTGGCTGGTGTTGAATCTGTTCTGGGAACGGGTACTCAAATGGACGAATAAGGTCTGAGAAGTCTGGCACCCTCCAAGGAAGAATTCACAGCTAAATAAAATAGCCTACACACAGGATTTCAGAGATCAAGGTGCTAATAAGTGAATGTGGAGGCAATCTAATGAGACTGAAAACAGAAGGGACCATCGTGCCTATGACTGGCCCTCGCCACCTCCACTCCTGGCCTCAAGGTCTGTCCCCTAGCCAATTATCAAAGTTAGAATGTGGGTGTCCGAACAGAGAAAAAGGACATTTAGAGAGACAAAAGTGTTAGGAAATAAAGGGTACATACTTTATTGCTGATTAGGCTCAACATGACCTTCCTGTGGCTCACAGACATTAGCTCTGACGTAACCTTTGGACAGTTGTCATTATACACTCTCCCCACTGACCTTGGGAAACAAACCAGCCCTGCAGACAGATGGGATGACCACCTCACACTGCTTCAGCATTGTAAAAACTGTATCCTAGTGCCCGAAATTGTCCCAGACCCCCGAAAAGGGAAGGGGGAGTGCTGAGAGATTGCAGCGGGACTTCATGGCGCCACAAATGTTTTCCTTGCGTATATTTTAATTAAGTCTATAAGTACAGTTTTCCTCAAATCTTTCAGGCAGATTTACATTTCAGCAGTCTTTACCATATGCCTGGTAATATGTATATGTGTAAGTGTTTATTTTTATTTCAGAATGTTCCGTAACAAAACAATGTTGGGCCATAGCACACTGTCAAAGCATGCAACATCTTCATCATGCTGTCCGTTTCAGGCCTGCTGTGAGACAGGTTTTATCAGAGACACTGGGAAGGGCGAGCGGAAGTACAGATTGAAGTTGTGTCTCAGAAAGGACAGTCGAATATTCCTAAACTGTGTTATGTCAGCAGTGATTTGATAGCAAAGAGGCTCTCAGGTCCTTCTCTCCAATTGCTTTTGATTCCCTTCCAATATGAGCATCTCATTCAAGGCAGGGGCCATGTTCTGAATGCAGAGCCTACCTCGAACCACAGCTCCTCTGTCCTTTTCTACCACTAGAGCCAGAGGTTTGCCCGTAAGTTTTTATTTTTTAAGATTTTATTTATTTTAGAGAGAGAGAGGGCACAAGCACGAGCTGGGGGAGAGGCGGAAGGAAAGGGACGAGCAGACACTGAGCGGAGTGTGGAGCCCGGGGGCGGGGCTCGATCCCAGGATCCTGAGAACACGACCTGAGCTGAAACCAAGAGTTGGAGGCTTAACAAACTGCGCCACCCAGGCGCCCCATAAATTCTTAAACCTAAAATGGTTATGGTACAGGAAGAGATAGTGTATGTGGAAATATTTAGAAAAAAGGGAAAAGCAGCATGCAGTTTTAAGCATAATTGTTTTATAATCAGAAAATGAAGTCAACAATTCATTTTACTTTTATTTATACTTCAGTGGAAAGTGGAGTTTTTTTTGGATAGAAGTTTCTTTCCTACAGGACTCATTTTATGGAGATAGCCTAAGTTAAAATATCATAAATATCTTACTCAATCTTTATAAATCCAGAGTCGGCAACGGGGAATTTTTATTTTTTTATTTTTTAGTTAATTAATTTTTTCGTAAGGTGGAATTTTTAAACATGTAACATCATCTATTAGTAGTCTTTGTTTTTCATAAATTATTATGCTTAATTATTACCTTAAGGTATTAAAGATTATTATTTTCAACCTCTGAAATTTTTCCCTCCGAGCCAACATACAAATGCCTTCGAAAAGTTATCATTTGAGTTCCACCTGTTAACTTGAGAGTAGGCTGATTCAAAAATGCTTTTCTTATGATGAAGACAAAACAAAACACAACACCGGGGTAGGTTATGGGGAAAAGCCCCATAACTGTGGCTGCCTTCTGAGATTCAAAGCCAGTAACACAAGGACATCAAAATGCAGGCTTTGCACTCCCCCTTCCTGTTCGTTCTGCTTAACCCGCCCTAGAGCATTTTTCATTTCATCTTGGTTGTTGCAAAAGCGAAACATGTCTACAGAGAAGGTAGCAGCGAATATCGCCCTTTTTTCCTCTGAAAAGGAAAATGCTGGTTATGCTAGAGCTCCACATGAATTTTACAAACATTTACTGGAACCACCAACCCTTCAAACCTTCAGCTCTATCTGTTTAAACCAGTGAATGGATAATTAATAGCAGCCTCCTTTTGGGGTTTTGACTAGATTGCCAGATTCTGCACATAGAGTCTTCTTCCCTCCAACTTGCTTTTCCTGAGCTGTATTCTTCAATACGTCGTCTTACAAAAATTAGCGTGTTAATTAAGCCTTCTTGGCAAGTAATTGCATGTTAAGTTTTTTTTAAAACAGATCTTTTGATTCCCTATATGAATGTAAAATAAAGGTTACTACAGTGCCATTCTTATTCTTTTTTTTTTTGAATGGCACAGAATTAATTTCTTTAGTAGGAAAATAAAGACCAAGCTCTATGGACAGAAGAACATTAAGGTTTAAAAAAAAAAAATTCCCTTATAGGTATATTGCCATTTTTGTTTTCTACGTATCATATGGAAATCAAACTTAATTTCAAGACGATCAGCAGTCTTGCGCAGGAGGGAATTTTTCTATCTCGACTTATTCTAATGTAGGTACGTATTATTAATCCAAAAGTAGCATTCCAAATATTCACATGTGGTAACATCTCTACCACCTCTCTGTTAATTTCTGACAGGTGGATTGAAACAAAGCAGGGCTGATATTATGCTAACCCGTGCCCAGAGTGTAATATCTGTATTTTCAGGGAGGCAGTTTTAAAGTAAGATGTTTCAGATACAACAGCCCATGAAAGATTCAGGCCAAAGGCCAAATTTGTCATTTACTCCGTGGCTGCTATTAGTTCCCATGTAAATGGAGAGGTAGCTGGTTTTGAAGATCTTCTGTAAGTGCACAACAGATCAGACACTTAAACAAAGTCACTGCGTGAAGGAGTTTGGACCCAGTAACACAATCACAAGCTTCGTATAGAGGTGTTTCTTTATAACACTGTTTCATTACCAGAAATCAACTCCTATGAATTATACAAGCGTTACTCATTTCATTACTGATACAATTATCAAGAAAACCCTTTCATGGATAAATTATGAAGAAAAAGTCTTATAAAACAAATAACTAAGCAAGCATTAAAGTAGAATTAGTTAATTATCAAAAAACCCCAAAAACCGAAAAAAAAAAAAAAACCAAAAAACACAAAAAAACCAGAGCCACTTACAGGGCTTGATGGAGTCTTTGGCCAGCCTGGGCTGCTAATGCTATCGCTTTCATCCCCATGAAATGAGGAGATGCTAGCAGAGCTGGGGGACATTGGGGAAGGGACTGGCAGGTTGCCGGGGGTTGGGGGCTGAGAAATACCCTGAGAGCTGTAGCTATCCTGTGGTAGAGGAATAAAAAAAAAAAAATGACAAAGGTAGGGCAAACTTTATTGAAATTAACGAAAAGCACATCCAGTTTAACAGACTAATTTTTATATATAATGGATATATATAAAGACATGGACAAACACACACACAAAAACACACACATATAAAGGTATTAAAACAACATTCTTAATTAGTATGATTTGGTAAGTTTGCTGGATGCTGGATAAGGCCACTAAGCCACCATGCTTACTTCAAGCTTACATGGAATGCTAAGCATGGGTTACCCCTTATGAAAGAAAGAAAGGAAAAAAAAAAAGCTGTTCACCTTATTTATCAAATAAGGCAGGAAAGCAAAATATTAAGTATGTTGTTGTTGCTGAGGCGGCCAAAACAGGAAGCTATAAACTGAAGGCAGAGAAAATGGCTGCAAGTATCAAAACCAGGCAAGACCCCCTTCCTTCTCCCCACCCCCAGAGCGTCTCTCTTCGGTGGGTCTTGTCCCTCCGCCCCTCTCCCACAACCGTGAGTTCGATGCCGTAAGAACTAGTAACTTTCAGATCCACACCATGGAGGGGGTGGGGAAAGAGAGGAGAGCTACGAACATGGCGCACGAGATGGAGGCATGCAGAAGAGAAGAGACCAAATGGCAACAAAAGTGGAGGCCGACACCAGTGACTAGAACACCACGGCAGCTGCAGCGAGGCAGACCCCACACTGCATGCAGAGGAGAAAGGAAGTACCTTCGACTTGCTCTCGGGCTGTGGAGTGCCCTCTTCTTTGCCGTCAGCTTTGAGAGGCATGGGCAGTTTGGAGTCCCCGGGAGACATCATATCTGCAAGACCCATAGATGCTAATCGAAAACAGGAGAAAGAGTTTAGGATTATACATGTGAGGCATCGGGCTGTGCTCCTGCTAACACGAGTTACCGAGGGACGCGTGGGACACCTGAATTTCCCTTGAAGGAAGAAGAGAAAAGAGAAATGGTAACCGAGAGCATACCACTTTTCTGAAATCTAAACAGCACGACATTCTGTCAGTCCTTTTTTCACTTAAAAAAGAAAACAAAAGAACACCCAAAAGACAAAAAGACCACGATCATTTACTCGACACCCAAGCCACTGAAAGTCAACTCGTGTTATTTTTTCAAAACTACTATGGCTTTAATAGAGTAGGTGATAAGGGGGAGTAAGTCCAACGTCTCAACTGCACATCAGGTGTGAAAGGAAATGCTGAGGGTGTGTGTATTTTTTACCTGGTGATTGGAAGATTTCGTGTTTTCTTAATGTCCTGAATTTATAGAATCTATACTTTGCAAAATCACTTGACATTTTATATTGTTTCATCTGAAAGACTTATCTAGCACACATGGCCTAGGCCGCAGTCATGGAAAACAGTCCTAACAAGTGACTTCAAAAACAATAATGAAAAGTAATTTTTGAAGGACAGGATTTCTAATGATTTTACAATGGGGCCGGTTTCCTTTCAGTCTGGGCTGTGTGGACATTTGTCAATGCCCCACAGCAGCTCAAACACCCAGGTCAGACACCCAATCTGCTCAAGAGTCAACGCCACAATTCCCGGCAAAACTCATTTTCTATCTCAAGGCTCAGAAATTCAATCAAGTTCATCTAGGATTTGGAAGGAAAGGTTCACCAAGGAACAGTGGACTCATACCCATTTATTATGAATACGAACAGACATTTCTGAGTTAAAAAAGGAGGATCTGGCTTTCTTTTTACAGGAAGAACAAGGCTACAGTAGGGAATCAGTGTAGACATCCGGGGACTATCAGCGGAATTTCTACAGAACCCCGCTGTGAAAACCATCTGCGCGACACTGGGCTAGGAGCTCGACACCAAACAGATGTGTGAGGAGAGACGGAAGCAGACAAGGGAGAACGGAGAGAATGAAGAGTCTTGTCAATGAGTGAAAGCCAGAAAACATTCCTATTTCAACATAAAATAAACCTGAGGTTCTATACACAGGCCCCCTTCCACATTCTGCAAACAAAAGTGCTGGCTCCACCGAGGCGGTGTGCGTGTTGCATAACGTGCCAAAAAGAAAAAAAAAAAAAAAAAAAAAAAAAAAAAAAAAAAAACAAAACAAAAAACGGCAGCAGCAGCTTTAAAAAAGACTCCACAGATTGCCCACTACAAAATGATTATTGCACATACTCATGTATTACTATGTTTTAGAAAATAATTAGTTTTAATTACAGCAGCGAGAGAGCAAGCAGGGCTCTGGCGAATTAGCTGGCAAGCTTTGCGGTGCTAATTTGCTAATATCGTTAGCATCACGGCAGGTTGAGACCAGAGGTCCTGCCAAAAAAGCCGACCCTGCCACGTGCCCAGGAGTCCGGCGGCGTGCTTGCAGACGCCCCGGGAAGCGCCCGTCTTTTCCACCACATGCTGGTGCGCAGTGCCCAGCCCGACCAACCGACCGCGGCCGGTCAGCCCTTGAAGTCATCACCACGCACACAAATCATAATTGGGGTGTTTTTCCTTCTTTCTTTTATTTTTTTTCTCCAAATTACTTTCAATACTTAGATTTTAAGAACTGGAACAAAAAGCTTTTTCAAGTGATGCAGCTGCAGAGAAAAATCTATTGGGATCAGCTAAAAATGCTGTTATTTTTGTGAATGTGTGAAACCTCAGAAAAGCAGCTGAGAGAGACCGCCCCGGGACCGCCCTGCTCAGAACCATGGGCTGCTTTCGTGTAGTCTTCTCTCCGGGGTCTAGAGCTGGAGGAATTAGTAAGTCCGTACACTGAGAAGAAACACCCTTTTTAGAAGAACGGAAGGGGGGAAAAGAGCAGGACGAGTGTGGAAAGAGGAGCTTCTTCATGAAAGTCCCCACGTCCTCGCTAGTTATTCACACAGCTGTCACACAGAAATGAGAGCCACCCAATCCCGAGAACGTGGCAAAGTCACGGACATGCGGCTTCTGTGAAAGCCTGCTTCTTCAAAGGTTGTAATGAATAGTTCTGTTAGCATTTGTAATAAATTATGCCTAAATATTACTGTTGAAAGACAGAAAATAGTAATATTTTGTCTTCATGCATTCAGTGTGTTAACATACCCCAAAACAATTTTTAAACATAAAGAAGTAGGCTAAGATGTATTATTATAATGAGTGATAATAATTTATACTGACTTAAAAATCAGACTGAGATGAATTTAAGCATATATGTTGGTTTGAAATTCCCCAAACTTCTTCACTCTCTATTACCTATTTTTAAATGGGCATTTAGGGTATGCAAATATAAAAACGGTCAAAAGTGGCATTGCTTTATTATTTTGAGAGATAAAGAAGGATAGGATTGAGAGTAATAGTTTTACTTAGTACTCCTGCCTTACACTGCAAATTTTATTTTACTAAATGGATCATAAGGTCTTTCCTTACTGTGGCTTTTACTATTCCTTTTGTTGAAATGCTTATTTTTGACTTCTTACCAGAATTCTCAATGAATCACTGCAAAGAGCTATATGCTTCCCAGGGCGATGACACTCCAGGGGCACTATTTTTTTTTCTCCTTTCCCAGAAGAGAAAGACCACCACTACTGTAAGAATGTGTTAAATCAAGGCCCTGTTCTTTCTCCTATTGACATCAGTAATCCAGTATGTAAAGTTCAGACATAAAAAGGGGCAGTAAAGAACTCGGGCTTGCAGAAAGTGCTGTGTGAATACTGTAAATACATTTCAAGTGCTAGCCTCTGGCTTTCCCACCGAAATTCAAGAGCTAGAATGATTTCCTAAAGTAAGTGGGGGTCAAGGTCCTCAGGCAGCTCTTCCACCCTGGATTTAATATATTCAAAAGGAACATAAAGAACATATGGTGTGAGCAAAACTGAACACAAATATTCACTCTTACTCGCTCAGCTTTCTTTACTTAGTCTCCCTAGAAGGCGGCAAAGTCACTCCCAGAAGATGGAGAAATGGGACCAGAAGCACACATGGTTCGTTCTTTTCACAGTAAACGACAGCGCGTACTAGACAGAATCTTTTATTCCTTGTTTCGGAAAACACAGGAGGGCCTGTCTATGTGTCCACGTCTGAAGACAGGCAGGACTTTTTATATGCAGCCCACAGATCAAGAGCACTGTGCACGTAACACGTACAGAGACTATGAGGGACGCCTGGAAAAAACCTTCCGCCACCTGGCCGCGCTGACGTACCTCCACGGGTGCAGCGTGAGCGAGCGCACACCACTGTAACCTCCAGCCGTGCCCGCTCTCTCGGGACAGGCACCCCAGGGAAACATGCAACCTGAGCAAACCCAGCACGCCTGCTATGCTCTCAAGAAAGCCCCAGCTACTGACCAAGTCCAGGGCCACCAACCGACTCGGCATAATCCCAGTATATATTGTTCCCACTTGAAGAGATAGAGTTTCCATCATTTATTACACCTTCTATATCTTTGGCGGGGAGGGAGGACAGCAATTCACCAAAAAGCACTCACTGCAAGCAAGCAAGCAAGCAACCCAACAGTCTTATACACCACTTGGACAACCAACCATCAGCAATGGTGCTAAAGAGCCAAAAGCTCCTTAGGGAAGGATCCTGAAGTCTCAAGATAGAAAACACCTATCCATCTGGTAGATATATATGCTAGCCATAGTTTTATAAATCTTCTTAAAATTTCCAAACAGCAAATTATCTGGTAAACGGCTCATGCCCCTACAAGCGGGCAGGGATTCTGCCAGGAGATTGCTGAGCCGAGTACCTCTAAATCAGCGTTCGTAAGCTTCAGGGAGCACTTATGAAAACTACCTGAGGAGTCTGTTAGGAACAGGGATTCCTGCATCACCCAGAAATTCGAAATCTGTAGTTTTAACAAGCATTCCGGGTGACATGTGATTCTCGACTTTTGAGAACACCGAAGGAAGCCGTCGATCCTGTGGTAGTGAGCTTGCCTTTTTTTCTCTGCGAGGGCTAATGGAGCTAGTCTGCCCTATACTGGCAGGATGTCAGTAGGATACTGCCTTTGGGACGGAGCCGTGCTAGGTTGGCAGAAAGATCTGGAATCCGACAGGACTCTTGCGTAAGAGGAAGGCCTGCCTACAGCAGTACACGGCTGCCCCTTTACTATCTGTAGGTCACATGGATGGAAATGCCCTACATTTTGCAGAGTGGATTTCAGGGAGACAAACTCAGAACCACAGATGGTAGATGTATTTTCTGGAATTTACATGTCTTCTCTTAAGATGATGGTTTATAAGAAAACAAGCATATGACTAATGAATATTATAAAAGGAAACACAAAGAAGTATAACACAGCTAATAACACAAGTATTATAAAGGGGTGTATTTAACAAGGTTATACATGACTTATACTTTGGCCATCGCATTACGTAATTCTAATCTTTTAATGCAAATAATCTTTTTGAAGAAAGCTCCTTTAGAGGGGAAAAAATCTCCCCACCCCGCAATGCTTAGCACCCCATACCTCCTGCATTTAAAAATCAAGAAATAGTCACATTCCTACTCACACTGACTCCACTGGAATAATTACTTGCTCACTGAAGCCTGTAACAAATTTGTCACTACACAGGAAGATGTTTTTTTGGCCCTGCACCCTGTCTATATCGCAACTGTCTGAACTCCGCAAAGAGGATGCTGGAATTCCAGGTGCGTAAGCTGCTAACTGAGGTTCAGCAAATATCGCTGCCAGCCCTGGACATCATTGGTTTTCTCTTCACTTTCTCCAAAAGGGCCCTTACAGAGAGAAAATGCTTTGCTGTTATCACTGGTCACTGATCTGCATGGGCCCAAACCAAGTAGACTGATGTGATGAAGAGCAAAGCCATTTTTGGCCCAACTGTAGAAAAAGTCAAGAGTACGCCTTCAGACCAAAACTCATCAGGAGCCAGTAGGTAACTAACTTTATGGCTTCCGTTGTCATTCCTGTCTCCCTGTGTTACAGCCAAACAGGGAAAGCAGCTTGATGGGTTCCTATCAAGAGATACATAGTATATGCCAAATCATTAATATTCCTTGGATGTGCTAGCCAGATGACTACTTTCTACCTGGGAGCATTTGACGTATAGAGCTGGAATAAAATCACCCAAATGTGTAGAGGAAAATTTGATAAATGTCTAAATTATTAAAAATTCAATGTTTCAAAATACACAATGCAATAAAAAAAAAATCCCATTGGGGAGGGTTTGTGCTTTGGTGAGGGCTGTGAAAGATGTAAGCCTGATGATTCACAGACCTGTACCCCTTGGGCAAATAATAAAAATAAAATTAAAAAAAAAAAAATCCTACTAGCCCATACAAAAGACTGTGAGGCTAAATAGCCTTTCATTGAACAGATTTCCTCTGTATGAAATAACGAAGAGCTGAATTATCTGAATAATAATAATAATAAAAAGAAACCCTCTCTGTGAATTTCCATTAAACTGGTTATTCCTCAGGAACACATAAGTCTTCTTGGGCAGGGCACAGTGCCATCTATTTGTGGTTGGTTATTTTTGTGGCTCTGGGGTCCACAGGAAAAAGGGAAAAATGAGCACTGCTAATAGTAGGTGAAAATTTACTGTGTAGTTTCAAGGCTCTGAAGTAATTTTATTTCAGCGAGCCAGACAAAACACACAATGTCGTAACCCAAATACACTACTACCTGGGACAGGGCCGAGAAGAGAAGGGGAAGCGTCTGGCTAACAGACTGCTGAAGAGCTTTCCCCTTTCATCTCAAACGTAAAATCACCCACCTTGCTGGGATGAATGATCAACATCAGGAAGGGCTATTCTAGTTATTTAAAAACCTTCCATTTCGCCACTAGTTTCTCTTTCTTCCTCTTCCACATACTTTTAAAGAGATATAATCAGGGAATGGCGCTATTAAATGAGACCCTGGACACCAACAACTCAGAAGCTCAGAGAGGATGCAAGCCCAGCCTCCAGCTGTCTATTCGGCCCCACAAAGAAACAACAGCTCCTGGGGTGGCCTTTCAAAGTCTGACAGGTCACAGGGGTGGCGAAAGGCAGCAGAAATGAGAAAAGGTAATAAGAGAACACCAAGCCTCTAACTCCACAGTGTTTCCCTAACACATCGTGAAACCTCGCGGGACACACACAGCTGGCTACACAGTGCTGTGTGTTCACCGGAGGCGAGCGTCCTACCCGGAACAGTGCCAACACCTCCAACAGACCCTAGAAAGCAACAGGTCCGTGGCGACCCACAGCCTTGTCTCACTCATCCCAAGAGCAGCGGCTCTTCAACCGCTGGGCAGCAAGGGGCTTGGGGAGGCGGTACAGGGTCTACGCAATCTGAGAACAAGGACTTTTGCACAGTGTAGACATTTTTGGTGTTTCCACAAGCTGATCCTCTCACTGCACTCATCGGTCGGGCTTCAGTAAGAATGCAGTTTTGACATCACCAAGTGGGTTAAAAATGTTAAACGTGACGGAAAATTTAAAATAGTTCATTAAAAAAATAATATAGAATTTCTTACTAGAGACAATCTGCAAAAAGCACTTACGGACAACTATTTCCGGGTGTACATTTCAAGGTCAAAAAGTACTTCAGCCCCCCTGGTTCTGCCCTTCAATCACCTCCTCTGAAAGATGAACTCCAAGTGTTCATCTCCACCACTATCGAATGGAGCAATTTTATCAGTATTCCAAAACTTCGAATGATGCCCCAAGAGAAAAAGAACTTAGAGTAGACACCGAGCAGGCAGTGCCCAGAGTCACTTGGAACGGGCCCACACATTATAAAAACAGAGGGCGTACAAATAATTTACACAAAATATAATGTGATTCTCACGTCTTAAAATAGTTACATAGATTGAGCAAAGTTTCCAGGCAGCAGAAAAGTTGAGTGTGTCCCCTTTTAACCCAATGATCCCGTTGCTTGGGCTGTTCACCGGTGCAGGCCTAAGGGGAGAAGCGGGGGAGGGGAGGGCAGCTCTCAGAGCAGAGCTGCCACGGTTACCTGCTGAGCTGTTCACCATATTGGGCGTCAGGCTGTAGGGGGGTGCCTGGGTGTTCATCAGCCCAGAGCTGTTGTTCACGGGCTGGCTGTAGGGAGAGCTGGAAGCCATAAGTCCACTCTGATTCATGCCTGGAAAACTGCCTTGCCTGTAGGAAGAGAAAGCACACGCATACATACACTGGCCATGGACAGTGGCAGCACGTTCCCCGGGGAGCCATTCCTTAGAATGCATCTATGCAAGGGGTGGGGGCTACTCTTTTTCATGTTTGCTTAAAATAACTTATTTCCTGGAAAGAGAGGCTGAACTACTGCTAAGTAATTATTTAATCCACTGTGCAAAAATTCCAAATAATATAAATTTCAAATAATATAAATTCCACAAATAAATTATACACTTTGAATCATGTCAAGTGCTCCAGGCTATGATTTATATAGAGGGTATGAGCAAGAAAGGGGGGACTTGAAATAAGAACAGGAATTACAAAAGCAAGCAAAATTAATTTCTAACGTTTAAAAAGATCTGTCTCTGTGAGCATTACTTAGTGTCCGCATATCAAAAACCAGAAGTCAAGGAATGAAAATCAAATGGGCAGTGTGAGAATGTTATTTAAAAACTTTTTCTTTGACCTAAATGTTCTGATAGAATTAATATGGGAGAAAGCATTTCTAAAACCCTTCAATCCTGTCATTTAGCATTGTGTAATTAGGTACTATTAAAAACACACCAAAATCCCCATATTAACTTTACACAGTAAACACCGGACTTCCACTTCTTTTTGTAGGCTTCCCTGGGACAGGAAGGAATGGAGCTTGGACCGGCTGACAGTGTCCCTAAAAGGGTCACCCCTCCCCAACTGTGATGCAGACTCATGAACTTAACTTTTTGGTGACTTAGTTTTACTACTTTTGTGTATATGCCATGTGAAAGACAAACTTCTCACTCATGCAAGGGGGAGAGGGTATTTCTTAATCTGAAGGGGATACCTGTGGCACAAAGGCATTTCTTGAACTGCTGGAAATGAGACTGGGGAGGGGGAGATTTAAACTGTGTGGTGCTTTCATTCTCGCGGGAGAATTACCAGGTAGAGAGAGATGATGGCAACGTGGCAAAATCTGCAAAAGCCTCCACTGTCGGATTCAAGTGTCTCTTATGTAAATAGTATGCCTTGAGAAAATTTTCCAAACTTTTGGCTACTAGTGTTCCCTCTTAAGAGTAAAACTAACAGGAAGGGTAAAAATCCACACTTGGCTAATCTGTTCCAAATGAAATATGATTACAAGCCCCCCCCCAAGCCTTCATTAAGCTGTCATCTGATGACTTATTATGCATAACAGTAAAATATTTTTAAAGAGATTCTTTAAAAGATTCACAGAAGTCATTTTAAGAAAAACCCAATATACTATTCTTTTTGCGTAGCAATTTTCAATGGACTCAACTTTCTGGCTGGTAGAAAAAGTTCAAACACGGTCCACTTGAAAATTCAAAGTATCAAGGGTTTGAGTGGGTTTTTTTTTTTTCTTTTAAATATTACATCAACCATTCAGAGATATTCTGTCCAGACGAACACTCGATGATGGCTTAGGACGAACTTTCTAGTAGGCTGAAAGATGAATGGTATGAGTGCGGCTCTGGGAGAAAGGACTGTTACTTCAGCCTTGAATTCTGAGCTCTCCGAAGTGCCACTTCGAATAACTACAGACTGCTGAATCAGTATTATAATACCCACTGCAGTTCATTAAGAATGTATCGCAGATCATCCGATGCCTTCTGATTAACCTCGAGGTCGTCAAATACTTCTAAATACACTGCCCCACAGCTAGAAACATATTCCTACACGGTCTTAACATGAGCATGGACGTGGCTGGCACTCAAGTGTCTTAGGTTCCCTTCTGACATGTTCTCATTCAAACAAAAGGCACTTTCACATTTATGTACCTGTTTCGAAAGAAAACAAGAACAAGTGGCACCTGTTGGGGCTGCTCTCTCAATTCTGCAGCAGATAAATCATCTGACAAGCGTCCTTAACTTGGGAACAGGTTGGGTTTTCTGAAGACAGCTTTCAAGTCTCAACCAGAGGGGACCCATCCTTCAAGATTCAGGTGCAGGGGTCACCCCCTCTGCGAAGGCCGTCCTCACTCCCCCACCTGGAAGCCTTGCCTGCCCCAGGCTCTGCCTATCAGAGCCCCCTGCACTTTCTTTTGTGTCTTCTAACAATTTATGTGTACGTCTTGGCTCTTGTCAGTGTGTGTGCCTCCGAGAGGAGCAGCGACTGAGCACGGCCAGCTACTAGAGTAATACTTGTTAAATGAACCGAGAGACAACATTTTTACCAGTGTACACAGGCCTCAGGAAAGATGGCCACCTCTTCAGGCTTCCCCCAAACTCAGTTTCACATGTGCTGTGACTCCCGGGTGCATGCAACAGTTGGTTTCTTGAGCATGCTGGTTTATAACTCAGGTGGCAAAGAGAATCGGAAGAGAAAACCTACTAGGCAGGCTCCTCGTAACCCTAACCTACGATTTTTCCTCGAAGTCTGCACTGTCCATCTGCAATCACCGTAAGATGATGAAGGTATACATTAGAGGTTAAAAAAATACCGTTAAAGTAACAAGAAATTAAAGATGTCGAGGTGTATGTGCTGGATATCAACGGTTGGCTACGGTGGTCCTTGATGAAACCGTGTCTATAGTTTTACAGGTCTGGGTAAAATGCCAGGAGTCTTGACTCTGTCACTAGTCACTATTTCCACTGTCACTGGGATCTGGGAGCAAATCTTCTTGGGTCTCTGGGCTTGTTTTTGCATGTGAACACTCAGGGACCGATAACTATAGTAACTGTCATGATTTCTGAGGTCCTAATAAATGTGCCTGGCACAATTTCTAGGCATTTAACACATTTAAGTTTTTAAATTCCTGGAGGAAGGCAGGTAGAATTACGCTCACATACAGAGAAAGAAAATAAGGATCGGAGAGACTGAAGAAGTTGCTTGAAGACACACAGCTAGTAAGTGGCAGGAACAGAATGTCTCAGGCCTGCTTTCAGTCCAGGGTCCTCTATTTCTTTCTCCACGGGAACCCTAAAACTGCTAGCACTTGACGGGACAAGTATAATGGCATTCGGAGCCCACTATATCCCCTCCTCTCTGCCTACTGTATCCATCTGTAGTTGTAGAAAGCTGACAGATACAAATGGTGCTTTTCTCTGGGCTTCCGGAGCACCTGCTTCCGGGAAGGAGTTTATCCAGGGGGCTACGGGCCCCTCGGGTATCCAAGGAGATGAGAAAGATGGGAGTCTTCCCAGGAACGCAGGTCATGTGTGGCCAGGAGCACAGCTCTTGGCCATCTGTCCAAATGAGGGGAGACAGCCAGTCCTTCCATCATCGCGGAAGAAACCCTATTCGTTATTGCTTTGGAAACTACCACCTGGACAGTTGGTGATTTTGGACAAGCAAGATGGGCTAATACTAAAAAAAGAAGGCTTTCAGTGTACTCTGTTGAATGTTGGAAATTAAGACAATTTTTGTTCTTCTCGGTAGGTGGAAGGAAACCTAATAGTGGCCGCTTCTCTAAGTTGAGCACCCAACCTACCATGGCATGGCTAATAGGAGAGGGCACCACGTGCGGCTAACAGGAGAGGGTTTCTGGGGCTCACAACAAAAAGCTTCTTTGGTCGGGCTGTCTCCTGTGACCCAGACCACAGAAACCTCAAAAGAGGGCCCTTTCCAGGGGCAGCACTCACCGACCGCTAAATCCCTTTCTGACCACAACAACATTCGGAACGCTCCAAATGGCATCAGGAGGGCAAAGAAGTCAGTCACTCATAGACATTCTCTTTTTCAAAAAGAGACAAGAGCAACGCAACAAAAACAGGTAAAATGCAAATGGAGACGAGGGAAACACTGTCTATGTAAAACCCTAAGACTGGAAAAGCAGAGTGCCCTTCCTTGACCTTGGGGTGTGTGAACTCCTGGGCTATCTGTTACGCGTCTACGGGCTCAGACAGTTTTCGCTACAAATTACTGCTGTCCTGATGCCACAGGTTCCTAACCTGCGACGGCTGTGGCGATAAATGGCCAAAAACGTCTCAGCGGGGACCTGACAAACCCTGAGAAGTGACGCTGTGTCGGTGGTGCGCTGCTAGCGGACCACGCGGAAGGCAAGTGTGCAAATCACACGCGGGCCAGGCCCTTCATTGAAATCAGTCTTTGGTTGCGACCAGATACAAGTGTTTGAGATCTGTCACTCGATGACAAGAACCAGGTTATTATCATGAGACTAATTCGGAAGTGGAGCCTGCAGACCTATTTCTCTAATGCATTCCTCATCCTGCTTCTCAGTCTACACACACAAGTAATTTTTTAAATAGATTTTCCTTTTATTCACTTTGGAGATTTCTCAAACATTACACATTCATCTGCCAACAAAGAGCTGGCTTTGGGGGAAAAAACCCCAGAAACAAACACCAATTTTAAAGTGACCATTTCCAGTGGTTCACGGTGAGGGCAGAAAGGGGACTAGAGCTTCCAAGTACAGCTTGAACTGAGCGGTTGAACACACCGGTGTGAAACGCTATAAAGAGTAACCGCACATTTCTAAATACCTTGACTTAAAGTCAACTACAATAAAATTGAAAATAAGATCTGCATATGATTTTGGTGCTATACAGGAACATTTAGGCCATATTGTTTTAGCATCATCACTATTTTTTCTCAACAGTGACAGACGGGGAAGTGTGAAATGTGTCACTTGAATGTGAGCGGATTTCTGATGCAGCTCTTTTGAGAAGGGTCGGAACAGAGAGAAGAAATGCTTTGAAACCAGACGCCGCAGGAGGGGAACCACGTCATACAAAGGCCCCGGGGGGAAGCCACGCGGAGAGAAGCTGCACACAAGAGTTCTAAGCACATCCACTGGGAACATCGTTCTTGAGTTATGTTCACCAGGAACGTGAAGCAGGGTGTGCTTCACTGGAAAACGGGACGACTGCCAAGCATACAGATCTTTCCCTATACGGACTATCACTGTAGATGTAGCTGGAGTTACGTTGCCAGCAAAGATTGCTTACTGACAAAATAAATTAGGCTAACACCAAAATTTGGGGTACCTCTCCACCTAAAGGCAACAGTCATCGGAACCAGGAAACTAATCTTTGCAAAGTCCAATTCCAGCAGAATTTATTTTTAGAGAGCTCCAACTGTATGCATAACATTATACAGGATGCCCTATTTTCAATGTTTAGAAACAAAAACTGTCTTCGCATGTACGTCCAGCATCACTGTAGAACACTCTCAACCTGACTTACGCAGTGTCTCCCCCACAGCAGTACCGAGAAGGACAAAAAATTCGGCCAAAGTTATTTTAAATCTAATATCTGAAGAGGGAAAAACACTGCCAGTGTCCCCAAAAGAACATAATCGAAACAGAAAAGCCAGCCATCCAAGCCCCAGCCTGTTTGTCGTGCGGCTAATCCGTCTGCACACCTGTAACGAAGACACATACACTAGCATATTCTGGTGGCAAAATAATGCTATTGTTTCAACAAGCCAGTTGCTCTGACCGGGACTCAATCTGGAAAGGTAAAGTGGCAATTTGTATTTTTGAACCAAAGACGAGGGCGCCTGGGTGGCTCAGTGGGTTAAAGCCTCTGCCTTCGGCTCAGGTCATGATCTCAGGGTCCTGGGATCGAGGCCCGCATCGGGCTCCTTGCTCAGCAAGGAACCTGCTTTCTCCTCTCTCTCTCTGCCTGCCTCTCAGCCTACTTATGATCTCTCTCTCTCTCTCTCTGTCAAGTAAATAAAATCTTTAAATAAAATAAAATAAAATGTTTAAACCAAAGACGAGGAAGAGAAGTGCCAACGATTTACAAACAGTAGATTCCTGTGAAAATACACAGCCACGTTATTAAAAAAAACCAAACCACACAACTGTACCCCTTTCGCTCACAGAGACATGCTAGCAATAACTAATGTTACTCAGAAATATCTTCTATTTATTGGTAGTTATAATCATCTGTTTAAGAAGAGTGTTTTAAGACTGGTGTGCGAGCGGGCGCCTGGGTGGCTCAGTGGGTTAAAGCCTCTGCCTTCGGCTCAGGTCATGATCTCAGGGTGCTGGGATCGAGTCCCGCACCAGGCTCTCTGCTCAGCAAGGAGCCTGCTTCCTCCTCCTCTCTCTGCCTGCCTCTCTGCCTACTTGTGATCTCTCTCTTTCAAATAAATAAGTCTTAAAAAAAAAAAAAGACTGGTGTGCGAGGGTAGGGAGGAGAAGGAGCACAACAGGAGGGCCAAGCAGAAGAACAAAAGTCAAATCTCTGGAGTGGATGGACAGGTCCACCTGTAAACACGCTCTGCGGCCAAGGCCAAGGCCGAGGTGCGAACACTGGGGAGTCTGTGGTCGGGGAGGTCAGGGAAAGTTCCCTGAGAAAGGGATGCCAGCCCCTCCTCCTCCTCTCCCCTCATACCTCATCTCGGGTCAGATCAGCGGGACTCACTCGGGTGAGGAGAGGAGAGGACACCATTGCTCAGGTGTTCGGGGGCAGGGGGCAGCTGGCGGACTACAAGGGCATGAGCGCGGAGAGGGTGGGAAGGGCAGTGTCCCCGGGGCTGGTGGTTCTGTCTGTACACTGGGAGAAAGAGAAAGAGACTAGGGGTTGTTAAGCAGGAGCAAAGGCCTAAAAAGATGTGTTTCAAAGACACTGTCCCCTGCCTGTGGACGGGAATGGACGTGGGGCACAGGCAGTTTCTTCAACAGACCAGGTAAGAGAGGCCAGGGCCTGGAGCCAGGTGGGCAGTGACACAGCCGAGCAGCATCTTGGAGGCAAACCTGACAGGACGTGGTGAGGAATCAGATACTGTGGGGTAAGGAGAGGGGCACTAAGGGGTCTCCCAGGTGTCTGGCTTGCACAAGAGGGTGGATAAGCGGGCAGTCACTGAGAGGTAATGTCATGTGGGCAGCAGGAGGCTCAAGTCTGAGAAGCAGAGGGAGAGTTCTAGAACTCATCTTTGCTTCCTGTGCTTTCACAACCCTTGAGCCTTTGGTTTAAGATCTTCCCTCGTGAACAGGCAGCCTGTTCCATAAAGAAAGCTGAAATGTGTAGATCATCAGCCACAAAGCTACAGTAATAATCACTTTCTAGCTATAAATTAGTAACTCCCCAAACCCTTTGGTCATTGATACATTTCAGTTTTATTTTTTCCTTTGAGAATGGGCAAAAAGTTATTTTTCAAGAGCTCTAGGAAAAGACCCTTTCAATAGAGGGGTCATGATAACTTTGTTCACTGGTCTCGAGAACGGTCTTCCGAGTGGACGTGGCTAGCGGAAAATCGCAGACGAGGTCTCCCTGGCATGTCTTTGCCACGGTCCATATCCCACAGGGCCCCTCTGCCTCTCAAGCATTTCTCCTGGTCGTCTTGGCCTTTCTTCAAAGAGCTGCGTTTTCACCCTGCATCTCGGTGAAGCGGTTTCTACTACGCACCGAGGAATCCTGCATATTCCATCTTGATTTCCTGAAAGGCTCTAACACCAGCAACATTTTTTCCCTTTCTGTTCACTGCTTCACGCAGACTTCTCGGAGGGTTCCAACCTGTTATCAGCTCTGCTCCTGGCATCACTGCTAAAACGCACCTGTTGTGCAGTTTCAAGATTAAGTCCTTTTTTGCCTCAATGCAGGTACCCCCTTCCGGTTGTTCCTAGAGCAGTTGACTGATTTTCACCTTCTTTCTCAAAGCAACCAGAACAACAAATAGAGCTCGAGGGTTTTGAGGCGAGAGACTTCCCTGTCAGGCTGTGAAGAAAATGCAAAAAGTGTTTGGCTGCCTGAAGCCTGGTAATTGATAACTAAGAATGTTCTCTTCATCTCCAAGTTCATTTTGGTTTGTTAAGCCCGTTGTTCCATTATTAAGAACAATTACTGGAAATCAGACAAAAATGAACTGCAAGTCTACTTTCCTTCAGAGACTCTGATGTTAGCGTTTCCCTGCTGACTCGCAGCACACGAGCTGCCTCAGGCTCAGGGTAGAGACCAAAGCCACAGGCGGTAGGCGCGGGTCTCCAAACCTGTCCCTTCCCTACAAGAGGTGGACCCCGGAACTCTGAGGGTTCTGGTGCACGTAGCTTCCCACTGGGTTCTGATAAGATGCAAATCATGTAGTTCCCCGGAAAGAAAAACTAGTTGCCACTGAGGTCGCCCACAGAAAACAGTGCTCTTCTCTGTGTTATGTCAGAGATCTTTACTTAAAAAGAGTTTATTTTGCAATTATGATACCATTAAGAAAAGATCTTGAGTAATTCATAAAGAGGGCTATTCCTTTTCAGTGATGGGAGTATCCACTCTTTACCCCAGGACATCCCCTTCCTGGGTACAAGGTATAGGAAAGAGTGAGGAGGGGAAAGTCTCCTTAAAGGTACCAGCACCTCAGAGGGGCACGTTGGCTTGACAAATACTGAGGAGCTCAGCAGCACCCACCCCAGAACCAATCTAAGTGGTATCTGAGGAATGAGGTCATGAAGAATCCATAAATCTCATATGCACTCATACTTCTTTTCTAACTTACAACAGAATCGTCCTAAAATTCTTACAGATTTCCTGAGCTAAAGGCACACAAAGTTGCTTCATTTGTTGAAGCAACATTGTTCAAAATTAGGGTAAAATATGTTGCAGGAAAAGCCTGAACACTGAGCAAAAGTCCAGTTCATGACCTCTTCACCAGTCGCTCTTACCCGGTATCTAACAGTCAAAGGCCATTCAGCAAGAGTTAACTTTCAGAGCAACGAACAAAACCTTATGGTTCTGTAGCTGTGGGTTTTTTGTTTGGTTTGTTTTTTAAATCTACTCATGGAAGTGGAATTCAAACAAAGAATGAAGGTCAAGATAAAGAGGAGCCTTTGGGAGTTGCTCCCATAGTCCTTTACACTACAGCTAAGGGGTCCCATCAGCCCCTCGCCCGTGATCTTTATATGGTCACCTAGGATGCTTCCCAAACCCCAGACTGGGACAGAATATGACACAGATCAGGTCCTCTTCATCGTTTTTAAACTGTCTCCCTTGTGGCGTCAGCCCAAACACAGCTGAGAGTTGACGCGATTTCGGGGGGAGTGGGATGGGGTGCTTCCTGCTATCAGCCTGAAGTGTTGCAGGTTGGCCATAAGGCTGGCGCTGCTCCCTGAGATACACATGACATCAACAATCCTGCCCTTTCTTAACTTAGGAGAGCTCGGGTTGCCTGTGCTGTGGTGATTTTCCCTGGGGACAGGTGGACTAGAAAGCCGATTCCAGAGAGGCCCATCCCAGCTGCTCTGGTGCGGTTGTGTGGTCTGTGGGGCAGAGATGCTAGTAGGGCCACAAGGTTACACGTGCAGACAAGTGGCTTAGCCAAGTAAACAGGGGCACATTTCACCAATGCGAGGCTCAGTTGGGTAATGGGAGCCCCGACCCAGGTTTGGATTGAGGTGTGGACAGGAGATACTTGGAATGAGGAAGGCAGGTCTAGACACGGTGGGGAACTTGGAACATTGTGGAATGTGAGGAGGACACCGATGTCTGAGAGAACAGAAGGCAGAAAGTCAGAGGGACTCAGGGCGACCAGGTGGCCCTGAGTTGAGAGAGTGCCGATGCCTGAGTTATGGTTTCAGGTTTGTACAATCATTAGTTTCTCTGAATGCCATCCAGTAACCAAGGCCTGGGTCCAGAATTCTCCTCCGATATCTATCAGGGACAAAAAAGTGGGCATCCGACTTTCCACTTTCTGTCCGTGTCCCCCCAAGTTTCCACTAGTTCTCTTCAGCAGCAGGAATCCCAAAGGCCAAGCCTTAGACATGTGCTGGCATTCCAGCCCACGGTCCTCTACTGGGTTACAAAAAATATTGGCTCATGAGCCTTCCCCTGCCTGTGGCTGGGGTGGTTAAAACTCTCGCCAGGTAATATAATCGCTTGTTTAGGGAACTTCACAGACCCTAGTCCATGAAAGGTTTGCTTTACATTTCAGACTTGGATTCCTTGGATCTCATTAAACTTAAAAAAAACCATATATGTATCTTTCTTAGTCTTTTAAAAATTAGTGTTTGGGGCATGTGGCTGGCTCAGTTGGTTAAGTGTCCGACTCTTGATTTCGGCTCAGGTCATGATCTCGGGGTCACAGGAAGGAGACTCTGGGCTCAGTGCAGAATCTCCTTGAGATTCTTTCTCCCTCTTCCTATCTCCCTGCTCACATGTGTGCTCTCTTGTAAATAAATAAATAAAACTTTAAAAAAAAAAAATAGTGTTTCATTACATTTTCTTTAAGTAGGCTCCAGGCCCAGTGTGGGGCTTGAACTCATGACCCTGAGATCAAGAGTCACACACTCTACTGACTGAACGAGCCAAGCACCCCTTGTTTTACTACTGTTTGATCTGAAGACTAATAAATATACTTTGTGGTTACCATGATAGTTATGAAACTCTGAAAGATTTGATTGAAGTCATAATCTTAAAATGCCAACAGAATACTCAATTCTAAATTCCGAAGGGAAAAGGGGCTAAAAATTAAGCACAGTATTTAGATGATAATGCAAAAGCTTACATCTAATTGCAGAAATAAAAACTCTACTTAAGCCTTTGAAGTCTTCTGTCTTTCAATAACTTGATTTCTCCAATCACAGCTGTAATATTTTAAAACCTCACTGTCCAAAATCCAAAGGGATAAATTCTTTGTTAATACAAATCACTCACAGTCCTTCAGGCCCATGGACCTCACCGTAACTGGGTCTTGACACATTTAGAAGTTTCCTGCCCCTTCCCCTTGACATTTTAATGCACTATCTCCATTAACGTATTTCCACATCAGTGGCTCCCGGCCTATCAGCAGAATTGCGTCATACTGGCTTCAAGGAGAATAATATAGAAGTGCCTTGCTGGCAAACAGCAACAGGGGAAATGAATTATAAATACACCTCCCTAAAGAACAGTTGCTGGAAGACGTGTGTGTATGTGGGATGCCCAGGAGATATGGATGTAAGCAGCTCGGTATATCCAAGAGGACAGGCTAATCCATTGCTTGTACATGGAGCAGAGGAAGACCACTGATCAAGCTACCTTATGACTAAGATGATTTTATGGGATTTAATGAGTGGCAAAGGTTAAAAAATAATGTCAGTCCGAACTCCCAATCTCTTGTTTCACTGAAAACAAAAATATTTTTTTAAAAATTTATTTATTTTAGAGAGAGAGAGAGTGCTAGAAACAGCTAATGGGGGCGGGGGGAGAGGCAGAGGAAGAGAGAGAAACCCAACCAGACTTTGTGCCCCCGAAGCGGAGCTCGATCCCACAACCTAGAGATTACAACCAGGAGTTGGCCACTCAACTGAGTACGCCACCCAGGCGCCTCCTAAAAACAGAAGTATTTTAACAAAACTGATTCCGGTTAGCCTAGTTTTTGGTCTGATGTAAGTATTAACACGTAGGTCTCCTGATTCATGGTTGTGATATTCAGTATAAAAGTTCCCTTGCAGGCAAGAGTAATAACTTTCCAAACTGACTCACTTTGGCTCATTTTTTCCCCTTAAAACTAAGAAGCCTGAGAGTTCCGCTCTTTCTGACGTTCAGTCAGTCCACGGGGGCGTCTCTCGGGGGCAGCCAAAGGAGGACGGAGTGGGCTGTTCCAGCATCAGCGGGTGTGCGCACCTGTGGGTCCAAGTGCCCACGCGGAACCCTTCCTGCAACAGCCACGCTCCAGCCACGGCGGGCCGGACGCTAAAGCGATAGGAGGGCAGAGTTTCAGACTCATCCGTGTGGCCTCGAGCATATGGTGACTTCACATCACAAGGCATGTGGTTCCAGAAAGGACACCTCCTGCTGTGCACGGGGTCTGCGCGGGGAGGTGCCAGGCCCGTGCTTCCCTGCGGGGCGTCACGGGGTGGGGGGGCGGGGAGGGGCAGGGGACAGAAGCCCGGGCCGTGACTCGGCAGTACGATCTCCACCCAGACACGGGCTGATGGCTGGTTTCTGGCAGGAGAACCGCCTTTAGGCACGAGGGAGGACTAAAATTAAGGCTTTTTCTTTTAAAGGGAAAATCTAGAGACCGCAGTAAGCAAAGGAAGAGCCGCTAGCGCAGACACAGAGCCAGCTTTGCCCCACTGTCCCTGGCAGAAGGGTCCCGAGCGGGTGACTCAGAGTTGTCTCCTCCACCGTGAAATCAAAGGATGGAGGCTGGATGACACCAAAAATCCCTCTAGCTCTGAGACGTTACCATTCCGTCATGGAAACTACATCCTTTTGGAATGCAGAATGGATCATTATCTTTTTTCTTTTTAAAAAATTTTTATTTGAGAGAGAGAAAGCACGAGCGGGAGAGGCAGAGGGGAAGTGAGAATTCCAAGCAAACATCCCCGCTGAGCACAGAGCCCAACACAGGGGCTTGATCTCAGGACCCCAAGATCACAACCCAAGCCGAAACCAAGAGTCAGCTGCTCAACCGACTGCAGCCCCCAGGCGCCCCTGAAACATTCTCGTTCTGATGAAAGATCATAAGGATCTGTGTCAGAACTCTGACATACGCCACCTCAAGTGACTGAAGACATGATTCAGGTTGATACCCAGGGAGTGCTGGGGCAGCAGTCTTCAGGAAACCGAAGTATACCCCGGCCTAAAGATCTAGGGCTTGGCGGGCTTTCTGTAAGTTCACCGAAGTCATGCTTCATCCTCGGGGCTCATTTCCAAGGCAAAAACCTGGGTAACTCTGATCTAGCCAAATCCACAAACTGGCTGTATTTGGCAGGGATGTTAGTTGCTGGATGCTTCCAGGTACCGCCCACAACGAATGGACGGACGGAGGCAGAACACAAGCAGCCTCTGAGGGGGATTTTATTTACGCATGTGTGTGGCCTGAGATTCATGCCTACGGTTCTTTAGGGGCCAGTGGGCCAAAGTCCCTCCTAAACTTCTGATCAGCTTTGGCTCTCCTCTGCAGACAGTGTCTCAACTCCGTTCAACATGGTGCTACAGACAGCCATCAGAACTGGACGGAGAGTGACAGTCACTTGCCGTCCCTCAACTAGGCTTCTCATTAGATCATCTATCTAATTCCTCTGCCTCTCTCTCTCTCTCTCAGTACTTCAAAAGAGCACCACCTTAACTACAAATGCTTGAAAACTAAACAGAGCAGGGATGCCTGGGTGGATCAGTCGGTTAAGCATCTATCTGCCTTCAGCTCAGGTCATGATCCCAGGGTCCTGGGATCGAGCCCCCAAGTCTGGCTCCTTGCTCAGCGGGGAGCCTGCTTTTCCCTCTCCCTCTTCCTCCCCCGCTTGTGCTCGCTCTCTCAAATAAATAAAATGTTGAAAAAAATAAAACTAAACAGACCAATGCATTTTCTCAGTAAACAGTGTATCAATATATATGGTGGGGGGAGGGGTGTCCTGGACAAATACGCTGTATAAATTATTAATTCCAAATGATTAGACATTATTACTGTGCTAATCTAGTACCTGAACAGTAAGGTTCACCATATTCTATTGTAAATCCTCTGATAATCAAGACAAGGAATTCCTTTATTCAAAAGGTAAGCAAGAAAAAAAAAAAAAGACAAACCCAATTCCTCTGCACGTTCCTTAACCTACTCAGTGCAGCAGGTGGGTTTCACCCTTCTCATGCCAGCCTTAAAAAGGGAATTAGTGAAACGGCTTCCAACCAGTCAGACCTGTGTGCTTTCTGTACCACCTTCCATGCAATGAGCTGCAAAAGCCTGGCGCGTAGCTGCCATAAGCTGGCGTGTTTCACAGTGAGCTCTCTGTTTCTGTCTAATTGCACACGCGTGCGCATGCACACTCCCTCACTACCTTTGTCATTAATTTGACTTTTTCAGGTTCTTTCAGAGGCTCTGGGCCCTGCGGGATTCTGACTTGAGAAAGAAGGCATTTTAACAAACTCTGTGAAGGCTGTGTTTCTGCGAGGCCACTTCTTCCCCACAGGAGAAACCGACACTCAGCGAACGGGTTTTTCAAACTGCCCACCTGCCTTCTACCCAGCTCGGCTACCAACGGGGGAAGACAACAAAAACCAACGCAAAAACACGAGTTTGCTGCAAGGAGATGTGTAAAGCGAAAGCATGTTGGAAACCAAATTTCTCAACCCGGAGCACTAAAACATGTACTACACATGTTTTCTCACACTCAAGCTTCTGCTTTTGGGTGAAAACAACAACAACAACACACAACAGGTTATGTGGACTGCGAAGGGCAAAGGAAGATTTAAAATAGAAATAAAACTTTCCTTTCTTTCTTTTTTTAGAAAGAATGCTATAGACATAAAAAGGCAAAATTCAGAGCTCACAGGGATGGGGGCCACGAAGACGAGCCTTTGCCAAGTGTGCTTTACAAGATTTACAAGAAAAACTCCAACATCTTTCTTGTTCTTATTTTTAATTAAGGAGGAGGTGTTGTGTTCTAAGGAAGCTATGCGGATGCTGCTGGCTGAAGCGCAGATTTGATCTTCTCGTGCTGGTTAGCTAACATTGATTTTCTGCCCCAGTGGAAGAGATTTTACTCTGATGCATGCCATTTAAATTCATTTTACACAGCTGCTTAATGTGGCTTGGCAAGGCACAACCAAACTAGCTTTGTGGGTCTAAATAGGACTCCAGAGTTGGTGAGGGACAGATCCTATGGATTAGCAGCTGATGATAAATGCTCCTCTCCCCCCACTGTTATTTTCCTACTGACTCACGGACTGACCTTGAAGGTACCACAAGAAAGGAGAAAAAGAGGAAAAGACAAGTTCCCCAAAGAAATATGTTTACCTAATTCTACATTTATTGTTTCACTTTTAGGATTATGTTTACAAAATTCTGTATTTGTTGGCCCACATTTAGGACCATGTTTACAGGATTTAGAACTCTCGACTGCAAAATTATCATTTGCTCTTGCTGTCTAAATAAATGTATCCCGAATATAAAACTATTGGAAGGCGCTCTGTGTTACGTATTCATAACAAATCGTAAAAGCATAGTTGTATACATTTAATCTTAAAACAAAGCCAGCTGACTGTTCCCGGTATTATCTTCACCGAAAATGTGGCGTGTTTCTACTGGAACTGCTGAACAGGATTCAATCTCTGTAGGATAATCTTATCGTTACGATACGGGAAACAATATCAATAATAATACTTTCACTAAATAAATCGCTCAATAATAATATACCGCAAGAGCATTTACTAACCTAAAAATGGTGACAGCCTATTATAAAGCTCTGTAGTAGGAAAGAAGAAAGACACTTTTTGTTGCTGTATGTAATTCCTGTGTTGAAATTGATAGTAATATGGCAACACCACGCTTAGAAAGCAAATTCTGTGTTGGAGGATTTGGGTGCATTTGGATCTGGTGACTTCGATACCCTAAAACTCCTTGGGAGAGGGAAGTAATAGAAGTCTTTGGCACAGACGTCTGCTCAGTGATGGATATAATGAAACCTCTCTTCAGTCCTATTAATAACCTGAGTCATGTCTCCTGCAGTGAGTCTCCTGTCAAATGAGGTCGCTGCGCTGGGAATTCGGGAGGGGGGGTGCGGGAGCGGGTCATCGGAGTGGCGGGAGTGACAGTAACACGGGCGTGATGACAGGGCTGTACGACACGAGCTCCCAGACAACACGAGGACGACAGGGGGAGGTGACGCCAGGGGAGCGGGCGTGGTTGCTCCGACGGAGCGCGAGGGTGCGCTGCCCCGCCGGGCACGAAGGGGCCGCAGCCATGCCGGAAGCCATGCAGAGCCGGGGCCCGGGGCGGCATGCAGGGCGCCCCCGCGCTACCGCGGCACCGCTCAGCTGAGCGGGAAACGAAACAGAACGGAACGAACAAAAGCCCCGAAACAAACGAAAAGAAACAGANGGGCGCCCCCGCGCTACCGCGGCACCGCTCAGCTGAGCGGGAAACGAAACAGAACGGAACGAACAAAAGCCCCGAAACAAACGAAAAGAAACAGAAAGACAACCCCCTCTGGGCTGGATTTCCTTTCGGGTCTTTCGCTTTCTGGTTCGGGGTGTTCCTGTCGCAGCCGGACGGCGTGGTCATGAACGGTTTAAAGAAAACAAAAACGCCCGGGTCGCGCAGCAAGTCAGGGGACGGGGCTACCTACCCGTACTGGTCAGGCTGGTGCAGCATGGGAGCCTGAGAGTTGCCATAGTTGGGGTGCTGGGAAGAAAACATGGGGCGTCCCCCAGCCCCAGACTGGCTGGGATAAGCAGGCGACCTAATGTATGGTGGCCTAAAGCAGAACAGAAG
>LNAC01000025.1:6257121-6284205 GCA_002007465.1 Ailurus styani
CTGGGGGCTTCTCGAAAAAATGGGGCGGGGAGACGGGCAGCGCGGAGGAGAGACGCGGGGGAGCCTCCCCGGGCCGGTCTCCGCGGCCCCTGCGGCGCCCCGGACCTGGGACGAGCCGAAGGGCACGGCCCTCAGTCAGCCGGCCCGTCCGAGGCAGCCGTGACCAGGCGGGGATGGGGCCCTCTGCCGAGCTGACGGACAACGCCACAGGGGCTGATGCGCGGCGGGAGCGGTGGAAGACCTGGCCGCGCACCGGCTCTGCCCTGGTCTCTCTGCGGGTCCTACTCGCAGGCGGCCACCCGCGGCCTCACGGTGCCGTCTGCCCGACAGGAGCGGCGGCTCTAGAGCTGCGACCATGGGCAGTTCGGGGCAACCTGACGCAGGACGGGGCCAGGCAAACCGGTCTCCGTGGACGGGTTTATCACAACACTCCCTAAGGCCTGGGGGGGTTCCGTTTAGTGCACGTGGGGGCGGGCTCGGCAGCTTTTAAGTAACTGCCATGTGGACGAGAGAGAGAGAGGGAATGACATTTGACTTGCGTTTGATTCCTCAAGGGAAATTCATTATTATTTGGAGCAAACGTGAGACTGAAGGGGTCCCTAACTTCCCCCAAATAGCAGCTTCAGAGGAAAAGTAACAAAGGGACACATTTAAACACACACACACACACACACACGCACTTTTCTTTCCCTTTGACAAAAATCACATTCTTCTGTCTTTACTTCTGAAGACACTGTACCTTCATACACAGCTTTCAATGTGCTTTGTTTTAAAACATATTCTAACATGTTAAACATAATTTAAAACATATCTATAAAGGCTTCTCTTAAAACTATTCACTTCCGTCTCATAAATTTTTAAATTAAGTACGTTATTTTTTATGCAGGTTAAATACTTCAAGAATTTTAAAACTCAAGATTAAAAACATGTAAGTAAGTGAGACTAAAGCCTTGCTCTATCAACTTAAACTTTATGAAATATGATCTTTGCTTTATTAGCCACATTTTGGTTTGGACAGAGAGGGATGCCCAGAAAAATAAAATATAACATGAGAATATGAAATCTACAAATCTCACACAGAAACATTTAGACAAACACATAACACAAATATGTACATACACAAAGTTTCTATTTTATGAAGATTTTTATGGTGGGGTTAAAAAAAAAAAAAGAAGGTGGTTCTTTTTCAGTGGTTTAGATTTTAAAAGCCGCCTTTTTCGGCTTTAGCCTTTTCCTGCCTCAACCTTGCTCCTCTACCCGGAACCACCCGGATACGCCACCGCCCTGGGGTGCTCGTTATGAGGTCTAGTCAGTCATTCCAAATAAGCCCCCACAATGGACTCGCCCACCACTCAGGCTCCTTCCTCCACGTCTCACAGAACGTGGTCTGCCACTGAGTTCTCTGTACGGGACAGCGTGTGTGAACACCAAAGGAACGGCCAAGCCGAATGACACCGCCCCGCTCCCGACCCCGGGTGACCCAGGCGACGCCGCAGCTCTGTGCGCGGGACCCGCTCACAGGTGCGCACGCAGACCGCCTGCCCCGACGGCATACCTGCTCTGTGCTGAGTTTGCAGCGGCCTGCATCACTGCGGCGGCTGCCTCCTGTGCCTTACGGTTCACGGTTGGCATCGGTGGCCCCATTCCTGGCCCTCCCTGCTGAGACATGCCGGGAGAACTGGGGGTCATGCCGCTCATATTTCCAGGAAATGGTCTGTTCTGCATCCCAGCTGATGGCATTCGTCCCAGGGGCATAGCACCACATGGCTGGCTTGGCCCTTGTCCATGCATCTGGTTGTTGGCATTGATGCCCATGCCGGGCCCTGGGCCGCTGTAGCTTGCACTGGGCACCCCGCTATACGTTGGGGGTCTGGAGTAGTTACCTAAACAAAAAGCAAACACAAATTAAAGCCTTTTACTCAGTATCTGGACTGGTGCGAACATTCGATGGAAATGCTTCTTGTCCAACAATGTGGTCAACACAGAATAGTAGTCATTATCCTTATTAACCCCCCGTTGGCACGGATGAGGCTGGCATTGTCAACACATGGTCTCTAGGCCCATTCCAAAGGCAAAGAGCCACACAGGACCACTGCAAGATGGAGGGGACCTATAGGCTAATCATTAAAACCATCTAGAAACAGGCAGGGGATGCTAGTACTGAGTGTTGCCTCGGTCCACCCAAAGCTCACAAGCTTACCTTTTAATCAAAGTAATGATTTCAAACCCTAATCCTTAGGAACACACCAGAGACTGCATGACTACATCACCACTACGTTCGATAGTCCTTATAAGGGGCTCTCGAAAGACGACACATTAAGACAAAGTGCACGTATGGTCAGAATTATCCTCTAGAATGCCACAGGAGCACCAGATAAAGCAGCTAGTTTGTGCTTGGTGCATGTCTTATGAAATATGGTTTCAAGCACTACCCGGACATTCATGCAGTGAAATGATGACACCGTGGGGAGCAGGCAGAGCCTGAGGAAGAAGTGAAGGACCACGAATGCACCTCCAGCCGCCATTCACACTGGGGAAAACACTGAGGACAATGGCAGCGTCGAGGGCCCCAACTATTTCAATAGTTTTGTCTTTTCTCTCCTTCCACACCTTTTATTTTGACTGAGTATACACAGATCAAACTCAAATAAATTAAAGGCATATGTAATGTCACTCCAATAATAATAATTGCAGATAGTAACTGCCGAACCACGCTACCTATGACACGCGGGGTTAAATGCTTTGCGTCGGTGATTTCATTCATTTCTCCAATAACCACATGATATACATATAAATGATGATGATTCCATCTACAAATGAAGAAAATCAAGAGCTAGTAGGTTACGATTCAAGCTCAAGCAAAAGGATTCTGGGACCCATGTAATTAACCAATAAACATGCTGCCTGCCCACAAATGATTATTGAAATAAAATGAATGTAAAAAGCATTAGTACAATACGGATTAGTATTTCTCAATCAATCCTTACTGTTTCCTGGAAGAATCTCCTTGTCAAAATAACATAACCATTCTAGGGGATATAAAGTTAAATACAATGCAATTCCTGCACTCAAGAAGCTCAGAGAGAGAGAGAGAGAGAGAGAGAGAGTGTGTGTGTGTGTGCGTGTGTGTGTGGTGTGTGAGGTGGAGTAGCAGGGATAAGACAAGAAAAAGTATAAAAGCAAAAAAAGAAAGAAAAGTGCAAGAGTAAGTCTGCTTGGAAGGGGCAGGGGTCAGTGCGGTACGGGAGTTCAGGGAAGATTTCTTTGCTGGGCTGCAACCTTGGGAGCTTTGGGTGGGGAGGCCCTGGGACCTGGGAGAGCTGGTGCTGAGTGAAGGCTCTGCACAGACAAGATCTTAACTTGTTCTCCTCTTTTTTGGTTTCATCCTCTTCTCCATAAAGCAAAGATAATTCCCTCTAATACTGTCTAGCTGAGCTGTTGCTAGGCTTAAAGGACATTATGTATGTAAAGTATTCCAAACACGTGCATGAAAATGGTAGGGAGTAGGTATCTGGGTGGCGGCGAGTCAGGCAGAGGAGAGGACAGCAAACACAATGTAGACAAACTCAGGACAGGTCACCGATGAGATCTGTGTGGCTGTGCGCAGGGTGCTAAGAGGCTTGTCCCAAGGTCACGTGCCTATGAAGGAGAGAAGGCAGGGTTCGCATGCAGGTAATCTATGTGTGTGGTCAGAATCCGACCACATGACACTACTGTGTGGCCTCTCAAATGCTTAAGGAAAAGCTACACTTAATTGACATATCATTGCAACTGTAAAACCAGGTTTTCTTAAGACCACACATGTAAAGCTGCATCACCTATAAACTAGAAGAGATCTGTGGACTTTTCAACAGGGATTGGGTACTTGCTCTTTATTAGGTGCATCACATGAGCTTTCTTATTTGGGTGTCCATGGAGTATGTCCTGCAGATGGTAGGAAGGTCACCATTCACATGGACCATGGGCCAACACACTTGCTATAAAGGGCTGGATGGTAAACATTTTAGGTTATATGGGCCAGATGGTCTCAACTAAACTGCCACTATGGTCCCGGCATGGCCAGAGGTGCTCCATACACAAATGAGAGTGCCTGTGTTCCAATAAAACTTTATTTACAAACACAGGTGGTGGGTCAAAGTGGGCCATAAACTGCTGGCCCCTGCTACAGACCAATCTCAGGACAATTAATATAGTGCTCCACCAGCACGGAAAGGGACTTGTTAAAACCAGCACTTCTTCGACCCTGAATGTCCTCTGGAAGGGAAAAGAAAGCCTAAAGGGGAACGACAACAGAGTGATGCACTAGCAATTTCAGGAACCGGAAGTGGAGAGGAACACAAGGGACTAGAAGAAACAGGAGAGGTAGGATATCAGTGACCTTAGGTACCACCCAGGTCCATGTGAGTCAGTCTTTTTAATGGCCAACTTCTCGAATTTAAGCTGCCTTTTCATAAGAAAATACTCTACCTTTGCGGAAATAATTGAACTGATGCTGTTTCCAAGTAAAAGGTAAAACATTCACCGTTGATCAATTTCAAAGTTCTCTATAAAAAGTTCTTCAGTTGTTTTGGAATCTCCCACCCCACAGGACCACACATAAGGTCCCCGTCTGTCTTCCTGTCACACCATCGTGGTGGAAAGGGCACCGTATGCTTCTCCGGCTTGTGAGGGACACGGTGCGGCGGGCAGGCTGCTGGCCTGCCTCTTCCCACGCCTTCTCAGAGCACAGTCCTCAGAAGGCTTCTCTGTGGGCAGAGTTAAGACTTCTCCTCTCCATCCTCACTGACCTCACACGCCCTCGCTTCCAGAAAGTTTGAGAGCATCAGGGAACACAGTGATCTTCTTTGGCTCTCGCTTTTATTAAAAATAAATAAACCCATTCACAGTTCGAATGCAAATGAAATTAATTCACATATTCATTCGATTACTAGCTCCCACCCTCCCCCAGCACTTGGTAAGTGACTCATTTGGTAAGAAACCTGATTCAGTGAAAACATATGTACCCTCTGCTTTCGAAGGAAATGAAATGACACTTGAATCTTGTTTTAGAAAACAAGCGTTTGGACATGGTTATGGCAGACGGGGCCCACAATGCAGTTTTGTCAGAGAAGAAAGTTCCTGATTTTGTTGAACTCTGCTTGCGGTTGGAACAGAGAAACTCTGTCACCCTGGGCTCTTGCACTTTGGGTATAACTGGCAGTTAGGGGCTGTATCTTCAGGGAACACAAAGGAAAGAAATGACTGAGATGCTGGGTTACCCTGGACCCGACTTCATCCTTCTCATGCACAGTGCGTACTAAGAGGAAGAAGGGCTGCGTTTCAATGGCCTTGCTCGATTCTGCAGCTGGTCTTCGGACAGCAGGCGGGCGGGGGCCGCGCGAGAGCAAACCACCGCGCACACCCATACCCGCACGCGAGCACTTGTGCTTAGAAAGGCCCATTGAGTGCTGGGCTCCCAATCTCATTTTCCTCAATCAGTTGGGTTGATTCCATGAATTGGCACTCAAAAGCACATGTCTAGGGAGTATGTTCTAATTATAGAGGCCTCTATTTGGGAGAAGAAGTACAAAGTCCCCTTTTCTTCTCCTTGAAACGCTAAAGACTTTCCTCATTAAACTCACATGGCCTGGATAAAAATGCTTTCTAAAGGCTTTAAATGGCTTAAGAGGCAGCGATGGACAAAGCATAGGCTCTAGAATTTGGGTCTGAACAGCGGCATGACCTTGGATAAGTTATTTAACCAGTCTGAAGATCAGCTGTGCCATCTGTTAAAGTAAGGACGGTCATGGGGACCTGGTACAAAGGGACTAGTAGAGTGCCGAGCAGAGTCCCCTCATACATGACAGCTGCCACCATCATCATCAACAATCACAATACTATCAACATCGTGGATAATTGATGATCTTTCCCCATAATCTTTTTTAAAAATGTGTGGAAGGAGTGAAAAATGATTAATGCCCCCCTTGCCTACTCGATAACATATCCTTCTCCCCCAAATAAACAAAAACCAAACATGTAAGCCAAGCAAAATAGGAGAGGAAAAGCCAGGAATGAGAAGTGCAATCTTATTTCCATGTTTCTCTAATAGATTAGTAATTTGTTGGCACTAGCTCTGACAGAAAACAGATGGATCCAGCATTAAGCACAATGAAGGCAGCAGATGCTGGGCCAGCCCACCTCAGCTGGACGGGTCTTGCAGCCAAGTCCGAGAGCCCACAGTTTTCAAGTGGGTTCATCTTGGCACACCAGTTTCGGAAAATTGGTCACCAAATAAATTCAGATTTCAACCCACCAGGAGGTGTATGCGAGCACTAGCTAGAAGCAGCAGGAGCTAGACTCTATTCGAGTCACCATTATAATTTTAGGAGGATCGCAAAAAATTCTGTCCCTGACTCTGGAATATTTAATTTGCTAGTTTCAATCAATACTCCAAGCCTCCTGCTTTTATTGAACTATTAAGTGTTTCCACTCACATACAAAGCTTTGCTTCTCAGTGTCATCATTTTACAATTACTGAAGAATCACTTCTACACGCAAGGCTCTGTATCACTCCCCCTGTGCTGTGGAGGGTAAAATGGTGCCCAAGTCACAGACCAGACTTTACCCGGAGCAGGAAAAAATAAAATGGATTAATTAGCTATATATTATGAAAAATATGTTTGTGGATTAGGGCTAAATAGGCATTTAACCTTGTTGTTTAGTTAGTAATGTTCACCACTTCTTATACTGTCTACTACATAATATGATTTTAGGTCATGGTTATACAGATAGAATTTACATATAATAACAATCCTATAGGTCCTGTAACTACCAGAACATGGGATATTTCTATCGTGACAAAAAATTGCCAGTGTGTGGTCAATCTCACCCCCCACCTGTGGGAACCACTGATCTGACTTCTCTTCCTATAGTTTTGCCTTCTCCTCAATACTGTCATATACAGTCACACAGTATGTAGTCTTCTGTGTCTGGCTGCTTTCCCTTAGCATCATGTTTTTGAAATCCATCCACATTATTGCACACATCAGTGGCTTGTTCCCTTTTGTTGATGAGTAGCTTTCAATTCTGTGGACATCTGAGTTGTTTCCAGTTTTTGGCAATTACGAACAAAGTTGCTAACATTTGCACACAGGTCTTTGTGTGGACATAGGTTTCATTTCTTTTGGCAGGACCTGAGGAATAAGAGTGCCAGGTTGTAGGGTAAGTGCTTATTTGTCTTTACAAGAAACTCTACCAAAAATATATATGAGTTAAAAAAAAAGTATGAGTTCTAACCACTCTACATCCTTGATAATGTCAATTAAAAAAAAAAAAGAGCCAAAAAAAAAAAAAAAAGACCTACATTTCAGTAGGTGTGGGGTGGATATCACTGTGGCTTTAATTTTCATTTCCCTAACAAAGAATGATTTTGAGCATTTTTCACATTTGCTGGTTACCATATTTCATTAAGATCCTTTCTATGTTAAAAGAAAAAAAAAGTTGTATTTCAAAAACCTCCTTCCAACTCCAGCTTTCTACACAGGCTAGTAACACAATGTTGCTCTTTTAGATACTACTTTGGAGGGAAAATGATTGAGTAGATATGAACACCACAAATGCAGGTTCAAAATGAAAGCTGACTTACCTTCAGTTGCATTAAATCCTACTATTTGTGGGAATGGAAAGAATTTGTTTTTGGAATTGGTATTTATGGCAACATATCTTCCCTACATCAACATGCATTTTAAGAAATCTTCACAGTGTAAGAGAAATAACCATATTGCCCAAAGCTTGGAATAGAGGGGGAAAGGCCAACTACCTTATAGTATGGCTTCAGTGGCTCACTTTTGGTAGTTCTTTGCATATGTTACGTAAACGGACTCCTTTAAAAATTTAATTATAGGATAATGGAAACTCAGTGCAGAGAATATAGACACACAGAAATAGAAAAAAAAGATCCTTCGTTTCACCTCCCAAAGATAATTCTTAAGCAGTGAGTCGTCAACCCCAACCCCATGAAGCATCAAGGTAGGGTTGAAAAGGTACCAGTGTCTCTGGAACTCTCCATCTTCATCTTTTTCAGAAATAGCTCTTAAGGGCCTCTTACGTGCTAGCTCTGGGCTAATGGCTAGGGATTCGGCAGCAAATGAAGGCAAAGAGCTGACATTCTGGGGGCAAGAGACAGGCAAAAAAGTTAAGTCTAGACCATGTCATGCGGTGCCAGTAAGTGCCCTCAAGAAACACAAAGGGAGGGGCGCCTGGGTGGCTCAGTGGGATAAAGCCTTCGGCTCAGGTCATGATCTCAGGGTCCTGGGATCGAGCCCCCAGTCGGGCTCTCTGCTCAGCGGGGAGCCTGCTTCCTCCTCTCTCTCTGCCTGCCTCTCTGCCTACTTGTAATCTCTCTCTCTGTCAAATAAATAAAATCTTGAAAGAAAGAAAGGAAGAAAGAAAGAAAGAAAGGAAGAAAGAAAGAAAGGAAGAAAGAAAAGAAAGAAAGAAAAAACAAACAAACACAAAGGGAGATTTATACAGAGTGGTGAGGGGAGGTGTCCCCACCACGGTGACTGAAGAGAGCCACTCCGGGGAAGGGAGCTGTGTGCATGTTGGTGGCCTCTAAGGAGGAAGTGCATCTTGAGAGAGACAACTGTCATGGAGGCCAACATCACACAGGCCCAGGGGACATATGGGCACTGTCAGATGCCAGCCAGCATCTGACTCCAGGGCGGTGAGTGTGGAAGACAGCACAGGCCCTCAAGGAGCAGCTGTATAACCGTCTGCTATGTGTGACCTTCAGAAAGCCACCTGTCACTCCCAAGTTCAGTTTCCTCATCTGTAAAAAGGGTGTAATACAAGATTATCCGTCTCATGTGGTTGCTGTGGGGGGAAAAAATAATAATAACTGCAACTATTGTTGGACCCTCACAGTCAATAAATAGAATCTTTCAAGGAATAGAGAGAAACTGTTCCAGTATTAGTAACTTTTTTATCAGTGAAATGATCTTTTCATATATTGCATCATACGTCTAATTTTACTTTCATCACGCACAGATATTCAAATTTATTTCTCAGACCGAGTAGAAGTAAGCACTGACATTAAAAAATGTAAAAACATATCTCAAGTCAATAGCAAAATTTGGTATAAAACAGTAAAATCTCTATGGAAAGAAACGAAAGTGTCTCAGAGTCACTGCGGTCACGCGTTGCCTGTCCTCCCCGGGATCCAGAGCTGCCATGGCCTGTGAGGGCCTGCGTGGGGACAGCGCCCCCTGGAGGGAGAGCTCTGACTTGCTTCCCCAGAGGGCTGAGGGACCCTCACCCTTTTGTCACTTGTCATTCTGGAAGCCCATTTCTTTTCAAACACTTGAAAAAATGGCGGAGCGTTATAGCAAAAGGCACCTTGCTAGATGTCAGGTAAAGCTGAATGTCCACATCCTGTATTCCTACAGTGCTGTCCAGCATTGTGACCAAGACCTGTCGTAGAGGAACAGCCCACAGGATGTGCTTCTTCAGCAAGGGGAGTGAATGGTGGCACTCTTGAGTGCTGCTGGTTTTAATTAGCAAGAAAAAAGAGTTTTGCGCTGGTCAAAATTAAAGCTGCCTTATGGTTTTTTTTTCTTTTTTAAATTTCAAGCTGATTGGTGGCTTAAATTTTCTTCACTCCTTCCTAAATTCCTGGATTTTGATAAAATTGTGATGGCTATCGGTCAGTTAAAATTTATGCTTAAATCTTATAACGTGAAAACTAAGTCTGAGTACCAAACGAAGCCTGCATTAACAATATTTTGCTGTAAAATGACCTACTTCAATTTCTGTCTTTTTCCCAATATTAGTGAGATAGAGATTTGGAATATTTCCTTAACAACAAAACAATATAGAACATGGAATTGACATTTGCCTAGTACTGCTGACTTAACCATAAAATAAGGCTACGGTAACAAGGTAATAGGAGGCTATAAATTTGTCACGTGTATTACAACTGGTTTCAAGGGGAAATAAAATGAGTTAACTGAACAGGGAGTGAGCTGCACAGAAAGCAGCCTTTGGAAAGCCAAAGAACAGGATGTGGTCAGTCTGCAGCACTGTCCAGGAGAACATGAACCCACGGGGCTGACACATCTCACCTCTGTCGAAGAGAGGCTGAATTTAGCCTAATTCAATCATAAGACTGAGATTCGGGACTTAAAACAGTAGAGACTGAAATCCTGGGTGACACCAAGGATGTCATGGGCCTATAAGGTACCCTCAAGTGGCTAGGGGGCTGCCAACAAGTGACATTTATGCATTGTTCCTCTCCAACTGAAACAGTTAACACTGTCTGACTCACTATTTTGGAACTGCACATTTCAACTGGGTACGGTTTGGGATTTTTCCGAATGCACTGAGAAACCCATTTTAATGAAGGGACAAGGAATATTTTTAGGAAAAAAAAAAAAAACCAACAACAAACCTTTAAGCTCTGGAAAAAATACCTTTTATCAAATAATTTAGAAATAAAAGTCTCAGGGCACCAGCCTGGCTCAGTCAGTTAAGTGTCCAACTCCTGGTTTCGACTCAGGTCATGATCCCAGGGTCCTGGGACTGAGTCTAGTGGTGGGCTCTGCACTTAGTGGGGAGTCTGCTGGAGATTCTCTCCCACTCCCTCTGCTTGCATATTCATGCACGTGTGTGTGCACGCTCTTTCTCTAAAATAAATAATTAACTCTTAAAAAAGACAAGAAATAAAAGCCTCTTCAAAGCCTCTTCAGACTTGCCTACTTAAAAGTTCCCTGGTTCCTAAGACACACACTACAAACTAAGGCATAAACCCAGGGCTGCATCAGTATACAACCTGTGCAGCCATATGTGGCGGCCCAGACACTCGTACAAGTGAGTGAGAACTGAGGGGAATCGAAGCTCAGAATTATTTAGTTGCCCAAGGAAATACTGCTTATTTATAGCAAAATTAAGGCTTGATGCTCATTTTCTGCAATTAGTGACAAGTATGCAAAAAATACTGTCACCAGTGTGACAGACACTGTTCTAGAGAACACAAAAACAAGACGGTCTTTGTTCTTAAGGAATATCAAGGCTATAAAGGTGAAATTTGTTCCAGCTCTCTTTCCCCCAAATTCATTAATAATTAACATGTCAATTATGTAACTCCTTTCTATTTATTAAAGCAAGTCTCTATGGCCCTACTTGCAAACCTTTTATAGGGGTAGTCACTATATGTACTTGCTTGAAGGTAGCAAAGTACTATTTCATAAAACTATTTCATAAAACATACTGCAATTAAACATTTTCACACATTTAGATTGGATTCATACCACTTGCATATTTAATAATTCAGATTTTATAGCATTAATATACATTTCTAAAAATTTCCTTCTTAACTTCATAGAAACTTTTTTTTCTTCATCTCTAGTATCTTTGATGTATTTCTAAGCCTGTAGTCCCAAAATGTTCCTTGTTCCTCGAAGGCATGTAGCTTATCTTTTGTCTCCCCAGTGGCTCACTGAATGAATGAACCGGCAAGGAGGGGGTATGTCGGAAGCATGGGACTATGTGAGTGGTCTCCGAAGTCTCCCTTGGTTTGAACCCTGGCTCTAACACTTACGAGCTGTGGGACTGTGGGTCAATTACTTAACCGGCTCATTTGCAAAATGGGGATAACATCACAACTCCCCATTAATTAAGAAAATGGGCAAGTCTGCCTGAATTTGAATCCTGGCAGGACTACTGTGTATCCTGGTGAAGCTGTTTGCCTACTGTATGCTTCAGTTTCTCCATCTGCCCAGTGGAATAAGAACAGTACCTATCACAGAGCATGTTGTGAGCATTAAATGAGTTAGTCAGTGGAAAACATTACAGGGGCGCCTGGGTGGCTCAGTCAGTTGAGTTGAAATCAACTCTTGATTTCAGCTCAGGTCATGATCTCGGGGTTGAGAGATCAAGCCCGGTGTTGGGCTTTGTGTTCAGGGGAGTCGGCTTGGGATTCTCCTCTGCTCCTCCCCTGCTCTCTCTCTCTCTCTCTCAAATAAGTAAATACATAAAATCTATAACAAAATAAAACCAAAAAACGCCTCAAACAGGGCCCAGGACACAGTAATAAATGTTGGTTGTTATTACTAAAAATAATTTTGGAGAAGCCATTCCTGACGATAAAAAGGCTTAAAAAAAAGATTGTACGATATCTTCCTCTGAGACCTCTTAAAAACAAAATGAACCCAGACGAAAGTCATCTAGTTCGGAACAGAAACAGAAGATGGGACTAAGGGCCTCTGTGGGTCACACACAAGCGATTCTTTTCAGAGACCTTAAAACATGTAACACAAAATTGTAAGCTGAATGTTTTACTACTAATTTGAGTAGTTAATTAAGAGGAGGAAGGAAAAAAATACTTCATTTGTATCATGTTTAAAAGGATCAACAAAGAGAGAAACGCAAAAATAAGGACATTTGTTGAATCGAACAATATGTTACAAGCATTCGTTTCCTGTGATTTAGTGTTTGCTGGAGGAGAATAGAAGGAGGAAAGGCAAACAATTCTGAGTTGAACACAGAGTACCAGGACGCAGATTTTAAGCACACAGCACTGGGAACCCGCCAAGGAACCCAGGAGGACTCGCACATCGGCGTGTCTGTGTGCGAGAGGTCACTGGGGAGAAGGAGAGACAGCAGATAGGACAGACATGCAGGCACTTGTATTCAAAGTTAAAAAGCGCTGAGTATGCAAATTATCCTTATTCTAAATGGTTTCGAATATCAACCTAGACTCAGTGTGTCTGCCTTAAAAGAAATCCCTTCTTAACTCTATAACCAAAATATTACACAGTGGATCCAGCCGGTTGCATCGATATAAAAGGCTGTGGAGTTGAAGCGAGATTTAGGCTGCAGAACATTAGAACCAGAAGCAAATTCCAAAGTAACATGATTGAATTTTCTCATTTCCTAGAGGAAAAGTAATTCCCAAAGAGTAAGCAATTTTCCAAGAACATATAGCAGTTTGAGTATGAAAACCCTCACAGATTCAGTGCTCTTAAATTATGAATCCTAATGTTCAATTATTCCGGAAAAGTGAGGGTTTTATTCGGAGAAGAAATCCATTCTATAGAAATGGCTTTTCCTGCTATTAACTCTGATAGTGTAAGCGCTTTCTTAACTGTTCACAAAAGACTCATCAGATAGTCAAGGTTCTATCTTCACTTATTCTGAGAACAGTAGAGGATGAGGTTGCAAGAGTGAATTATTTAAGAGAAGACAGACCAATTTTGAAGATTACACAAAGCTCTTGTGCGTTTTAGCGGTTGAGTCCCAGACCTTTAGCCACACTCCCAATTCTGAGAACAGGCCCTGACCTTGCTTCCAATTACATTCTGAGCACAAGTCTCCATTTTCTGTGTATATCACAACAGACAAACTGCTTTCCTAACATTCACTGAAGTTTTCTCCTTTTCACGAGGGTCAAAGAAACCCAGTTTTGAAGACACCCACCGGATGGGTCCCATGGGCAGAGATGTGGTCTTACACCTGAGTGCCTCACTGACCTGCCTCAGCACAGTGACAAACGTCTCCATGTCACAGCCTCCTGGGGCTGCCAGGGAACAGGCAGACTGCTACTGTCAGGTGGGACCTAACTTCCTAGGGTTTAATGAAATTAGTATCACAGGAAGCCATTAATGACGTGGTGGAAAGGGAATCAAGCAAAACACAAAGTCTGTATCTACTCCACATATGGATAAGGGAGGAAGGAGCCAAACACAAAGTTCTGTTTTCGCGGTTCTACTATAGTTTCTCCTAACAGAAAGAGTTGGGAGGTAAGATAATAAAGCAACTCGAGGCAAGGGAACCGTGTGATGCTGGGAATACTGAAGGTGCTGATGATCTTTCAGAAAGAAATCTTCAAGAACAAGACAAATACATCGATAACTCCGTTTTCAAACTGTGAAGTACTATAAACAGAAAGAAAAGCTTTCCTGAGGAACACCGGGTGAAAAGTCAAGAAGGTGGCAAGGCCTTCTCAGAGGCGCATGTCACCTTGTGAGGTGCTTGCTCTGTGGATGGAGATGCTCAACGGTCCCTGACACTCGAGACCCTCAAAGGAGCCCCGTGGCTTGCTATACACACACACACACACACACACACACGTCTTCAGAAGAGAAGACGACTTTATTTAACAGGAGGAGACCTGACTTGGCTGTTGTTTTACTACAATTTCCTAGTGGGCATTCATCATCTTCACTTGGAATATACCTGATATTTTTGAGAAAACTCTGGGAATTGGGCCAGATTATCTCATTCTCTCTAAATTATCCATTAATGTCTAATTTAAATAAATAAAACATAAAGAAGGTGTGAAATTCAAATGCCTTACTGCCAGAAGTGTCTTAGGAAAAAATATATCAGGTTAAAAACCTTGGTAAAAGGATCCTACATGTACATGACAAAACATACATCAACTTCTAGGAAGGCAGAATGTAAACAGTGCATTTTGGGCATGGTTCCATTATTTTTCGACTCTTGCTTTAGCTTCCTTTAAAAAAAAATTTTTTTTTATTTTAAAGGTTTTATTTTTAAGTCATTTCTATGCCCAATTTGGGGCTCAAACTCACAGCCCCGAGGTCAAGAGTTGCACGCTCCACCAACTGAGCCAGCCAAGAGCCCCTTTATCTTCCCTTTTGGAAAGACATGCCCATTTGTTCTGTCTTCACAGAGTAAGGCTGGCACTGACTGAGAAAATGAGAGCTGCTGTTTACCAGACACAGAACTCTGGAGACAAACCGGGAGCGGATGTCATGAGACAACACCCTCCTGAGCGCCGAGCGCACGGTTACAAAGGTACTTATGGAGAGACAGGGGACACGATCAGAATTCAACATAATGAAACCCAAGTTTTAAATAAGAAACATATCGAGGACAAGGTCTATGTCTATTTCTCAACAAGCATTTCAAACTACATCACAGAAATGGATTTACTCCTTTATGGGTAACACACATATTAAAGAGCGGTTACCACAGTGTCTGACGCATGAATGCTTAATGAGTACGTGCTGTAATTATTCTTCCCATCACTATGGGCAACTGAAGGACTGTGGGTTTGCATTAACTTCACAGATTCATCAGGTAACAAATAATGGGATCTTGAAAGCTGTTTATAACATTAAGATCCTGAAGGACTAACATATTGACAATCCTACTACAACCTATTTCAGGGCAGTCTGGAGAAACATCGTTTACCTTGTGGTCCATACTGGCTCATCTGTGGACCGTAAGTCCCACTTGAGTTACTCTGCTGAAAGCTACCGATTGCAGGATGCATCTGGCCTCCAGGAGAAGGATGAGGCGACATGGATGGTCCTGTCTGTTGAGGTCCATACTGAGACATCTGAGGGTTTCTTTGTGTGCCTGCCATAAAACCTAGGTGGGAAATAAATGGAAATATATAAGTGCAGGTGACAAAATGGACATGGAATTGTGTGGAGGGTGGATGGGGAGAAGACTTGTGCCATGAGACTCGCCCAAAAAAACATCTAAAGGTGTTTTAATCCCAAAGTAGGGGATCTGGGGGTTCCTGTGGGACTCCCCCAGTCCTAACTCTGAAAGCCCATTGGCGTTCCTGGGAACCCAGTGGGTCGTGGGCTTGAACTAGGGAAAGGAGAAAAGAGAGAGGAGGCAAGCAAGCTTAACCTCTTTTGGAGACGAGGCCCCTACGAAAAGCAACGTAACACCCAGGATGCCCTTACAGTGCCAGCCTTCCACTCCCGCCGGGCCGGACACATTGCCCGCCCCCTCAGAGCCTGATCTCTGGGATGCATGTCTCTGGCCACCTCTTCCCGCCCCTCTTCTCAAGGTTGCGCCAGTACCCAGCTTTCCCCCACTCGGCCCCCTGATCTCCCGAGCAATGACCATTCCCGCGGACTCCTAGAGTGCCTGAGACCCGTGGGCCCTGGCTCATACCACCTCTTACAGGGACACTGAACAAGGGGCGGGTTTGGCACACAGTCTGCTATTCCAAAACAGAACTCTTTCTCCCGCAAACCCACCATGCCTGGGGTCCCGTCTCTACCAATGGCACCAGCACTCACCCAGATGCTCCTGTCGAAAACCCCTGACTCCTGTGATTCCCTTCCCTTCCTTTGTTTCCCAGGTATGTGCCCATCCTGTGGCCTGTTGCTGGTGCTTCTGGAATGTTTCTCCGGCTGCTCCTCTGCTCTATTTCCACTCCTGCAGAAGCCTAGCCTGCTACCACCTTCCTTCCCCCGCACCCCACACTCTACTCAGTTCTCTCAGCCTCAACCACCATCCACCCCCCACTTTGCTCCTTTCGCTTTGCTTTCACAAAGCTGCCAGAATCATCTTTCAGGAATAAAAAAGGAAATTAGAGCATATCTTTCCTGCATGAAACCCCTCAAGGCTTCCCAGCGAGCCTAGAAACCAAATGCAAACCTCTGACCATGGCCTGTGGTCTCCTCCATGGTCAGGCATTACCGTTCTCACTCTAACCCACGTCCTATGGCTCCTTGCAGGTAACATCAACGAAGCATTACTCCCTCCTGCTCCCCCTTCCTGAGAATGCTCTTCCATCTGCTGATTTCTTCTCCTCTCCAAGTCCCCTTCCTGGGCTGCCTGCCCTGTGGCCGCAGCACCCTGGCCATTTCTCACTTGTGTTTCTTCACAGCGCCTCTCATAACCTGCCATCGTTTTATCGTATTTGGGACTCACTTAGCCTTCCTCTCCCCACTAAAACCTCAGCTCCTTGAGGGCAAGGATCATGTCTGTCCCACTGCTGCACCCTAACGTGGCTGCGGGGTTTCTGGCACGTGATAGGTAACTGTTTATGAAAGAATATTAAATTCCTTGTGCACTCCACAGACTGCGATGCACAACAAAGTAGGTGCTTAGCGGGTAGTTGTCCAAACAGATAAAAAAAATACATCTTTAAGTGACGCAGGACCATCACGTCAAGGCACATCCACATCATCGGTAGTTCCGGCAACAGAAGCGAGTAAGTAGAATGAGCCGTGAAAGACTCGTGTAGACAGAGTACCCCAAACCTGTCTCTAAGAAAAAGCTAACACCATCAAACCAGCGAACTAAGGGTGGACAGTCTGAAAAGTCCGGGTTGCTGAGAGTTCTCACAGGTCAGGTGAAAGCTCTAGCATGCTGCGGAGGGTTGCGGGAGCGGATTTATTCCAGAGAACCCAGAGCAGCAGCGGCCAAAGGGAGTCTGCTGAGGCAGCTGGAGGGAAGATGACACCCAGATCCGAAGTCAGCTTCCACTTAGGGGGATAAACGAGGTCGGGCATTTACAAAGGCCATGCTTTGTATTTCAGTTAGGGAAAAAAATGATCTTTCAACATTGCTTCTGTCTAAAGAGTTAGAGATAAAATATAAATAAGTAGAGTTGTTCCTTATTATCCTATTCCATTTATTTATAAAGATAAGACTTTTGAAATTGGGCTCAATTGGCAGCTCCCAGATATAAATTATCATAGAAAATGTTTGCTTTTTCAAATCTGAAAACAAACAGAAATCAGAGCACTAAAATTACTATAAATGATTGCATCTTAAGATGTTTCATGAAATATTTATCTAAGCTTTACGAGAGTTTCATATAGAGTCCTGTTTAATAAAAAATGTGTTTAAATTCCATACAGATTGTGTGGGTTTGTCTTTCTTTCAGAGAGTGACTACTGTCTTCTTCATTAAAGAAAATAACACAAGTCCTTTTTTGGGGCATTAAATTTCATTTCAACCACGAAAGTCTCCATGCTGAAGGATTTAGAACCTCTGATACTATGGTACATCCTTGGGTTACTGCTCCTCTGGGATACTTAGTAGGTTTGAGGTTTGTTCAAATGAGTTCTAAGAATTCTTACCTCGGCAAGTTATTTATTTCTGACTATTTACTCAGTCCTTAAAAAAATATATATATCTATGCCACGTTCCACTTGAATTATCTCACTCATCACTGACATTCTGCAGAAAATCAAGTTTGTGGAAAGATTCCAAAGAAGGTAGAATATTAACGGAAATTCAAATGGAATATGTCACAGTATCCAATTCCACAACTTAGAGACAAGGTACTATGGGGTATGGAATCCACTCTCCTTCCACAGAAATTAAAATTGTAAAGCTACTTTTCCTGTGCATTGCTCTTGCAATGGCACCACTTACAAGAGGTTTCTAAAATCTTGTTTAATGTTTCTGGTGAGACTCCTCTCTTTCCATGTATTCCCCAAGACAGTGGACGGAGAAAGTGACGTCACTTGCCTGACTCCCTTCTGAGCTAAAGTCACCTAATGGCGGTCTAATGGGAACACGAGGCCTAGACGACGGTCTGGTTTGCGTCACTAGCTCTGCAGCTACTTGGGGAGACAGAAACTTGAAGAAACATATTACGGTGTGTACTGACCGACCTAGCTGTGTGACCTGAGGCAAAGCATAATTCATCTGAGCCTTGGTTTCCACGTTAAAATGAAGACAAGGTTGCACTAAGATCAAGCGGAGTAACATGTCTAAGTGTTTGGTGCTCTGAACTGTGGTGTAGACAAGGGACTGGATGTACTTCCCTGCTCTGTACGAAGTGCTGTTACCATCTTTCCACTACTGAATACCCCACCTATTCAGATGAACTTTCTAGATGGAATGAACAAGCAAGTTTTGATACACCTGGAATCCATGTTACTCTAGTACTTGTGTAATCGTCCACAAATTCAAAATATGATACAGAAGTTTAGGAAAATATAGATACAGTTGTCTCCCTTTACCTGCCTGGGGAAGACGTTCCAAGACCCCCAGTGGCTGCCTGGAGCTGTGGACAGAACCCTACCTGACCAGGCTTTTCCCTATGCAAGCACACCTATGATAAAATTTAATTCTTAAATTGGACACAGTAAGAGATTAACGCCAATGACTAATACAGAATAGAACAATTAGTACAAAATACTGTAATAAAATCTATATGACCATGGTCTCTCTCTCTCTCTCGGCATCCTGTACTGTACTCACGCTTCTTCTTTCTGGGATGATGTGAGACGATAAAACACCTGCGTGAGGAGACAAGGGTGTGAGGGGTATGACGTAGGGGTTGGGATGTAGCATTAGGCCACACTGACCATGTGATCATGTCAGAAGGAGGATCATCTGCTTCTGGAGTGTGGCTGACTGTGGAGACTGGGAAAGTGCAAGCACAGAGGGGAGCGGGGTGGGGGGGAACTACTGTACCCCCCCCCAACCATGCAGTTCCCCACGCCAAGGGCAATGGCTTGCAATATATCCTTTTTGGAGGTGTTTTATAATTTGTGTTTGATTCTGTATTTCTCTTATCATGAGTAAAGGGGAACATTTTGCTTAGTAGCTATTTTTTGTTTCTTTTCTAGAACCATTTCTATCATTTGCCCACCTTTCTGTTAGTCACTCTATGTCCTGACTACGAAGTGTTTCGTCTTGTAAATACGGCTCCTATTACGCAACAGTGACAGGGCTCACCGAAGTTCGTGTATCTGCAATCCAGGGGGAATGTGGTCCTTCACTGAGATCAACAGTAGCATGGACCACAGGCTTTCTTAGCAGGAAAGCAGTACGATCTGACTTGCATTTCTGAAAGCTAATTCTGTTATAACCTGCAGCATGAAGAAAGGACTACAGGAGACCAGTGAGAACACAGGTAAAGTGATCTGTAATACATAATCACAGTTAAATGCCAGCTGTAATCCTACTAAAGAAAAAAGGCTTCCGTTACGGACAGAACTGTATTCTCAAAAGGTAATTGAATATTACCACAGTCTAAATAAATTGACGAAAAATTTGAAGACAAAAGTTGGCTAAAAAGCAAGTATTTCTACTTTCCATTCTAAAGATAGAAACTCTGCATGTCTATTACTTGCAACCTCCTCTGTAAAACAGGGACAACTGCATCTACTTCACAGAGATGCTGTGGGGATTAAATGAGATAATACAGCGGGTGTCCGGAATAGCGGGCTTCTAATAATTATTAGCTGATACTATTATTACACATTCCCAAAAGAAGAGCAAGAGAGGCTGCCTGTGTGGCAGCAAGAGCACCAAGCCAGGCTGTTGGTCTTGGCCTCCTGTGTCTGCTGTGCACAATACAGCAGTTAACCGAAACTTTCTGGCTTTAGTTCTACCACCTACTCAGTGGGGAGAAGGAGAAAGCAGAGTACTTGTAGGGACACTTCTAGCTCTAGTTCTCAATGCTACCTTCAGCACTTTTTTTCCCTAGGAAAACTCTAATCAAGTTTGTGACTTCCGTGCATATTTATTTGGGATATTTCTTGCTTTGTTTTGATATTAACCTTTGTTTTGAATGAAAGAAATGTTAAAATGTTTCCAAAAACCAAATTTCAACCAGGAATTTTCTACCTATTTATGGTGACATATTTATTTGATTGTATTTTGCTTCTTTCAGAAAGTTATTATAAAACGACAGCTTGCGACATAGTTTGTGAATAGAAAAACTGACAGCTGAGAGAATAAAGCTGCTTTTTAAAAAAGGTGTGAAGTTTCGCTGGTTACAAGCCATCTGAATTTAGAAAACCAAACTTTCTAGTAAGGGAAATTTAGAAAGTATAAAATTCATTTCCTATAATATTATGAAAGTATATTTTATTACTGATGTATTATGGAATTGTATGCCCCAAGTAAGCATCTAACGTGGGGAAATACAAACTTTGGCAAAAAGTACTAAATGAGATCATTATTATTTATATTATACAAAGCACTTGTTGAAAAATCATAGGAACTGCCTATGAAAATATCACTGATATATTTCATCCATGCCATAAATCCACAGAAGGTTTATATAAATGAATTTACTATTTCTGAGTCCTTCGTTACAGTCACACACACACTTGCACTACCACGTTCCAAATGAAAAGGGGTGCGCTTGGAGCTGCCCATTAGGACAAGAGGGGGCGGGCAGAGACAGGGAGGGAGGGAGAGGGAAAGCTATACTCTCAGAGAAAAGGTTATGCAGGGTAATAGGAAACACGTGGTGTCTGTTTGGAGTCAAGAGACGTGGGTCAGGAGTTGCCCCTCCAACCCACCTTGGGGACCCACGGGCTCTCCTGTGTGCAACAGCACTTCCTTCCTCCCTTACAAGATCACTCTGGGAGTCAGATACGGAACGCATATGCAGAAGTGCTTTTCTAAGCCGAAAGCCACCAGGAAGATGCGAGACCAAGGCATGACTCCCGCCTTCGCAGGGGTGCCGCGAGCCCGTCCGCTGCCGTGGGAGCGCGGGGCTCAGTGATCACAGGGGGAAGGCAACCACGACAGCCTTCCGCACGGCTCCTCCCAGCGAGCTCCAAGGTCGCTTGGCCGAGAGAGCAGACGAGAAAAAGCACCACACGTGATCCTTGTCTTGCAAGGCCTTACAACTGGGTTGGGGAGCAAATAAAACCTATCGGCAGGGGACGATGACCAAGGGAGCTTGCGACGCCACTGAACCCGGGGGTGGGAAGCGTGGGCGGCGAGGGGGTACCCGCGAGCAGGGGACAGGCTCTGCCCTCGTGGGGCTCGTGCTGGCGGGAGGCAGACATGCAACGTGTGACTGACTGGGTACGTGAACAGGAGAAAACAGAAGTTCGGGTGCCTTGAGTGTGGAAGAGGGGACCCAGTTCAGCCTGGGGACCACCGGAGGCCTGCCCGGCAAAGCAGCTGTCACAGTGAACGTTCTCAGAAGCTACAGTTCCGCATTCGGCTGAATCCCAGGGGCACTAGGGCACCTTTGCCGGCCAGCTCTGTCCCCTGGTTAAACGTTTCACCCCCTGGCAAAGTCGTCCCCCGGCCGGCTCCGAAGTGCAGCGAGCGGCCAGCGCCCGGGCAAGGGCAGCAGCAGCTCTCAAGACGTCCTGCCCCCTCGCCAGCAACGCCCGTGTCCACGCCCCGTCCTCCTGCGTTTTCCTCTCAGCAGAGGGACACGGTTCACTCATACGAGGCCCGCGCCTTCACTCGAGCTCTGAATCCCGTCCTTCCTCATCCCTCCGGGGATTTGCCGACCGTGCTTGTTCAAGAACTAGTCCCTGACTCTTGACTGCTTAACAGAATGAAGTCCAAACTTACTAGGCCAGCACAGGAGTCTTTCTAAATTTGGCCTGACCTATTTCTCCAGCTCCATCATGGTGTCCCTACTCGGTTTTGATCAGTCAGACCCTTTTTTCTCCCCGTAGGTACCAAGTGGCTTTAGACTGGCAAATCTTGGCATGTTTCTTCACTGAGTAAGTATCTACTATCTCTCATGTGCCAGACGACGTGCTGTCAATGACCAGCTGACATTCACCGAACATATATTACGTGCTAATAGCTTTGTTTTCTATTAGGTCATTTAAACTTCAAAACAAATTAAGACACCGAGGCTCACAAAGTATTAAAACACTGTTAACCACAATCCATAGTGAAGAAACAGATTTTTTATCATGATCCAATGTGTGTATGTGAGCCTATGTTTATTATACTCACTGTTTCACATATATACTGCCTCACAAAACAATTTCCACCCTTATTACGTGAAATGCAATCTGTGATTTAAAAATTTTTTTTTCAATTAAAAACTCACTAATGGGAGGCACAGCTTGAAAACAAAATGCTAGACTGTGTCCTTTGGTGAGCATGCGGTTTTCACAGTGTGCCCACCAGGCCATTTGCCTCCCTGTAACCCACAGACTCCAGTCCCTCCCAACCCCCGCTCCTGTTCTCTTCCATGGCACGCGTTGGTCTTCCAGAAAAGCAGGCACTTTCGTTTGCTTGGAGAGCACCATGTGTGTGAGCTGGGATGGAGCAGTTACCACACTGCCATCATTCTGGGCTCGGGTGCCTGCTTCTGCCCCAAACCGTGAGTGCTGTGGCTCACAAACACACTCTCTCCGCATCTGTCTCCTCGGGACCCGACGAGGGGCTGGGCACAGAACTGGAACCAAATACATGTTTTTAATGAATAAGAAAACATCTTCATTCAGAGCCCATTTACTTTTACTTTACAAAAGACCCTCATAAATGTGGTGGCCTGGCTCCTCAATTCATAGTACATTCGAGGAACTATTTCGGAAAGAAGATGGCTTTTTAAGGCAGGCACAACTGACAGCAGAGATCCCAACTAGCAGAAAGCACAGCTGTTTCTCCCTCCTAAGTATCTGCCGAATGCATCCACTTGGTCCATCTCCACTGTCACTGTGAAGTCAACTTGTGGCTTCGCTGCTCACAGTTAGGGGACTTCAGGCCAGTTAGTTAACAGTTGAGCCTGTTTCCTGTTCTGCAACATGTGGATGACAAGCAAGCCTATATCCTAAGATTAAAGGAGAAAGTATTATGAGCACCACGCAGCTCAGGGCCTGCACACAGAGTAGAGGCTCCATAAGTGAGAGCTGTTATTATTCATACTATTTTTAAGACAACCCCCCATTTATTTCCTGTCTGAATGACTCCCAAGTTTCCAAACTAGCTTCCCTGTGCCAGGCTCCCCTACAAACCATCCATCACAGTGAAGCCAAAAAGTGCTGCAAGTCCCTGGACCGTGGTGAATTCGCCGAGGTGACAAATGCCATACCCTGCGAGCCTCCTGGCAAAGAGCCTGATGCCCTTGCCCAGGTAGCGCACGCTCTGTGTCATCCTGCTGGGCCTGCCTGCTCTACACCTCCTCCAACAGAGCCAGTTACGGCTGATGGCTAGCTTGCCTCACCCAGCTGACTATCCAGAAAGCATTGCCCTTTTCCAGAGAGCTAGTTCCATATATAATTGGCCGGCCATGTTATTTGGCTGAGAAAAGCTAAGCTTGTCAGTTTCAGGCCACTCAACCAACAGCTACAATACTGATTAGCTCTGAGTGGCATAAGACTCAGCATATATCCTTCCTGATCTGGCAGATTCCCCAGAGTTTGCCCACTGAAATGAGAGAGAGAGAGAGACAGAGACAGAGAGAGAGAAATATCAAGATTTCTTCAAGTGCCTGAATTGACTCTCAGGCTAAAGAGCAAGGATCTTGACTTTTGTTGACCACTGGATTATAAGTACCTATGATCAATGACATTTATGCAATGGATGAATCAGCCCATTAGGGGTGGGGGTGTGTGTGTGCGTGCGTGGGGAGGTGGTTAAAGAAGAAGATTCTCTTTCTGCATAAGCAAGACCACCCAAGACCTTGAGCCACCAAGGAGGAGTGCTTGGTCTTTGGCTGGGGCCCTGTCATGGAGCTCTGGAGCTCACGGGAGAAAAGCCTGATAAGCCTGATCTTAGCCAGGCTTGTTTCCACCACCTACTAAGGTGCTAATAACATGTCCTAACGTTTATTCCAAAGGCACATTGTGTTAATTTAGATATTTAATTACAATTTGATAATTTTTTGAATGCTATATATTATGTACCCAATCAATAGTAAAGATGGGAATGGAGGGAGGGTTGCTGGAATCTTACCTGGAATCACTCAGTCTGCACATTAAGGACTGTTTTCTTTAGGGTCATTCTTCTACAGATATTTATATTAGTATCAGCGGAAAATTCCAAGACAAACAATCTACTCTTATTACATGGCAGTGTAAGTAATGTTAAGTCTAGGAGAAATGTTACTGATCTTGATAACTGAGACCCAATATTAGAGACTAAGCCAAAAAGACATTTTTCCTTGCTCAGTTAAAAAAAAAATCTCATTGTCATCTTAGAAAATTGATCTAACCAAGAATTAGCATTTCTAAAATCTTTCTTTTTATTATTATTAGATTAAGTGAGTTTTCAGGAACTTTTGAATATTTTCTTCAGCACTGTAGTATTTGTGGTTTATTAAGTGGATATTTTTCCTGGTTTGAAAAAAAGTTATATAATTCTCTTAGTTGGGAAAAAAATTTGTTTTATAGAAAAGATTCAGTGTTACTATCTAAACTGTAGCGTATTAAAAAAAATTAAAAGAAATTGATTTCCACAATCATAAACAAATCACATTTTCTATATAAGAGATGAAATGAACACAGACTATTTTTTATGGTGTAGGAAGGAGGAAAAACTCTTCATTGGACAAGATGGCGATATCTTTAGAAGGACTTCAAAAATTCTCAGAAATAGAATGATATTATATTTAGGATAAAAAGTAAAGCAGCCAGAAGGCGTATTTGGGGGAGATGAGATAGATGAAAATAGAGTAGAAAGCTCCCCGAATCCAAGCAGGCATTGGCAAGTTGTCACAACTCTAGAAGAGTCACTGAGGGGTTCCAGGGTCATCTAATGGAAATGTATCCCTAAGTCGAGGGGTGTACAAAACCGATTTAGAAACAAAGTCATAGTCAAGCAAAAGTGGGGAATTTCAGGCTATTAAATTGGGAGGCATTTTAACAGGGATCTAAGCCTCCCACTGACATCCTTGTCCTCTTCAGGCAGCACGACAAATTCTACGACAGTAATAAGAGACTTTAAATCCTGCTGGAAAACAGAGTCAAACACAAAGCCCAAACCACAGTTCATCCTCCCCATGAAAGAAAAAACAGCAAAGGAAGAGCGAGAGTGCCCAGGCTAACGCAGTGGAGCAAGAGAGCACAGAACCAATTACACAAAAATGTGACTTCTTCATCCTCGTCAGCCGGCAGCAAGCTCCGGCCCTGACAGGACACCAGCAAAACACCTAAGGTTCTACAAGCCACAGGAAAGCAAAGCACGTTTTTCCTTTGGCACATGGGCAATTTGTTTTCATGTTGGCATCTGTTAAAAATTCACAGAACTGCCTTGTTTCTTCAAGCCAGTTCAATAAAAGATGTCTCCCCACATGTGTGAAATAATGGTCACACGCTGTACCACCTTAGCAGAGAGTCTCTGACTATAACGACAGACACAGCGATTTCTCATCCCAAATAGGTGTCAGATTCCCATTTGGAGAGAAAAATAGATTTTAAAGAATATTCTTGTTACATTTTAATATCCCCAGTGTTTATTTGCCTGCCTGCTTCTCTTCACAACATGAACTGCTTTGAGGAAGACAGAAACTAATGACCCGTTCAAGGCTGTAACCCAGGCCCCCCAGTGCTCTCCCAGCTGTGCGATCAGGTTAACTGGCAGACTTGCTCCCTCTTCCTCGCCCACCACTGCAGTGCCCTATATGCAGAGCATCTAAGTTCTCCCCATCCACCCCACAGAACCCTCTCGGCTACTGACATCATCTATCAACGGGCAAAGGAGAGTCCGGGGAAGGATGAGACTGATTACCCAGATGGTAGATGGGGCAAAATATCCGGCCTTTCCTTACACAAATCTTTCAAGTGTTAGCTGTAAAAGTCCACTTTGGTGCAGAAGAGCAAAGACAATTTTATGTGTGTTACTATGTGCTGGAAGAAGCAAAGAAACTGCTTTTTAAGGCTTTCACAATCCAGGCCCCCCCTGAATCATTTGTGCCCGATGCTTATGTTTATTATTAGTATTTGCACAGGGCTTTGCAATTGATTTTATTCTTTATTTTCTATTTCTTTTTCCTTTTTTTTTTTTTTTTTTAAGAGAGGGAGGGAGGGAGGGGCAGAGGAACAGGGAGAGAGAGGATCTTAAGCCAGCTCCATCCGAGTGTGGAGCCCAACCTCATGATTCTGAGATCATGACCTGAGCCAAAATCAAGTCAGCCACTCAACCGACTGAGCCACCCAGGCGCCCCAGACTCCCCAGTTTATAATCTTTGGATACAAGGCTGCATTTGATCCATGCCACAAATCCAAAGGACACTGATCCTCACTCTACATATGGAGGAAGCAGAGGTTTAATTAATTGTTTAAGGTCACAAAACTAATTAGTGCTAAAGCCTGTACCTAAACCCAGGTTTTTGGGTTCCAAACTCCCTGAAGATTAAAATGAGAAAAAGCATGTACTACATGAGCACTGCAGGTAGGAGACTGAACAAGGACACGGGTCCTTACTGTCACAGAGCTCTGATCGGGGAGAGTTCTGCTGATAATCCCGGCCATGGGTCCTGAGCACAGCCGGGCTCACTGGGAGGGTACCTAGCCGTGGGGGTGCCACTGAGACAGGTAATGCTTCATTCACTTGTTCATGTAGCAAATATGGACTCAAAGACCTACCAGGTGCCAGGCTATGGAGGGCCTGGAGGATCAGTAAAGACTGGTGGGGGGGTGGCAGAGGGGCATG